>CM054823.1:21114545-21207045 GCA_028984105.1 Lavandula angustifolia
CTTTATTTAGAAGATCGTAATAACACTTCGCATAACCTTCACCGATTACCGTCACCACGAAAGTCAACACGAAAGTCAATGGTCGTAGGTGATTGTCACCGATTACCGTCGCCACCACGTCGCATCGTGATTGCAAGCCACGAGTATCGGACGCGTTTCCCAACACTTAGAGAATATTAAACCTTGTCGGTGTTCTAATGAGGTGGATAAAGCGCTTCTCGATGTAATCGAAAATTGAAGGTTCAAAACCCAGAATAACTAACTAGTGAGAAATTTTTGGAAATCAAAATGAATATTTAAGTGAACAAGGGCTGGATACCATTTTATCATCCGCTCACGTTCCGTGAATAGTCGACATCGAGGAAAATCCTAAAGGCATTTCTGTGCTCCATTTGAAGTCCCTATGTAACCTATTCCTATAATTATGAAACCCATACGAGCATTACAAAGCGAATAGTTATTCTTTTTTACCAATAGGAACAGTAAAAGCATACAACGATATCGATAAAAACTCGGTGCGAACTAAAAGCGAGGCCCCACATTCCTTTTTTATTTCTCATCAAACGACTGGCATCTTCTTCTGAAATTCTAGCTATTCTTAGCATGATATTGAAAAAACTTACTATCTCGACGGGATGTGATCCTAAAACCGCCTCAGCACTTTAAAAGGAAGGTCCAAATGATCAACTTTCGCACCCGCCGTTGTATAGTTATTAAGCACTGTTTCATTTGAAAAAATGGAAACCCTTCTTACTGATGACGCGCCAAAAGCGAGAGAAACCCCATCCCTCTATTTCTCGGTTTGTGGAATATCCCGAATCTAGGTTGTTTCCTATTGTTAGCAAGAATTCCTTGTTTAGGCGCTTCAAAGGTTTATTAATTATTTCGACCGTCGCGTGCGTCTCTTTTCAGTACGTGTTGTCCGAAAAGCAGGAGGAGGACGAATAATCCTTGAGACTCGGGCAAAGAGGCGCGGAAATGTGTGTTCGAAATCCGCCGGCTTTCACGTGCCGCTGCTAGGGGTGTTCGGGGTTACGATATACCGTAACATTTTTCTCATACCGCTTACCGTATAGTAAAAATGTTCCTAGCATTGGAAAATGCATACCGTTATCGGACTTCGATAACCTCAGATACCGTAGTTCAAGATAAGTAACCTCCTGTACTCTGTCATACCGCTTCTTTCTGCATACCTTTCATATCGAGCAAATCGATATACCAAAACCGGGACCAGATACCGAAAAATATAACATTATTATACCAAAGCATACGATATACCGAAAATAATCCGCCATGAAATAGAATATGCCGATATAAAAATATGCAAATCCCAATCCGACAAAAGTTGTCTAAGATAATCGGAGAACACGCTAGTACGAGTTAAAATAAAACACAAATTGCAACAGAAGGACAAATTCCATCTAACATCTCAAAAACTATTCAAATGTGAAATAAAAATAAACAACAAACTTGTCCCAAGTCTTAAACAACAAACTATACTGCACTTGGGATAGCTTCTATGAATTGCGGATAGTTCCGATAATCACCATTGCATAGTTCCGTGATACTCGCACCGCGCTTGGTGGCGAATCAGCCAGTGTTTCTGACATATGTAATGTATCAGCGATATACGCTATATACCGAGGTTCTGTGGATGACCTTGCCATTTCTTTGCAGATAACCGTACGTTTGTCATCGGGGTATACTCCAAGCATACGCGTAGCTGCACCTGAGATTTGGTATGAATCGCAGATGCCCCGCATCGAAATTTCTAAGACGCAACATTATACCCGCACCGAAAACTTCTAGGACGGTATCATACCGCACCAAAATCATCACAGCATACCAAATTTTTGGTATTTTTTAGTATTTTTTCGATATAGGCATGTTGTGGTATACCAATTTTTCTGCATAAACCGTAAACACCCCCTAATCGTCGCTTTCCCTGCTCAGCCTTTTGTTTTATTAATAATGTCTACGGGCCTTTTTAAATACTACAACTGGGCCTAATCATTAAAAGGGATTAACACAAATTGGCCTAAAAAAATAATGAATAGGCCTAATAATAAAAACACGATCCCATATCATTAATTGCTAATTATTTAAATATCTTATCTAACCCACTATCTAGTAGATAGTTACAGATAATGGAGTATAATCTAAAAAATTCGGAATTTTTTAGTTTTTTTAACTTCCGCTAAATTTATGCAAAAATATTATGCATTACAGAAATAATTTTATCGCCGGAATTTCATCGGATAATCTATAAAACATAGAATCTCATTCTAATTTTAATCCGACTATTAATTTTAAAAACATAGATAGCATTCTCATTTTAAAACAGATTTAAGCATATAATATATCAAAACAACCGATTTTAAAACAGATTTAAGCATATAATATATCAAAACAACCGTATCGAAAAAGACAAATATAATGATACATAATTCATGCTCATAAAATGAATAGCATAAGATCAACGATAATAAGAAGAACTTCAACAATATGATGCTTTGATAATGCTTCTTATTTCATAAAAACATATTCTAATTAATTTCCAATCATGCTTTGATACTAATATCGAAAATTGGATTATAGAATACATACCTCAAAGGAAGTATAAGCAGCAGACTAACTTACTTTCAAACGTGCTCCGCATCACCAATTACTTCATATGATCACGGTTTATTTACACAATTTAAGTGTTGAGATGTCCAATGAAGAGAGAAAGAATGAGAAAAATAGCTTACGTTCCTCCGTTGATTTCTTTTTTGAATTCACATAATATATATATATTATATTTTAAATCCGCTTCTGGAATTCAATATATATATATATATATAACTTATTGCATATAAGTCCCCTACTTATATGATATTACATAATAACCCTCATGGGTTTAAATATTTCTCAAATCAAAGGGAAAATGAGAGAATAAGGTGAAATTTTTTTGCAACACCCCTTCACATATACATAGAATTAATTGTAACGGACCTAAAATCACTATGCAAACGGATCTAGAATTAATTGTAACGGATCTTGAAATGGGAAAGTTATTTGTTTTCAATACAAAATCTCTCTCTTCAGTTATGGAGTTGGATCCCACTAAAGATTCACCATTCTCCATTTGAGGTATTGAACAGTGAGTACTCTCAATCCATTTAAATGGGCTGATGGGCTGCTGGATCGCCACATTTAACTCTCTCTTCATTTAAATGAGCAGATTGAATAGCGATGCGGATGCTCTTAGATAGAGTCTTAAAGTTTTGACATTATTGCTTCTATTTTCTTGGTTTAGTTTGTGTCCTTTAATTAGCCTAATAGGAGTAGCTGGTATTTTGAAATTTCTACCATAAATTGGAAGGGGATTTGCCTGTTTGATTTTTATGGAAAACTCTCATAATTATTTCCATATGCAGGAAGACAATAGATGCAGACATAAAAGCCTAAGCTGGGCCAACAACAACAATTTGGGCCACAACGACATGCCCATACTAGAGTTATTAGACACCGGCTTTTCACATTGGCCCTCAATATAAATGTTTGCATGTGGCATTGAACCCCTCTAATTTACATTTCTACTTTTTCATTTTATTGTCCAAGCTATTAAGACCAGTAAAGTTAGATAAGACCATTATTTGGACTTCGAGTTTGAGTTTGAGTTTGAGAGAATCACTTTAAATTAAAAATTGATGATCATCAGTCGATGATAATTCAATGTTCTAATAGAAATCACTTATTTTGTGTTTGGAGGCTTGTACTGCCGGTTAAATTCAATGGCCGAAATTGAGTATCAATTTGAAACCAATGGTCAAATTCGAATTTCATTTGTTAGGAATCATGGAACCATAGGTTACAAACATTGTTTCATATTTTTTGAACCATCACCACAAGAACTGGTAGTGTTTACACTGTTACGAGCATCTACAATTTTTTGAACCATCACCACAAGAACAGGTAGTGCTTACAGTGTTACGAGTAGGGGTGTCTAAATGGTATTGGGATTCGGGATTATCCCAATCCCGTACCGAAATCGACGGGATTGGGATACCGAAATACTATTTTTTGGGATACGGGATGATATCGGGATTCATTTTCGTAAGGTAATCGGGATTACCGAAATACCGATTTTTTTATGAAATAATTAATACATTTATACACTTATAAATTTAATTATAATTTATAACAACTATTATATTAACTAATAATAAGTTAATATTTTCTGGGTAAAGACCTTTCTTCTTTATTAAAGAAATTGTTTCCACATTATCTTTTTACGATGTCACTCTTCACCTAAGATGCATTTATATATATATATATATATATATATATATCTCAATTTGAGGACAGCCGTATCACTTTGTTTTTGAATAGAAAACCGAATTCTTTGTTCTTGCTATTACTTGCAAATATCCTAAATTTCTATGCCTTGAGAATTTATAAATTTCGTAATTTAGATCAAGGTCATGAATCCCTCTCTCACCTCAAGCAAGCAATAGTCTTGGGTTGCTCGATATATGTAGCGTCATTGGTTGCTCGATTGTAGTTAGTATTCACTCTATTAAATGGTCTTGGGTTGGCTTCAATCTAGCAAGAGCAGCTTTTTTTTAAAAGGAAATCAATATTCGGGATTTTCGGTAATCCCAATACCGATCCCAATTCTTGGCCGGTCCCAAATACCGATATCCCAATACCGCTATGGGATCGGATTTTGCCTAATTTTGGGAACAGGATTTCAAATTTTCGGGATCGGGATCCCGATCCCGTACCGACCGACACCCCTAGTTACGAGTATCTACAATGATTCATTCATGATATATTTATGAATGGATAAATCCAACTATTGGAATGAAAGTTTGGGTGGATCCAGGATTTTTGGTTAGGGGCAAAATTTATCGGGGGCTTGAGTTTTCTTTGTACGGGGTTCAGTGTAGCCCGTACAGAAAAAAAAAAAATTTAGCATTTTTTTCTACTTAAATCTAATTAAACTTATTCTTTATGACTTATTTAAGGATTATATTCTTCTTTCATGAATAACTCATGTATTTTTTATATTTATTCGAAAAATATAGTACACAATCCTATTTTGACATCACTCTAAATTTAATGTATAGGAAATTATGAAGAATAACTATATCTAACCGGGGAATTAATAAGTATTCAAATGATAGTTTATTTATACTTCAAATGTTCTTAATTTTATATCGTTAGGTACGAAAAATAGAAAAACACAAACATAAGATATTAATAGCATCAAGTTATATAAGTTGATTCTACCAAACTAGGTATCCAAAACTCAATCTACACCTCCACCAAAATATATGACACTTAATATACGCTTTTTTAAAAATTTTTCAAAGTTAGGATAACAAATTTAAAAATTTCTGGGGCGGATTGAAAATTTAATTGGAACAAGTACGAAAATTACTAGAATAAAAGATAACTCGTAGTATTGCACAAAAATTCGGGGCGGTCACACCCACCCGCCTCGTGGATCCGCCCCCGGTGGAGAGTCGCGTAACTGAGAGCTATGAAGTTGGGGTCAAAGTAGAGGAACAACGGTGACCGAAAGTAGAGAAAAAAATAGATAGCGTTAAATATAATTTTAAATGGTTTGAATACAAACACGATATGAAAGATATATATATATATATATTATTTCTTGTATGTGTTATGCTGAGAAAGATACTTATACAATAGTAGAAAAAAGAGAGAAAAATACTTAAAACATGTGAGAGAGTTTTGCATATATATTGAATTAATTATACTACTAATAAAACAAAAGAAAACTAGAAAGAAATAATTTAAAAGTCTAAAAATAAAAATCAAATAACTGTAATAGGTTTCGAACATAATACCTCTCTTAAAAGAAATAAATCCACTAACAACTCTACTACAAGCGGATAATTAATTATATTTTCCACTAAAATTATGTATAGGCAACACGAATCCTATACACTATTCGTCAAATTCCGTCTACGGGGTTCTGGTCGACCCGGTGGAGAGAGAAATATAGAAACAAGGCCACATGTTCCCTAACCTAGTCTTGGAATTACTATTTATTTCAACAAAATGGGTTTATTATTTTTCATTGTTTCTAGAAGGCATTTAAAAAACTGTAAGTGCCTTTATATATATATATATATATATATATATATATATATATATATATATATATATATATATATATATGGGGAGTGTTACATAAAACATTCTATAATATAGAGAAATAAGATCAAATTCTCACCCTTGATCTAGACTAATAGATGGTGTAGATGGAACTGAAAATGCATTTCATTTGTTATTTTATTTAAACCCAAAACTCTCATTAAGGGTAAATTGGGTAGGAATTGTGCATATTATTCATTTTCTAAACAATGAAAAGTGGCTAGGGTTTTTACCACTCCAATCTCGTTCCTATATTAAAAAAATTACCATTCCTTCTCTACCCGCTAAAAAATGGCGATTTGGAATTGAAACCAAAGATAGGGTGAGGTTTCAGAGGCGCCGCGTGAAGCAGCTTTCGAAGGCGACTCTTGAAGAAGCTTTCGGAGTTCACGCGTGAAGAACATTTCAGAGGCGACGCGTGAACAACGTTTCGGAGTCGACGCGTGAAGAAGCTTTTGGAGGCGACCCTTGAAGAAGCTTTCGGAGGCGACACTTGAAGAAGGTCAGTTCCGAAGTAGTTCTTATTTTGTCCATTCAATACGAAAGGGCAACGCTATTCTGTCCATCTAAGGTATGTGCTTTGCGACTTTCATCTTCGAAATTAATACACTACGAAATCGAATTGAAACATTGCGTAATCGAATTGATAAATTATCCGAAAACGTTAGCTAGGGCCTTTTTTGGTGGATTGTGAATTGATAAGCTGATAATCCCGAATTGGGGGTTTTTTTCGATTAGTGTTTTTATTAGTTCGGTTGTGACAGATTATGCACATTTCAAGTAGAAATTATGCACATTTTGTAAGCGATAAACTGTACAACGAATCGGGGTTTTTTTTTTTTGGATTAGTGTTTTCACAATTTAGTTTGCCGATTATGCACATTTCAAGTATAAATTATGCACATTTTGTACTTCACTTGACTACTTTGGTGGTTGGCGATTATGCACATTTGAATATCTCGAACATTTATTACGAATGCACATGCACATTGAACTATTATGCACATTTCATGTAAAATATATGCAACTTAGTAGCGAAAAGGTAAAATTACATTGCCTCTATCACATTTCAAGTACATTCATATGCACATGTGATTACGTTTATATGCACATTCGGTGTTTCTTTTATGTGCACAACTTTAAGGTTGATAATGTAAATGTAAATGAGGAGCACATATCGAAGGTGAAAAAGAGAAAGGTGAAAGAGAGAAATTGGTTGATGGAGGTGAACAAGTAGTCGAAGCCAAGTACAAAAGGTGAAATTAAATTAACATAATATGTGTGCGTTAGGATACAAAATCATAGAATTCTAGTAATTTGTTTGTTATATTTACAAGTTGCGTGGGTGTTGATGATCTGACTTGTAATGTAAATGCAAATGAGGATACTCCTAAGGAGAGGGTTGAGGAATGTGAACAGGATACGGAATCAGAAGGGACTGAGAATGGTGACAATGAAGCTGAGAACAATAAAGGGACCGGAGGCAAAGTTGGGACATACATGGCTGTAAGCATTAGTTCACTATTTCTACATATTCAATGATAAACTTCATTATATATAATTTGACTATTGGTAGGAAACTTCAAGGGATGGCGAGATGCGTAACAAGAGACTACAAAAGCGAAAACCATCTACTTGTATATCCCCATATGTGAGAAGAACAGTTGAATTGACAAAGATATTAGTTAAATCTGAGAAGGTTATAGGAATGTACACTTTTTACAATTAGGATTCACAGTAAGTCTGAATGTTTAATGATTTATTAGTCGTTAGTTTCAATTTGTATTGATAAATCTAAATACTATAAATGGATATATGTAGGGATCTTTGACAATGGGATGATTTGGAACTTGGAAAGGAAATGTTTCAGAGCTTAGCACGAGGGAAGCACGTAAACCTTATTATCATGCAGCTATGGAGCAGATGGCTAAATTCAAAAGAAATCTTGAAATCAGAATCCTCAGAACGACGTTTCTTTGCCAGTCCAAAGGTCACGGTAATTATAATTTATACAAACATTTCTTAATGATTATGCACATCAATCAAACTGTATATGCATACATTTATGAATTATTATGCACATTTATGCAACTTTGTATGCAAACAATTCTGAATGATTATTTATGGATTTTATAGGACTACGCCATGCATCGCAACTATACCAAATTTCGTGAACAATTATTGGGGGAGATTATTTGTCATCAAGAAGAAGAGCTTGATTTTCTTGATCGTGGTAAGATTATGAAAGTTTATTGTTTTAGTACGAAGTTTTGCTTAATAGAACATATATGATTGATATGTCACAACACACAGTTTGTTTTCCTGGTGTACATTGGTCACGGCGGACTTCATGGTAATGTTTGAGACGAAGAAGCCACAGGTTCATGTAATCGATAGCTTGAACGATGAAAAATCTAGTATGTTCGGAAGCAAAGTACTTAGTGGATCGACAAACAGATAGGTACGATATTCTATCCATTTTGATACGAAAATGATAAGTAGTTTCTAAAATTGCCAACTGATATATTTAATTAATTTTGTGTAGAGAGAATCACTAAGGTTGTTTCTGCTGGATCATGACCTAGAGATGAAGGCTATTGTTGTGCAAGGTTCCCCCATGAACGTTGTGCTCGTGAAATGGGAAGATCCTAAGAATGTGAAGGACACAGAGATTTATACCATGAGACATATGCAAACATTCATGGGCGACTCGGGGACTTGGCGATGTGGGCTGACAAAGAATTCAAAGAATCAAATTCCAATCCTAAGGGTCAGGTACTGCACTGCACTCTTGACATGGCCGCATAACCGGATAACTGAGCAGACAGTTTTAGCTGCAAAAGAACACTATGAGAAGATGATCCAAGGAAGAAATATAGACGTGCTGAAAAAATTACTTGCTTGATGTTTTAAAATTTCATATTATTTTGTTGTGATGGTGGTTGCGGATGTTATTTTGAAATTTAGTTGAATTCATAGTAGAAGTACAAGTTAGGACATATGATGGTTTTTGGGTGCACACTGAAGACATATTATATGCACATTTCAATATTTGAATTCTCTTATTCAAATTATGAATTTTTTTAAAGTGTTACCTAAGTTTATTTTATTTAGATAGAGCACGATTTTTGTATTTATGAAAGATCGTTTAAGGGGGGGACTCGTAAGATCGTTTCGACGAAAATTTCAGATGTTTACAGGCAAGAAAAATGAATGCATTTGTTATGTACATTTACTGAATTTGTGTTATGCACATTCAGCCAAAGACAATATTATCTGTATGTTTTGCAACAACAAATTCATAAACAAGGATCCAACTCGAATAATTTCAAATGCGATACATCATGAAACAAAAACATTTAAAGATGTCATATTGCAGATTTAGAATTGTTCATTCATCTTCAATGGTCGTTTGATCACAGTTACGAGCATCGTGATTGGTCAATTGTTTGCATTTACTGCATTTCCTCTTTGGTTTGTTTGCTTTACGAATAACAGCTTCTTTCCTCAATTGAATACGACTTCCACTACCCTTTATCTTAACTGGACTAGGAGACAATAGTGATACACTCTCCGAAACCGAACAACCATAGAAATCTTCAATGATCTTCTTCTTGGCATTACCATCACTTTAACAAAATTAGAATGTTAGTTCTTCGTTGGAAAAGTACAGGGTAAATTAATGAAATAAATCAAATAAAATTATATAGAGCACGTACTTCTTTGTCTTTGTTCCGGCTGTAAGATTTGAATACTTCTCCGTCACTTGTTTTAGATCCAACAACAATCCCGTCCGTAGCTCTTCACTACACTCAACCAGTCCAATACATCTATAACTCTCATATAACAACTCCCGATTGTCCTTTCGATTTGAGCCTTCGCCAAACCGCACAAACCAGCATATACTTTGTAAAAATGAACACCATCATCCAAATGGCTGAATTTTTGACCAACATAAGGTTTAAGCTCAACGGGACACACTGGACTATAACACATTTCGGTGCTATCCATAATAGACTCTTCAAAATCAATTGAATCAGTGGGTAAATAATGAAACAACACTAAATGAATACAATCCGCAAATTTTTTACGAAACACAATCACAATGTGCGTAAATGCAGGTCATAAATGTGCATAAACATAATAGGTGCAGAAAAAGTCATAAATACAAATTAAATCTACACACAATTGATGAAGCTCAAGGACAAATTCTCTTCACAAATAACATTAAATCCATGAAACAAACATCATCTTATCAAACCCATGAGACGATTGTTCTAACGAACACACAAATTTATTCATTTCGCACAATCAGTACAAATTAATAAAACACCCAATTCAATTTTCGAATTACAATAGAAAATGCAGAGTAGAAATTACCCATATCCTTCGGAAATGATAGTGGCGAATTCCAAACGGGATGCAAATGAAGGATGTGCACAGCGAAATGAATAAAGAAACAATGGCAATCGAATGCGAGGATTTTCTTTTGAATTATGAATGAACCCTTCTGTCGAAAATACATCTGGAGGAAGAGAGAGAGAAAATGTTCTTACATCTTAAAACATAAGAGGAGAAAATACGAATATACCCTTAATGAGTATTTTTTCCCTTCAAAATTTGATTAGTCAACACTACGAACCACCTAGAGACGAAAAATGAATGGCACGGATTTATTCTTATTTCTCTCATTAAGAGTGTGTTCTCAAAAGATCATATCTCTCTCTCTCTCTCTCTCTCTATATATATATATATATATATATATATATATATATATATATATATATATATATATATATATATATATATATATATATTCTTCAAATGCACAAAAGAGCCGTTGTAAACTAGCCCTTGAATTATATAAGTTGGACCAATAATTTTTAAAGTCCTATAAATATATGATTATTGTTCACTCTTTCTTTCTATTATCTCAATTTTCTTTTATTTCCAAATACATTTTATTTTATAACTTTTATCCAAACAGCTTTCGGTTGTCAAATTATAAGAATTTGAACGAAGATGAATATGTTCCAAATTCTCAAGTTCCTCTAAATATGTACTTAAATTTTTTTTGCTATTAAAAAATGTACTAATATGTAAAATAAAAATATATGAAAAAGTGGAATGAGTTAAGGGATAAGTAGAATTGATAGAAGTGGATGGATGAATGAATAAGAATGTGTAATTGAAAATTGAGTGTTTGAAAAAAAGATATTGAAATCATATAAAGGAAAAAAGTATTTATGGATTGACAAACCATTATAGATGCTCTAATGCCTTATTGTGCAGTGTCATATTCAAGTTTAATACTGATAACATGTAATGTAGTTGGCATCCTTATTTCTGTGTAAATGGTTGATTTAGAGTCGATCTAGTATTCAATCTCCGTTATAGTAATATTATATTTTAGTAACAAGAAAAAATCACTTGTTATTTGTGGTGGAGATTAATATGTACTAATTTTATATAATAACTTGTACACTAAATAAAAGAAAATATATCTGCATTTGCATTTGAGAATTTCCATAAACATATAACAAAAGAAACTGATCACTATTATGCACAATTTACAATATTCCAAAATTTATTTTTCTTTTTTATTTGAGGAAAACGAAAAGTTTTAATAATAGTTTTTCGAAAGCCCTTCAGATTTTAAAAACACGAAACAAGACGCTTGCTCTAGAATTATCGATTATTATTTGATAGCTTTCAAACTCATAGATTCATCTTTTTCTTTAAAGTTTAGTCCATTGGGTCTAGACTAACAATGTTTGACATACTTTACTTAAAAAATTCGTAATCGCTATTTGAGTTTTTTAGCTTTTTTTTTATTGTATTGAAGTTTTTCATTTATCCCATTGCTGTAAATGACTCTTTTAATATGGTATCAGAATAAGCCTAAGTCCACCGCACCTATATATAATTGGGATAACCCTTCACCCTTATAAAGTTTTTTAAGGGTGTAACTATCTCATTTAACATGGTATCAAAGCAGGGCAAGTCCATGATGGTTGATTGGACCCAGATGGTTGATCCATGTGTATGGACCGGTCCAAGTGAGCCGTTTATGTTCACGTGTAGAGCAAATGGTAGCATGCACGTGTTGAAGCCTTCATTTATCCCACATCAACTTGGAAGAGATCCTTGCTCCTATAACTTGGATAACCCTTCACCCCTATAAAGCCTTTTAAGGGTGTAAGTGACCCATTTTATATATGGTGATGACGAAAATCCGCAATTATTATTTGGGATTTTCACTAAGTAAATCTCATTAGTGCAATCTGCATAAAAAAATGTAATTTAACTTCACTAGACTAACAATGTGAGACAACTATACTTAGAAACATTAATGAGATCATAGGAACATGTGACCTTCAAATTATCAGTTTGTATTTAAAAAACGCAAGAGTTCTTGAGCACACAAATGAGTCCACCGGAATTTTGGCCTTCAAAACTCGAGTAATTAATGATTTATTGAAATCTTTTGACCAAATGTGAATGTTGGATATATTAATAAATAAATTGGAAAAGCAAATTATAACAACCCATTTAAATTGATACAAATAGGTGGTGTTCAAAGATCACGTGTTGAACGTTTGTTAAAGCATGTAGAAAAATTGTCTAGATTCAGCTGACGTTTGGTCCGACAAAATTGCAGATGCATGAACACTTACGCCAACAGATCTTGAATTGCTTCATAGATTCAGTTCCAACTTGATCTCGAAAAGTAAAGATGGAGCAAAAAATTATCAAAATATTACATTATTCGAGCTCGATTACCCGATACAAAAGTAATTAAATAAGCTCAAATACATATCTTTAAAGAGTCAATATCATTTCAAATAAATGTAATGATCGATCGACTTAGACTCGAGTCAACTCTCTCATACAACTTTACTGTGGAATAGGTCACCGAGCCAAAAAAAAAATGATAGTACTATATTGATTATTAATATAAATAGGCGATTGAAAAAAAAAAAAGTATTCAGGTTAAGATTTATAAAAGTATTACGTGTTTGTTTCATTGAAAAAAAAAACAAAAACAAAAAACCTACTCATGTGTTTTTAAATTTATTGCAAGAAAACCCCTAAAATCAAATAAGTGTATTTCAGTCACTGTGATTGTGTCTCAGCACGATTTTTATATTGTTGCTAATATACAATGTCTAAAATACACTAACAATGTGCATATGATGTTTAGTCTTTATAAATTCACAACCTCACAAGCATATGTGTTGGCATTGCAGCTCGCATTTTAAATCAATCTATTATCGGTTCTTCAAAAGTTTACGTTTCTTCTAATTCTTATCTAAGGCATTAGATTTTGCCTCGTTTAGTTTAGTAATGTTATTTAGATACTAACAATATTAAAAATTTGAGAATGATTGAGATAAATACACTGTTAATTTTAAGGGTTGGGAAGAATTTCCAGACAACATTTTTAAAATACGAGGTAGTTTTACGCCATTTTCCCATATAAATAGTGATATTTTCAATTGCAATAAAATATTGGCCGTAAAAAGTGCTTTTCATACAATCATGTCCACACATATTATTTTCATATCATCAAATATATTTTCATGACTAATCAGAAAATTTGTGTGCACTACTTAGAGGGTGCTTGCAATAACTTAAGCTCATGAATTTATAACTTAATTTAAGAATAAATTAATTTTTAGTGTTTGCAACGGCTTAAAAGTTGCAAAATTCTCTAAAATTAATGTAAATAAGTTGATGTTGGTTAAGTTGGGTTTAACCAACCTTTTCAACTTAATGACATATTTGTAATTCTATATAAAATATGGTTTGACGCTTTAGTTCTAAATTTCAAAATAAGTTACTACAGTATAATATTCACAAACACTATTGTTTTAACTTTTTCTACTCTTAAGCAGCATTTGCAAACACCCCACTAATTCTTTAAATTAAATTTTTAACAACTTCTACTTAAATTAATAACTTAAAAAAAGTTTAAGCTATTGCAAACACTTAGAAAACATTACACCGTAGGATAACATAGTGATTGAGTAGGTTGCCTTGTAACTTAATTATACATTTTCAAATATCAATTACTATAGGTCAAGCTTTTCATATTTAGTTAGCCTAGTATAATTTAACTTTTGCATATTGTTTTTATGCTATTACTCAAGAGTGGATTTTATTCATCACCATCTCGAATAACAACTACAAGTTTCTATGATCGCTCCCAAAATTGTGGGTCGAGTTTATTGCGCTAAGCACAAAATTATGTACAAAATTATCATCATTTCCCCTCAAATTTGAGACAAATATAATAGTCATGGTCTTCATTACAATATTCAATGACTTGAGAATATTGTAAAAGATATTTGATATATTTATAGTACATGCTGGAATGAGATTCAGTATGATAAGATTTGAAGATCTCAAAACCCTAGCTGAATGATGAACCTTGTATAATATAATAGCTTAGTTGAGTTCATCATGTTAGGAACTCAGTAGGCTAGCTACAGTTCAGTAGCTGATAGGGCTCAGTAGATCATCTGTCGTTCAGTCGATGAACTTAGCATCAAGAACTCGCGTTGAGATTGCTACAACCCACCGAATCGCACGTGAATTCGAGCCATGAGCCGAAATCTCAAAGAATGGAAATACGAGACAATTTAGTAAAAGGTCCGAGGAATCAGAGGAAGTCAACTCAGCATGATATTGGAGTTTGAACAACCCTCACCTACTCGCTAACCTCGACCAATGAGAAGCCGCCAGCACAGTACCTGCTCTGACATAAAACTGCTTCCATACTGAAAAAGCGGGAATCTCTACAGTATCATTCAAAATGAAGATGGCCATTTTCCTTTATCGCTTTCGACACGTGTCTGACTCCCTCCAACATATCTATTCATACTTCGAGACTATAAACGAGAAAGAGTCTTCATGCGAGAAGACACCATCAACACGGGAACACAAGCATTCAAGCGAACCAACACTCTAACAAACTCAAAGTCAAACCCAACGAAAAACTTGCATACATAGATATTCTTTCTAGTTCTTCACTCTAGATTTTTTATCAATTCCCTTTCTCTATTCTAAGCAAGCTTATTGTAAAATCATTAGCTTAGAAAACTCGAAGGAGTTCGAACCTTTTCCGAATTGATCTTATCAGTAAGAACCCCTTCATAGTTGGAGAAACTCAAACCTTCACGATTGAAACTGTAAAGTCACTGCGACTATAAGTAGATATATGTCCGGTCCGACTGCATTAACTGAGACTTGCTCAATATAAGCAAACAAGACTACATTTATCCAGTGCACAGATCAACTGAGACTTGCTCAGTATAAATTAATTCAAGTACTCCTTTGTTCAGGACAGTGGACGTAGGATCCTATGTATCCGAACCACTTTAAAAATTCGTAGCTCGTTTTACTTGTTGCTTTGTTTAATGTTCATATTGCATAAAACTAACTTTTAAACAATCAAAATAAAATAGGTTTTTCAAACCGAGACGAACATATTTTGGGCCTACACTTCCGCGCACAATATCCAATATTGAACTACGTTTCCGATCGAAGTCGGCAGAATGGGACTTAGTAGAAGGTTATCTCTGCCCACGCGATCCGGAAAGTTTATTTGGTCAACCGACCAGTTCAAGAGACTTGTTCACTAGCAACATTCAAGTGTACCGACTTTCGTTTGAATTTTGAAAGTTGCGTTCGGGTGTATTTATCTCTCCTTCTTACACCGAAGGCTCGTCTCTGATAAGGACATTACCTTGCCTTAGTTGAAGACATGATGTCTTAGAAACAGAATGTACGTGTTAATTAAGATCCTTTTTCTATCACCCCAAACAACTCCTTTTTTCTCCCTTTTGGAAGTAAAAAATGAAGGTCCGAATTCAAAAGGTCTCATCTCTAATGGGATCATGTAAAAAGTTATCTTTTTGGTCCAAACACAAAAGCTGCAAAATTTCATGTGGACTACGTTAATTTGGGAAATTCACATGAATTATAGTAATTCTATTTTATTTGTGGTGTGTGTTTGTCACACACCACCGAATGTTTGGTTCCATTATCTTTTCAATACTTTATTAAATATGTTAGGCATTTGACCACTACAATCATTCGAGAATCACAACAAATAATTTCCAAAACTCAAGATCTTGAAATCTACAAAAATAATTAAAATAAACACAACGTTTATTGGTAAACTAAAAGAAACCATTTCAACGACCAATTGCTGTAAATTAACTTATCCATAACTTTTCAAAGATGTCCTCAGAACCCCTAATTTTCCCTTTAAATTTAGGAAAAAGAAAAAATGACATAAGGGTATGAATACAAAGTCGGTTAATTTAAGAATGACCTAATGATAAAATCTGCAAAATTATATTTTGTCAATTTAATTGTCGCTTCGCCCCTTGATTAATAAGTAAGCCACTCATGCCCTATATAAAAAACTTTCTAATAACTAGCTTTTTTTGAATAACTTGGCAAATTGAATCGATTATATAGTGAAAAAAATATCACATTTTAATCGCACCTATGCGTGCAACTAGCTATGCAGGAATAGATAATAGTACCCTAAAATTACAATTACAGAAGAAAAGGTGTGAAATAATAATTTTCTGAAAAAACGATAAAAATTCATAATTCGTATTTGCGGAAGGTGGTGGTCCTCATCCACCTACTAACCAGAGAGGCGGATGTAGGGGTGGGCTGGGGTGGGCTCACCAACGCAACCCCTGCCTGCTGAATTAAATTACAATTTATTTTTTACATATTTCATCTCTACCTCAAATCATCCCAAATGATTTCGAATTTTATTATAATTAAATCCATTTCAACACAAATTCTAATTCGCAGTCCCAAATCCCAAAATCTAATTTTTGACAGCCCCCATTTTTCGTGTCGATGCCGAATTTTATGTGTAAATTTTACGAAAAAATAATTAGTATTTTATGAAAATTTAATATATTGAAAGAAATTTAAAAATATATTAGTTCAATTACTCCAACAACAACTAAATTAAATGGTCCAACAACAACA
Source organism: Lavandula angustifolia (assembly GCA_028984105.1). Taxonomy (NCBI): domain Eukaryota; kingdom Viridiplantae; phylum Streptophyta; class Magnoliopsida; order Lamiales; family Lamiaceae; genus Lavandula; species Lavandula angustifolia. Next base: position 21,131,739 of record CM054823.1, read on the forward strand.
ATTAAATTAAATGGTCCAACAAAGTCAACAACAATAATCCCATACAACGAGAATTGAGATATAATTGAGAGGATAGTGAATTAACGACACTTCGAGGGCAGAGGAGGGATCAAGGAGCGAGAGTTAAGCTGCACCGTATCCTAGGCGTCCGGAGTCCCTTACTCTGACTTCCCTATACTCATTGTTACATTATATTTTGTCTTAAAAAAAAAAAAAATTTTCTGGGGCTTCTGCCCCAAACCCCCAATAAGTCTTGCATCCCCCATCTATAAATCCTGGGCCCGATCCTCCGGACTCCCCCCAAGTATACATTTCTAGATCCGCCCCTGCTACTAACTATGATGAGTATGTCACACAATATGAATAATTTTGTATGATATTCAGTTTTTATATAATTTATAAGTTATTTCAGGAACAATTACCCAATAAGCTTCAAATATTTCCTCCATCACAAAAAATACTTGCTAGATAATTTTCAATTATCGAATAATTTTGTGTTTGATCACTGTTTACCGTACTTGACGAAAAGATCTATGGCAATTATCAATTCTCTACAACTAACACAATTTTGGACATACTTTTTAATATCTTGTAAACTCGAAGTTCCAGGCAGCAAGCCCCTCTGTCGGTAATTTAGTACATAAACGCATCTGCCAAAATTCCGGTAAGGATTTGTGGCTACCAAATTTCTGCAGTTAAAAAACAGAGCTTTGCTGAAATAGCCAAATCTAATCACATTAAGAATTTCGCGATTTCCCAACGGAAAATTCCGTCGGTAATAGATATACCGATGGAATATTGATGGAATAATTCCGTCGGTCGAACTTAGTCGCTAAATTTCTTCGACGGAATGTGTGCTGACAAAGATCACCGACGAATATTCCACCGGAGTATGTCGCCGGTTGTTTTGTCGGCGACAATCACCGACATGGTTTACCGACGGGAGTTTATTCCATCGGTGACATCCCCGGATGAAAATTTCCATCGGCATTCAACTTGTACATATTAAGCTTACCGACTTATTTCCGTCGGTAATCTTAATTTTTTTGAATTTTCGCATCCAATTGTCGACATTCCGTATCAATATTAATAGTTTTACCAGCCAACCAATCACATATATATCAAATCCAAACCCAAAATAGAGAATAATTATTAATTTAAAATAGAAATATATATAAATCTACAAATTCAAGTATTCAAGATCAATATGTAAATCATAAAGAGGCGGGAGAAGAGGATTGGTTTTCGTCGAAGCGTCTCATCGGGCCGGGAGGAACCATCATCGCCATCATCCCGCTCGCTCCACGGAGGTCCCTCCTAGCCGCCGACTCCTCCTCCGTCGACGCAAAATCTCGAGGTTGTTCTGACGGCCCACGTGAAGAAGTAGAAGAGCGGTGTGCGGCGTTCATGAAGCTACTCCCTTCCTCCCCGAGACAGTACAACCACTGCTTCTTGTCCGAACACCTTCCAACACCCGGATAAATTGCGTGTTTTTATTCGTTTTGGGGCCTTCTTCAACAACAATCCGCTAACCTCCGCTTAATAGAACATAAAAAGCAAAACAAGGTGAAACTAGCAACTTTAGAATAATATCATATATATTGTAATTGGGTGCTTATATGAAGTCTGCTCGCCTTCATATTCGAGAAGTCTCCATTTTTGTAATGGAGACTGCGGAAAAATGTCAAACGCGGTGGACTCCAAGGAGCATCCCCTCTAAGTCTATTCATCACATGCACAAACAAAATTGTATCAAAACAAAAAACTTTTGCGACTAAAAAACTTATTAAAAATGAGACTTACCGTAGATTGGGAGTACTTGTAGAGGCGATCGGGACCCTCCTTTGTGCTTGCTCATCCCGCGTCCGGCTCGTTCGACCTCCCTAGAGCCGGAAGGCCTCCGACTTGCCGACAACCTCGGCCGCATCTAGTATTCATTGAGGGCTTCCCACCTCTCTCGTGTTGATGTAGTCACAGTTTTGAGGGCGCCCCTTCTTCATCTCGAAGTGTCAATCTTTGAAACTCTTCGATGCCTTCTTATGCCAAGCATTCCGCATGTGCTAGACGGTCGGGCCACAGCCGGGGGAAAGTGCTTCCGCAATTTACAAATTGATACATGTTAGATACATTAGAATGTTAAATTATAAATTGTGAACTTCAAAAAAAAACTTACCTTAAATTCCTCAAAGTCACTGCGTCTTAATGTCGAGTGGGCGTTAGCTTCAAATATTTTCCCCCTATTTGATGATGCCAAAACCTAACAACTATCAATTAAACAACCTAACACTATGACTTATCAGAAACAGAGCTCCTTACAAAGTATTACAAGTAGGATCAGTGGAGTTGTTCTTTAAGTCCTAGACTACTGAGGGGATCAGGGCAGAAAGTCAGAACAAATACAGAGTCTAAACAACAATTTCTCCCTGTCTTAACAACATTTTCCCCTTATGCTATCAAGTCTATCAGAATCTAGCTAAGCAACAACTGACAATAAATAACAGACAGTGAGTGTGTGAGTCAGTAATCACTTCAATGATTCTAAGTGTTAAGCATAAACCAACACAGCTATTCAGACAATAAGATATTGTCAAAGCCAAATAGAGATATATTATATATATGAGAAAATATCAGTACAGTTACATCTCTGTTAGACTAGAAACAAGAAAGAAAGACACAAAGAGAGTACAGAAGCAAGGAGTCATTTGAACTGCCTAATCCTGTCTTTGAAATCTTGAGATTGAGTTTCAAGAAGAGGCACTCCATACATGCGATAAGTGACTTTTCTCAGCTTCACTATCTCAGCAAAGTCCGCTGGGTCTTCTTCATCAAGGAATTTTGCTTCAGCAGCGTCTTTCACTTCTTTCTCTATTACACCGTAGTGAATGGATCCATCAAGTCTCTGTGGGGTGGCAGGATTCTGGGGTCTGGAACTCTGACTTCAACATTTTCTTTAACAGCTTTTTGTAGTCTGGCATACATATCTAAGTCAGCTCTCATGATCCATTCAGTATAAGCCACTGACTTGCGCTTCTCAGACCAGAATCTCCAGAAATAGTTCCTTTTTATGAACTCGATCTTCAGTGCTTCCCATCTCTGAGTGAATTCCACTGGTATCCATTCATCTGTTCTAGGCCATCTGTGAGTCTTCAGATCTGTAGGCTTCCTAAATCTCCTGTATCTATAGGGGATATCAGCCTTTGCAGGGATCCTCTGACTAGCTTCCTTTTCAGTTCTCAGCCTGAGAGCTTCAAGATCTGCCATCCTTATTCTCTCTCTGGCTGCTTCAATTTGCCTGGCCTCTTCACCTCTGTATAAGTATCTGTCTAACTGAGCTCAGATTTCTTCCATCTCTTGTTCCTGTGCCTTCGAGCCAGTGTAGGAGGGCTTGTGAGGTGCCTCTTCTTCTGAGTCAGCAGGTGTTGATGATTTTTCTTTGGAAGTCCCCTGCTGCCCAGTAGATTGTTGTTGCTGCTGCTCCTTCTCCTTATCTTTATTAGCTTCGTCGCTAAGTTTGAGCGTTTTAGGAGGCAACCTAGTACCTGTTTTCTTGCCTCCAGCTGGAGCCTTAGTCTTGCCTTTGACAGGCTTCTTCTTAGGTTTGTTGGCTGCTTCAACTTCGGCTATCTCCTTAGCCAGCTTTTCATCTGCGGCTATCTGAGCTTTCTCCTCCGGGGTTATGAACCTCCTGGGTCCTTTCTTCTTGGAGGGAGGGGTTGGGAGTTTCAGTACCTTTTTGCCTTTACCGGCAACTGGAGGAGGGAGAGGAGCTTCTTCCTCTTCTGAGTCCTCCTCGTCAGCATACTCAGCTACTTCCTTTATAATGTCAAGAGGAGTTTGAGTAGCCTGAGCTGTGACTTCTTTGGCTCCTGAGCCACTTGGGCCAGTCTCAGTTGATGCTGCAGCTGCAGCTGAGACACCCTGGGCCTCGCCAGTTTCAGTTGGTCTAGTAGCGGCAGATGACTGAGTTGAAGTTCTTGCTCTCTTTGGAGCTTTCGGTGTCAGCTCCTTGGTTGCTTTTTCAACTACACCTTCCCCCTTCTTTACTAAACCTTCCCCCTTTTTGGCATCAGCAATTAGGGTTGGGGGCGGAGCAGATACCTTTCTGTTCAGGCTTTTGTATGAGGTTGATAGATCGTCCAGCTTATTATGTATTTTTTTCAGAGCCTCATGCAGCTCGTTCTTCTCATTGATCACCTGATCGCTGTATTTCTTGTGTGAGAGGTCAGCCACAGCCTTGAACTCTTTCAGTTGCTGCTCTACCTTATCTTCAAGGGCCTTCTGAATAGTTTCTATTCTGAGTTAATTGGCTTGAGAGATGGTAGTGACGGATTTAGTATGAGCGGTTTGAGCGGCCTTGTATGCATTCATCAGTTTCTCCTAGCCTTCCTAAATCATCTTTAGCTGAGCTTTGAAGTCAGCTCTCTGCGCAGCTTATGCATTCGTCAGAATGCTGGAGAAGTCAGGGACTTGAGATGTAGAAATGGCTGTTCTGAGTCCCTGCAGCTCTGCACTCTGTGCCTCAGTGGTTTGCCGCCAAGTTTTGTGGACGGTACGGGCAAGTAGGCGATTTTGGCTGCCTTGATTCTTCAATGCCCTGACCACTATTTTCGAGCGACGGCTCTTTGGGCTGGGCGCTACTTCGAAAGCAGATTGGAGAAGAAGCTGAGCAGGATCAGCTGCTTTTGAAGTACCAGCCACCGTCTGCCCAGGACCAAGGATGCTGAGTGGAGGGTCAGCAGTAGATGTAGTGGCATCCTTGTCCTGTTGAGTTCCCTCATCAGGCTTCTCAGGACCTGAATCACGGGGTGGGTCCTGACCATCGGGGTCAGACCCATCTGAGGGCGCGGGTGCTGAGACAATTCAGCAGAGCGAGCATGGCTACCCTCAGATCCTCGAGCGTGCCGAGGTCAGATGGCTCTGAGTAGCCAATCTTCCCCCTTATCAAAAACTCTTCCTCGTGGAGCTGTTCGCAGGAATGGTGAATGACTAGTCTCTTCAGGTTATGCCATTCCTGGAACCTTATCAACATGTGGAGCCTCGCCTGCCTAGCTAATAGTACAAGATCTGAGTGGCTGGCGATCTCCGGAATTACTTCAGCAATCTCTCGGGAGGCTCTGGATTTGAGAGCTGAGGCCTCCATCCCGATAGATTCTGTCTCCGAGGCTGTCTCCGAGTCCTCAACTTCAACCGGAGACGCCTGTTTCTCAGCAGATGGGATGCTGCTGAGTGGAGGGATGTCCAAGGGGCTCTCCAGAGTCTGAACTTCTTCAGCCTGGACTTCTTCAGCTGGGACCCCTTGGTCCACTGTTTCTCCATGTTCAGTGGAGACGATCTTCTCCACTGATTGAGTCTTCTCAGAAGACTCTGGCTCGTCTCTCAACTGTAGAGGCGGCTGAGTAATGACGGCCTCTGGTTCCACCTCAGCCTCAGTAGGCACAACCTCGCTGACCTTCTTCAGCCTCATGGTTGGTGCCTTAGGCATGGATTTAGGTGGGGACCTCTTCTTCTTTGGTGTTGAGGTCTGCTGAGTCCCATCCTTAGGTGCAGCTGGCCCTGAGCCAATCTGTTGAAGGGCTGCTGCCCTGTTCTGGAATCTGACTTTCTTCACGTTGAAGTATTGCTTGTCCGCGAAGGTGATTTTGCCAGACGCGCAGAAATCCTCGATCATGACTGAGAGTTTCAGTCCGTATAGGAGCTTTCCTTTGACGCTGAGCCTATTGGATGCCTTATTAAACTTAGCTGATTGCGTCATAAATTCTCTGAGGAAAAACTCAGTCCAGTTGATCTTGGCCCGATCATATATGGCCATCATTAGATGCAGCTTGGGCCTTGACACTTGGTCAAAAGAGCCTGCTTGACTCGTCAGCAACTGAGTCACTATGTACGCCAATGCTCTATACCAAGGGAGCATTGCGTTCTTGGGAAAGGCAGCTCTGAATACTGTTGGCTTCCCGCAGAACTCAGTAAGGTATTCGTCCATGAGATCATCTTTATAAGCGACGGTTGTGAATCCTGTGTTGGGAAGATTAAAGCTTCTCTAAAGGGCTTCTCGAATAGACATCTGCTTCACTTCCATGTCAGTGCGAGAGGGATCGCCTACTGTATGGACGATGAAACTCCCTCTGATGTCTCCGTCTACTGAATCAGAATTCGAGTAGATCTCTGCTGCTTGTCGTGGGAGGAAGAAAGTCGGCCTCCTTGACAAGAATCCTTCCAAGCCGATTTCTCGGAGAGCGTAGAAGATCTCCTCCATGAAATCCAGGTCACACTCATCCAACTCCATGACTGGCTCGCACCAGACTCGATCCTTCTCGAGGATCTCACGCATATCGGCATGAGTCATAACCGTGTTTCCTGTCATTTTAATAATCTGCATACACAGTATAGGTCAGTATCGACAAAAGTATAAAAGAGATAAGAGCATACGATACTAAATGATCATTGAAGAATTACCAAACGATTTTCTGAAGTTCTTGAAGAGAGTTTAGATAGAAGATAATAAGGATCTCAGAAAATCTCGGGTACTTAAGATATTTGCAGATATGAAATGGCGGTTTCAAAGATTTTGAACGAATATATATATCTTAGAGAAGATAAACAGTTAAAGATCAATGGTTCAGTTTGAACGCATTTTTGAGATCGACGGCTAGGATTAGGTTTTATAAAATAGGCAATGATCAAATTACCCGCCTAAGTCAAAAGCCAGTTGTAAATAGCCAAAGTAGTAACTTGATACGACATGCATTTAATGCGTGGCAGAGTTCAGCATGCTTGTACATAGAATATCGTGTATTAAATGTGATCCGTTAAAAATTAAATGACATTTCCTAAGGCATTGAATATGATGCTGAATCTGATTCATAAATGCACAGAATTGATATATAGGCAGGAGTAGAAATACGCAAACCTGTCAGCTGAACATCGTAGTCAGTTGATACCTCGTGTGGATGGTTGCTGAGTCTCTACGTACTGATTTTACTCAGTACTGAGAGTGGACATTCCCCCTTACTGAATGCTCCTCTCCTGAATCCTCTTACTGACTGGAGTCAGTAGGATCCAGCACACCTAACTCTATTGAAAGTTCTCTGAATCTGGCTTCAGCTAGAGGCTTGGTCAGTATATCAGCCCTTTGATGGTCAGTATGGATCTTTTCCATCACGATATCCTTCTTTTCGACATGGTCACGAATGAAGTGGTGTCTGATGTCCACGTGCTTGCATCTCGTATGAAGTACAGGATTCTTAGTGATTGCAATGGCACTGGTACTGTCGCAGAAGATCGGCACTTCATTCTGAATGACGTCAAAGTCGCGTAGCTGCTGTCTCAGCCAAAGGATTTGGGCGCAGCAACTTCCGGCAGCCATGTATTCAGCTTCAGTAGTTGACGTTGCTACTGAATGCTGCTTCTTTGAGAACCATGAAATTAGCTTACTGCTGAGGAACTGACACGTTCCAGAAGTTGACTTTTGGTCAATTCTACACCTGCATAGTCAGCATCAGAATAACCACTTAGTTCAATATTATCATCAGCTGGATACCATAAACCCATGTCAGGTGTTCCTCTAAGATAGCGGAGAATCTTCTTTGCTGAGTCCATGTGACTCTTCTTCGGATTCACCTAAAATCGAGCGCAGACACCTACAACATAAGTTATGTCAGGACGAGTAGCTATTAAATATAATAAGGAACCAATTATAGCACAAAATTCAGTTTGGTCTACTGATACTCCCTCTTTATCAAGATCAATCTTCATATTCGTGTTCATCGGGATCTTGATTGGTTTGCCGAATGTACAACCAAATCTCTTGATGAGGTCTCGAGTGTATTTGCCTTGATTGATGAACGTTCCCTTCTCAGATTGTTTGACTTGGAAGCCAAGGAAATAGTTCATCTCTCCCATCATCGACATCTCGAACTTATCCTTCATCATTCTTTCAAACTGCTGACACATGATGACGTTCTTCGAGCCAAAGATTATGTCATCTACGTAGATCTGCACAAGTAATAGGTCATCTTCCAGTCGAATGCTGAATAATGTGCGCCTCATCGTGCCCTTCGAAAACCTTTACGAAGAAGAAACTCGACAGGTATCGTACCAAGCCCTGGGTGCTTGTTTTAACCCATACAGAGCCTTTCTGAGTCTATAAACTTGATGTCCCTGCTGAAAACCGGGAGGCTGTTCCATATAGACTTCTTCTTTCGACGCCCGTTCGGGAAGCAGACTTCACATCCATTTGATATACTCTGAATCTTTGATGTGTTACGTAGGCTAGGAATAGTCTGATTGCCTCCAATCTTGCAACTGGAGCGAACGTTTCATCGAAATCTATCCCTTCAGCTTGACTGTAGCCTTTTGCCACGAGTCTTGCTTTATTTCTTACTATGAGTTGTTTTCATCTCGCTTGTTCTTGAAGACCCATTTAGTTCCGATCACATGTTGATGTCGGGGTCTGTCAACAAGCTCCCAAACTTCGTTTCTCATGAACTGATTCAGCTCCTCCTGCATGGCTATGATCCAGTCAGCATCTTTCAGTGCGTCCTCAACTGACTGAGGTTCTTCAGCAGACAAGAAGCAGGAATATAAGGCGCTTTCTCCCTAACAGAATCTGGATCTTGTTTTTACACTCGCTGAAGGATCTCCTATAATTAGATCAGAAGTGTGAGAATCTAGCCACGATCTACGATGTTTCAACTCTTCATCTGAAATTTGTTCAACATAGATAGTAGGTGAATTAGGCATTTCAGTTGTACTATTCTGAGATTGAAGCAATTCAGTTACAAGAGTGTGATCTACTGAGTCACCAGGTTCAGGGGCATTTAGCTCAGGAACATCATTAGTTCAGTAGAGGTCTCAATTACCACTGGGGTTCTTCATCGACCTAGTTACACCGGGATTGACTGCGTTCGGAGAGTCAACTGCTTCGCCTACTTCTCGCCGGGCCGAGATTCGATAGATTTGTCTTCAGTTTCCTCATCTGAATCATCATCCCAACATAGCTGGATCTTTTTGACTTTATCTTTTAAGCTCAGATCCTGTAGCTGCTTACTGATGTCCTCAGATTCAGGTTTAGTGTTTCGCTCCCCGTCTTCGTAGCAAACTCATTAAAAACAACATGAGGGCTTTCCTCCACGCAAAGAGTCCGATAGTTAAAGACTCTGAAAGCTTTGCTGACCCGGGAGTATCCTGAGAACACTCCCTGATCTGACTTGCTATCAAAAGTCTTCAGCTGATCTTTCCCATTATTGTGAATAAAGCACGAACACCCAAAAATATGGAAATAAGATAGAGAAGGTTTCCTGCCGTTCCATAGTTCATATGGTGTCTTCTTATGCTGCTTTGTCAGTAGAGATCGGTTCTGAGTGTAACATGCAGTGTCAGTAGCTTCTGCCCAGAATTTGGTTGGGAGTCCTGAATCTGCGAGCAGGGTTCTTGCTGCTTCTTTGAGTGTACGATTCTTCCTCTCAGCAACCCCATTTTGTTGAGGCGTGCGCGCGGCAGACGTCTCATGCTCTATACCTTCAGTTTTGCAGAACTCCTCCACCATGAAATTCAGGAACTCAGTTCCTCTGTCTGAACGTATCTTGATGATCTTGGTGTTCTTCTCGACACTAAGCCTTTTCAAAAGCGTTGGTAACTCTGTTTTGACGTTAGACTTGTTGGCAATAAATATGACCCATGTGTAGCGCGAGTAGTCATCAATGACCACTAATGCATACTTCTTGCCTCTGATCGTCATTGGAGAGACTGGACCGAACAAATCCATATGTAGCAGCTGAAGGATTCCATCAGTGGAAGGAGATGGAACTGGCGGATTTTGATTCCTTGTTTGCTGTCCCTTCAAGCATTCTTCACACTGAGTGTCTTTGCTGAATACTTCATTCTGCAGTCCTCTTGCTAGAGTGTTTCTAGCCAATTTGTTGAGCGTTTTGAAGTTGAGATGGCTGAGTCTTCTGTGCCAAAGTCACCCCGTTCTGTTGTCATTCTTTGCCAACAAACAAGCTTTAGGTTCAGCTGAGTTCCAATCAGCTACATAGATATTCTTCTTGCGCGAACCTAATAACACTGTTTTCCCTGGGATTTATCAATAACATCAAAGAAACCAGCGTAAAAAATCACTCTATTCGAGTTGTCACAAAATTGACTAACAGAGAGAAGGTTATGCTGAAGTCCTTCAACATATGATACTCTCGGAACTGTTGCTGTTCCAATGCTGAGTGTTCCATAGCCTCTGGTGTAGTCTTTAGCATTGTCTCCAAACTCGATTCGGGGCCTTCTTCAGTAGTATAATTCTTCAGCAAGTCCTTTTGGTAGGTCATATGTCTTGAGCATCCGCTATCCATATACCAAGGGTCCTTGTGCACCTGCAAAACAGAATTATATTTAGGTACCCTTTATTTTTGATTTTGGGTCCTTAGATGTTAGTTTTTGTAACCCATATCTGTCTTACAACCCTGGTGGTCTTAGACAGTTTCTTTCCACTTGTGTCAACATATTTGACTACTGGACTGATCACTGCTGACTTCTGAGGTTTTTTAGGTTCAGGAGTCCTGATCTTCTGAGTGGGTGGACTGCTAACCTTTGCCTTCTGCACGACTTTCTTCTTCCTTTTCTGATTCTTGGATCCTCTCCTGACTATTGGATCATAGTAATATGACCCATACTGAGCTGGATGAGTCAGTTGTGGAGGTCCATACTGATCAGCCCATTTAGCTTTGTTGGTTCCCCCTTGACTGAACTGGGGTGATCTGGTGCTGATCTTATTGTCAGAGTGCTGATGACTAGGATGAGGTGCCTTCATCTTCTGTTTGTTCTTGGCTAGGGGGTTCAGTGTGTCTGCATTGATGGTCTCCCCTTGAATAAACCTATCAGCTAGTCGGTTTTCTGAGCGTACGGGGGCAGATGAGGAGGCTCCCTGGCTGAATCCAAGTCCCTCCTTGCAATGCTTGGGCTTGTTGCTTGCTAGCATAGCCTCCAGCTTCTTTTCAGCGCCCATGTATCGTTCTGTCATCAGGTTCCTCCAGACATCATCACTTTTCTTCAGCGTTTCATGCTCGGTCTGAAGTCCTGACAACTCTTGCTTCAGTAGACTCAGTTCAGTATCTTTCTGAGTTAAGTCTTTGGTCAAAACTGAGATCTGATCTTCTTGATGCTAAGACTTGGCCATTAGAGAGTTTATCTCCTCCCTGAGTCTCAACACAAGTCCTTCTGACTCAGTAGCAACCTGACTCTCCTGAGAAAGTCTCTGATTCTCCACTTTCAGGGTATCCAATTCCTGAAGAGTCTTACTGAGCTGCAAACTCATCTGAATCTGCTCGTCGAGTAGTTCTTCATATGTGATTGCGACGTCTAGATTCTGATCCGCACCTGAAAGAGTGTCGTGTGTGCAGTGTGAAGAGGAATTTAATGGTTCATGGGAGTTTACCTCATCCTCTTCTCCTGCCATGAGACACTTTTCAGCATCTTCTTCAGCTTCAAGCTCTAAGGCCATGAAAGTTGCTTTATCGTCAGATGAATCCATGAAGGAGTCGACTTCATCTGAGTCGTCTGAGAGTTCACCAGCAATGTATGCTTGCCTCTTCTTGATGAACTTCTCCCTTCTTGCTTTGCATGCTGCTCGTTCAACAGTACTGAGCTTAGGACAGTCATACTGATAGTGTCCTGGCTTCTTGCAGTTATAGTAGGTGGTGACTCTTTCTTCCTTGCTTTCACTGTCTTTTGACTGTGCTGAGTCATCCTTTTTCCTGCATTCAGAAGTATGCGAGTCAGGAGTGCGCTTAGGCATGTATTCAGACTTACCCTTGGATTCTCTGAGGGCTTTAGTCACTTTTCCGCGCCTCTCCTTCTCCTTCTGATACTTTACGACAAGCAGCGTGTACTTCTTGGCTAGATTTCCTTCTTGTATATCACTAAGTGAAGGTTCAGCCTTGCTAGTCGCTGGAGCTGTTGTGCTGACTGATGCTTTAAAGGCATGGTCAATTTGAGTGTCGGCTTACGGCCGTTTCTTCCTTTGAGGTAAGCCAAACTCGAATTCCTTCGCTTTAAGTTCTGAAAAGATATGGTCAGGAGTAACAATATCTAAATCGAAATGACGTAATAAAGTAGCAAAGGGGGTCCAGGTGACCAGTCGGCGGTGCCCTCAAAATTTTGAGATTCATCTCTCGGTTGGAGAATGTCTTTCCCAGCCCGTTGATAGAGTTCATCAGATCCGTAAATCTGACATTGAGATCTTCAATGGTGTCACCAGGCATGAGGGGCAGTCTCTCTAGCTTTTGGAGTTCCAGCGCGAGTTTATTTGCTTTGATCTTCTGAGTCCCCCGACTCAGTAGCGCTAGAGCATCCCAGAGTTCTTTCTTGGACTTGCAGTCCTGAACTCTTCCGAGATAAGAATCACTCAGGGTGGTCAGTATGGTGTTTCTGGCGACGCGGTCTAAATTGTGAAGCTTCTTCTCCTCTGGGGTGAAGAGACTTCTGTCCTTGGGAATCTTCTTCCCGGTCACCATTCCACCTCCATCTGCTGGATCCTGAGCTATGACGCTATCGATCATAGGAACGATAGGTGCGTCCTCTAGAACCTCTGTCATGCTGTCGTGGAGAGAGGTCAGATATGCTTCCATTCTGACCCGCCATACGCCATAGTTCTCTACTGAGAACATGGGTACCATCCTGATCCCTGACATATCAGACATGATAGATAGTGATATGAATGAAGAATGATATGCAGTGAAAACATTTTTCGGATCCGTTCAAGTAGACCAGTTTCAGAATAACAAGAGTCTTATAGAACTCCTGCTCTGATACCAATTGTTGGTCCCGAGAGTACGTTTAGGTGTAGAGGGGGGGGGGTGTGAATACACCTGAAAACTGATTTTCTCAACTTAAACACAAATAGTCCTTTTCAGGATGATGTCGTACTGAACAAGTTCAGCAGACCAGATAAGCTGTTCCGAATTGTGTGGCAGAGTGACTGATTCTACTGAGATCTGCTAGCTGACTGAGAGTCGGAATTCAGTACCTTACAAAGAGAGTTCAGTGGTGCGGAATAGTGTAGGCCCAAATTCAGTTGAGTGGGAAAAACGTTTTTCTCAAAACAGTTTCAGTTGATTAATGCAGTCTGTTAAGTTTGCTAAAACTCAGTTGAATGATTTAAAAGATGTTTTCAGTATGAACAGTAAATCAATGCAACAGTTAAAGACAGAACATAAGACACAGAGATTTTTAAAGTGGTTCGGACACAAAAATCCTACGTCCACTGTCCCGAAAGATCAGGAAGCTATTTATTATACTGAGATAGTCTCAGTTGGTTTGTACGCTGGACAGACACTGGTCTTGAGATTTATACTGAGCAAGTCTCAGTTTACACGGCTATCAAACTGAGTGTTTGAAAAATTCTCCAACTGTGAAGGAGTCCATTACAATAAGGATCAGTTCAAAGGTGAACTCCTTCGTCTAAGCTATGGATATATTATATTGAGCTTAGGTTAGAGGGATAGGGAACAAGGATGTGGCTTCTAGAACGACGAACAACTGAATATAGCTTTGGGTTCGTGTATCGTCGTTTGGATACTAGAGGCTGTATTAAGCAGTTCAGCTTGGTTCCCTAAGAGTTGGAATGTAGTCTTTCGCCGGAGATAGATTCTTTGAGCTTCTTGCGGAAGACTTAGGCTTTTCGATTTTGCTCGTTTGAATGCTCTGTGAGTTCTCTCGTGTGTTCTTCGTAATTTTTCGTGTTTTCCGTGAGCTTCAAATTTGATTTATCCCTCTATTTATAGAGAAGAGATTAGGATAGATCCGTTGGAGACGACGATCCTTTGTCTCTCTCTTTTGGGTAGCTAACGGCTCTTTTGAAGTATGGTGACAGTGTCCTTTCCCTCCATTTCTGGAAAGTTGTTGACTTGCAGCTTTAGTAGGTATAGAGTACGTGTCTGCTTCTCATTGGCCGAGGTTCAGAAGGTGGTTGAGACAGAACAGACTTTAAGGAGATCTGAAGCTGACTTCTCTCTTCCTCGTATTGACTCTGCTGAGATGACTTCAATGATCCTGACAGTCAGAAGATTGTCTGTCTGTTGCTGAGACTGATCTCTGATTCAGTAGCATGCTCCTGTTGAGTTGGTTCTACTGAAGATCAGCTCTGAGTTCAGTGAACTACTCCTACTGAGTTCAGTTCCCACGACTCCTTTCGCATATCTTGCTCTCGCCGAGTCCAAGATATCCTGAGTCTTCTACTACTGGTGCTGAGGCGGATAATCTACTGAGTGCCTGAACCAGAGCAGAGGGTCTGCTAAGTCTGAAACCTCATAGACAAAACAAATTACAACGTAATGGTTCACCAATCAATATAGGGTTTTGGGATCTTCAAATCTTCACAGACTTATTCAGAGCACAAGGCTACTGAGCGTATGATACCACAGAAGACTGAGTCATTTCCCACTATTTATCAATACTGCTGAGGATAGAATCATCACCCAACAGTATCTCATACTCGTCATTCTTGCCGAAGTCTTAAAAGATTAGCTACGCATAATTAACTTGGACAAGCAGAAATTGATAATGAACATGTTTAAAGTTGAAACTGAAGCACGAGAAACTAAAAGCATAAACTGAAAGTAAAGTGCTGAATGTAAAGTAGAAAATACCGAAAGTTAAGTACTAAATTAAAGCGAAAGTCTGAAAATCTTCAAGTGCTGAAAAAGCGTAAAGCTAGATTCTTCAAGTGCTGAAAAAACGTAAAGCTAAAGCTAAAAGCATGTAAAAACTGAAACTGAAGAATGTGTTGGTGTATCTTGAGCTAAAACAAAAAACTAAGCTACAGGACTAGGATAGGAGGCTGCTAGAAAGCAAGAATGAAAAGCAATGAATTGGTGTAGAGATGAATGTAGAACGGTAAAAGGTAGATGTCTCCAATTCGTGCAGCCTCCAGCCCTTTATATAGATCTTCAAGCTTGTCCTCCAAGGAAAGATAATTATGGCAAATCTATGTAGATCTTTATCTCCTATATCTGCTTTTCCATATAGAACTCCAGCCCTATTTTATCTTCAAGCTTTTCAGATCTTTATCCAAATTTCCTTTTCTATCCAAACCCCGTTTTGGCTCCAAAATCGTGCCAAAATATCTCCAACTCAGCTCAAATCTTCCACATCATCATCAACCAAAAGTTTGTTGAAAATGAGCATTTTTGTATAAAACTAGCCTCGACTTTGACAAGGTAAGTATAAAACAAACACATCAGTTTGCAATCACTTTTAATTTTCAACTTACAACTTAATTAAATGATAAGTTGAAAAAAGAGTGTATGTTGATTATTGAGATTAAAAGTGCAAAAAATATCTAAATTTAAGCTAAATAAGTTGTGTTGGGAGATGATTCAGTCCCTCCACAAATTGTTGGGAGATGATTCAGTAGATAACTCAGTAGCCTAGTGCTCAGAAGATTTGAAGATCCCAAAACCCTACTTTGATTGATGAACCATTCTGTTGTAATTTGTTGTTCTGTCTCTGAGAGTTTCAGACTCAGTATACACTCTTCATTTTGGTTCAAGCGCTCAGTTATGTCTATTGTTCTTCAGCAGACTATCAGCCTCAGTACCAGAAGAAGAAGACTCAGTAATATTGGACTCGGCGGGAGCAAGATATGCGAAAGGAGTCGAGTGGAACCGAACTCGGCAGGAGTAGTTCATCGAACTCGAGCCGACTCAGCGAGGAGTATCTTTGCCGAATATAGATCGACTCAAGACTCGGCCGGGATGCGTCTTCTAACTGTCATGATATATTAAGTAAAATCAGCAGAGTCATACGAGGTATAGAGAAGTCAGCTTCAGATCCACCTTGAAGTCTGTTTTGTCTCACCTACTTTCTTCAGTCTCGACCAATGACGAGCGGCCAGCTGTCTACTTTCTGATTAAAGCTGCAAGTCAACAACTTTCCAGAAATGGAGGGAAAGGACTCTGCCACCATACTTTGAAAGAGCCGTTAGCTACCCAAAAGAGAGAGACACATGGATCGTCGTCTCCAACGGATCTATCCATGTCTCTGCTCTATAAATAGAGGGATGATTTCAAATTGAAGCACACACACGAAAAACCAAGAAACCGAAGAACACAAGAGCATTCACGAGTAACTCAAAACGACTTAAGTTTTCCGCAAGAACTTCACAGAGCAATCTCCTGCGAAAGGCGACATACCTGCTCATAGGGAACCAAGCTGAATCAGAAGATAAAGCCTCTAGTATCCAAGCGACTGAATACGAACTCAAGTGCATACTTAACCGTTCGTCGCTCTAGAAGCCACCTTCTTGTTCCCTATCCCTCTAACCTAAGCTCAGTAGATCTTATCCATAGCTTAGACGAAGGAGTTCATATCTGAACTGATCCTTATTGTAAAGGACTCCAGGACTCCTTCATAGTTGGAGAGTTTGTCAAACACTTTAGTTTGATACCTTGTAAACTGAGACTTGCTCAGTATAATCACTATGACCAATGTTTGTCCAGTGCACAAACCGACTGAGACTATCTCAGTATAATAAATAGCTTCCTGATCTTTTCGGGACAGTGGACGTAGGATTGTTGGATCCGAACCACTTTAAAATTGCTTGTGTTCTGTGTTTTTACTGTTGCATTGATTACTATTCATACTTAAAATATTTCTAAAATCGTTCAACTGAGTTTCAGCAAAGCTTAATCGATCGCACTAATATACTGAAACTGTTTTCTTAGAAACGTTTTCTAACTCAACTGTATTTAGACCTACACATTTCCGCACAATACTGAACTTCATCTGAACGGTACTGAATTCTGACTCAAGTCAGCTAGCAGGCCTCAGTGAAGTCAGTCACTCTGCCACGCGATTCAGAACAGCTTATTTGGTCTACTGAACTTGTTCAGTACTGCATCCTCCTGAAAAGGATTGTTCGCGTTTTAAGTTGAGAAATTGTTTTCAGGTGTATTCACCCCCCCCCCCTCTACACATGAACGTTTAATCTCGGGACCAACAAGTTGCTTGAACCCAACTTAATGAAGGAGATTCTGAAAATTTTGTTATTTTAGAGAAGTTGTAGTTTATAATTTTATCCCTAGTCAAAATTAGATAACCCAAATTAACCTTACATACATAATTAGGGAAATCCTTCTCATTCTTCAATTCTTGTTAGAAACGCTTATAGCCAAAAAACTGAAAAACCTTCATCTATTTCTATAGAAACCTTCAAGAATTCATTCATGATTTAAGGTAATCTTTTCATTCATTTTTATGTTCGAGAATCCAACTGCAATTCCTTCTCTTATACTTTATCTTTTGGAGTTCTTTAGTTGATGAGGCTTATATTTTCACAAGAAGAAATATTTTAAAATGATACAGTTAGTAAATCTATTGAGTATGTAGTTAAATGGTGATTTTTCCATCATTAATAGTATTCAAAATGTTAGTTTTACGTATATAAACTATAATTTTTTTATAACATGTACTCCCTCCATCCTATAGAATATGTTATGTTTTCCTTTTCGGTCTGCCCCATAGAATGTGTCTTGTTTCTATAAATGGTAATTTATTATAAATATTTTATTTGTGGGATCCATCACTTTACACAACTTCACACACAACTTTCAACTCTCATTACTAACTTTATTTGTGGGACCCATCACTTTTACACAACTTCACACACAACTTTCAACTTTACCAAAAGAAACAAAATAAATTCTTTGCGACGAAGGGAGTATAATATATTATGAATTTTTAGTATTATAGTAATTAAGTTTCAAAAAACAGTACACCTTAAATTAAATAAAAGACGAAATGTAGTAAGATTATTAAATATATATATAGGGTGTGGTTCTTCTAAGAACCAAGCCCTATGAGATAAGATAACTCATCTAGTCCATTGACATTACAAAATCAATGGACTACATTAAACCCACTTTCTAGCCCAAAAAGAAAAAGAAAAAAATGGAGATAGGGCAAAATGGAGATTAGCATACCTACAACAATTTGAATTCTGCAAAAAAAAAAATCCCACTAAAAAACAAGAGGTGGTTCCAGGAGTGCGATTTTCGTCTGAAATAGCAGAGGGGGAGGGGGGGGGTAGATAGAATAGGAGGGGAAGAATGTACATTCCTCTATATATGTTGTTGCAGCTTTGATGGTTGCTCGTGTTTGGAGCTTCTAGACTGTGTTCTGGCCCTTTTCTTCCTTCACGTGGACAAATATGTGAAGGAAATCAATAAACTGCTTTTTTCTCACGTGTTCACACTTTTCTATGAATTATGAATTGTGTTAAATCATAATGATCTGAACGTGCGTATATTACTTATAATATAATGTATAAAATATTATATTATAATTATGATCCATTAGTAATTATATTGCTAATGAGTTTTCAATAAATTAACATCAGCCCATAATATAATTAACAATAACTGGGTTACCTATTTATCAATTAATTAGCACAGTCAATTAATTACATAAAAATAGTTTCCATATTATTAAATAATGTATAAATACATTAATCTATTAATAATAATTCCGAGAGAGCAAAATAAACACTAGCCAGCTAATTGGGTCAGACCAGGGATCCAATACAAGAAATAAAGTCGGGCCTCAAATTAATTAATTATCTATGCTCAGCCTAGAGCAAAATTAATTAATAAACACATATTCATTCCACTACAGAATCCGTGCTGACTTACCCCTTTATCCCAACTTGAGCATGGGCTTGTATTTTAGACTTAATTGATCTTCGTATTTAAGAAACAGATATCCGTTAATTAATTAAGCTCGCTAACAGCTTAAATTAATTAACATCTTATTATATTCCTAAGTAGTACTACTCGACCTTATTAACACACATGAACTTAATCAACCGATTGGGTTTAGTGTGCTAATCCTTACGAGTTCCTCAGAGAATATTATCAACCCATCTAATAGGGATAGATGGGGGTTGACTTGTCCCCTTTTTCACTGTCTTTCTTTTCTTCCCTTTTATCCTTTCCTTCCCCCTTTTTGGCATCATCAAATAGGGGGAAATTGTTGGGTGATGATTTTATCCTCAGCAATGTTATACTTAGTGGGAAATGATTCTGTCTTCAGCACTGACCGTAAGCTCAGTAGCCTCGTGCTCTGTACCTATCTGAAGATTAGAAGATCCCAAAACCGTATCTTGATTGATGAACCATTCCCGTGTAATTGTTTTGTCTCTGAGGTTTCAGACTCAGTAGACACTCTGCTCTGGTTAAGGCGATCAGTAGCTTATCAACCTCAGCACTAGAAGTAGAAGACTCAGTATTTACTGGACTCAGCAGGAGCAGTATATTGAAGGAGTAAGTAGAACTGAACTCAGCAGGAGTAGTTCACTGAACTCAGAACTGACCATCAGTACAGTACCCTCAGCTGTCTCTCTATTGAATGAAGATCAGACTCAACAATGGCAGACAGTCTTCTGAACTGTCAGACACTTTTTGAATATACAATCAGTATTGTCAAGTACGAGGAAAAGAGAAGTCAACTTCAGTATGCCTCAAAGTCTGTTCCATCTCAACCACTCCATAATCCTTGACAAATGACAAGCATACACGTGTCTCTACCTACTAAAGCTGCAAGTCAACATATTTCCAGAAAAGGAGGGAAAGGACACTGTTACATCCTTCAAAACGAGCCGTTAGCTACCAAAAGAGAGAGAAAGGAAGATCGTCTCTAACGGATCTTTTCCAATCTCTGCTCTATAAATAGAGGGACATTTCAAGCCTTGAAAAAGAGAGGGCACAAGAGAGAGAGACGAATGCGCATAAGCTTAACGACGAAAACAAACACAAGCATTCAAACGAGCTAGAACCAGAAAACCCTAAGTCTTCCGCAAGAATTTGAAGATCTATCTCCGGCGAAAGATTACATTCTCAGCTCATAGGGAACCAAGCTAAACTGTTAGAAGAGCCTCTAGTATCCAAATCGACGATACACGAACCTAAAGCTTATTTCAGCTGTTCGTCGATCTAGAAGCCACTCTCTCATTCCCTATCCCTTTAACCCTAAGCTCAACAGAATATACTTATAGCTTAGACGAAGGAGTTCATATTTGAACCCAATCCTTATTGTAAAAGGACTCCTTCATAGTTGGAGAAGTTTGTCAAACACTTTAGTTTGATGCCTTTGTAAATTGGGACTTGCTCAGTATAATCCCTAAGCCACGGCTTTGTCCTGTGCACAAGCTGACTGAGACTAACTCAGTATAATAAATAGCCTCCTGAACTTTTCGGGACAGTGGACGTAGGATCGATTGATATCCGAACCACTTTAAAAATCTGTGTCTTGTTATTGCTTTCTGATTACTGTTGCATTGATTTTACTGTTCATACTGAAAACCTACTTTAAAATCATACAACTGTCTCAGCATACTGAACTGTCTATTTGCTGAACTGAGACTTGCTAAAACGGTTTTTTCCACTCAACTGATTTGGGCCTACACTTTTCCGCACCGCTGAACTCTACCTGTTTGATACTGAATTCTGATTCAGTCAGCTAGCAAATCTCAGTAGAGTCAGACTCTTTGCCACACACGATTCTCAAACCACCTATTTGGTTTGCTGAATTATTTCAAGATCTGGCACTTTCCCCGAACAGGACTGTTCGTGTTCGAAGTTGAGAAAATCGGAGTCAGGTGTATTCACCCCCCCTCTACACCTGACCGTACACTCGGGACCAACAATTGGTATCAGAGCGCACGGTGTTCAACTAACCACCTGAGTTCTATAAGACTCTCGTCGTTCTGAAACTGTTCTACTTGAACGGATCCAGAAAATCGTTTTCACTGCATATCACTCTACATTCATATCATTATTCTTCATGGCTGATATGTTAGGTATAAGGATGGTACCTATGTTCTTAGTAGAGAACTATGGGGTATGGCGGGTCAGGATGGAAGCACATCTGACCTCCCTCCACAATAGTATGACTGAAGTACTTGAGGAAGGGCCTATCGTTCCTATGATCGACAGCATCGTGACTCAGGATGCAACTGCTGGAGGAGGAATGGGGACCCGGGAAGAAGATTCCCAAAGACGAAGTCTCTTCACTCCTGAGGAGAAGAAACTTCATAACTTAGACCGTGTCGCCAGAAACGCTATACTAACCACCTTAAGTGATTCGTATCTTGGCAGGGTTCAGGAATGCAAAACTACAAAGGAACTCTGGGACGCTCTAGCGCTACTGAGTCGGGGGACTCAGAAGATAAAAGCTAACAAACTAGCGCTAGAACTCCAAAAGCTGGAAAATTTGTCTCTCATGCTTGGTGACAAAATAGAAGATCTAAATGTCAAATTCACGAATCTGATGAACTCCATCAACGGGCTGGGAAAGACATTCAGCAACTGAGAGATGAATCTCAAGATACTGAGGGCACTGCCGGATGGATACTGGACACCTTTTGCCACTTTATTGCGCCATTCTGATTTAGATGTTGTCTCTCCTGACCATATCTTTTTAGAACTTTAGGCAGAAGAGTTTGAGTTCGACAGACCTCAACGAAAGCAAAGAGTTGAAGCTGACATAAAAATTGACCATGCCTTCAAAGCATCAGTCAGCGCAGCACCTCCCGCGACGAGCAAGACAACGAGTAAGACTGAACCTTCACTCAACGACTTACAAGAAGGAAGTCTCGCTCAGAAGTACGCGCTGCTCACCGTGAAGTATCAGAAGGAGAAGGAGAGGCGCAGAAAACTGACTAAAGCATACCGAGACACAAAAGGTAAGTCAGATTATACGCCAAAACGCACTCCTGACTCACAATCCTCTGAATGCAGAAAGAAGGATGACTCAGCACCATCAAAGGATAGCGAAAACAAAGAAGAAAGAGTCATCGCTTGCTACAACTGCAAAAAGCCAGGACATTATCAATATGACTGTCCTGAGCTCAGTAGTGCTGAACGCGCAGCACGCAAGGCACGGAGACAAAAATTCGCCTAAAAGAGACAATCTCATATTGGAGGCAAAATCTCAGACGACGTAGAAGAAGTCGACTCCTTCATGGATTCATCGGATGATGAAGCAACTTTTATGGCCTTAGAGCTTGAAGCTGAAGAAGCTACTGAAAAGTGCCTAATGGTAGGAGAAGAGGATGAGGTAAATTCTCATGAACATACGACACTACCACTTAACTCCTCTTCACACTGCACAAACGACACTATTTCAGGTGCAGATGAGAATTTGGACGTTGCTACCACTTATGAGGAACTGTTAGACGAACAAATTCAGATGAGTCTGCAGCTCGGTATGACTCTTCAGGAATTGGATACCCTGAAAGTGGAGAATCAGAGACTTTCTCAGGAGAATCAGGCCGCTACTGAAGCCGAAGGACTTGTGTTGAGACTCAGGGAGGAGATAAACTCTCTGATGGCCAAGTCTCAGCATCAAGAAGATCGAATTTCAGTTTTGACCAATGACTTAACTCAGAAAGATACTTGAACCGAGTCTCATCGAAGCAAGAACTGTCGGGACTTCGGACCAAGCACGACACACCGAAAAAGAGTGATGATGTCCGGAATAGCTCGATGGCCGAGCGTTACATGGGCGCTGAAAAGAAGCTGGAGGCTATGCTTGCAAGCAACAAGCCTAAGCACTGTAAGGAAGGACTTGGTTTCAACTAGGAAGCTTCCTCATCTGCCCCCGTACATTAGAAGTGCGTCTAACTGATAGGTTTGTTCGAGGGGGAACAATCAATGCAAATGTTCTGAACCCCTCAAAGAAAGAACAAACAAAAGATGAAAGCACCTTATCCTACGCATCGGATTCCGACCGGAAGATCGGGACCAAGACACCCCGGTTCGGTCAAGGGGGAACTAGCGAGTTAAGTGGGCGATCGGTATGGACCACCTCGGTTGACACATCCAGCTCAGTATGGGTCATATTACTATGATCCTATAGTCAGAAGAGGTTCCAAGAGTCAGAAAAAGAAGAAAATCGCACAAAAGGCAAAGGTCAGCAGTCTACCAGCTCAAAAGATTCGGACTCCTGCACCTGAACAGCATAAGAAGTCAGCTTTGACCAGCCCAGTGGTCAAGTATGTTGACTCAAGTGGAAAGAAACTGTCTGAAACCACCAGGGTTGTTAGACATATTTGGGTTACGAAAACTAACATCCAAGGACCCAAAAGCAAAATAAAGGGTACTCGAATATAATTGCGTTTTTGCGGGTGCACAAAGATCCTTGGTATGTGGACAGTGGATGCTCAAGACATATAACGTACCAATGGAACCTACTGAAGAATTATATAGCTGCAGAAGGGCCCAGAATCGAGTTTGGAGACAATGCAAAAGGCTATACAAGAGGATATGGAGCACTCAGCATTGGAACTGCCACAGTTCCTAGAGTATCTTATGTTGAAGGACGTCAGCATAATCTTCTCTATGTTAGTCAATTCTGTGATAACTCAAATAGAGTGATTTTTGACGCTGGTTTCTGTGATGTCATTGATAAATCCACAGGGAAAACAGTGTTATCAGGTTCGCGTAAAAAGAATATATATGTAGCTGACTGAAACTCAGTAGAACCTGAAGCTTGTCTGTTGGCGAAGAACGACAACCGTACGGGATGGCTTTGGCATAGGAGACTCAACCACCTCAACTTCAAAATGCTCAACAAACTAGCAAGGAACACTCTAGCAAGAGGACTGCCGAATGAAGTATTCAGCAAAGACACTCATTGTGAAGCATATCTGAAGGGAAAGCAAACAAGGAATCAAAATCCACCTGTTCCATCTCCTTCCACTGATGGAATCCTTCAGCTGCTACATATGGATTTGTTCGGTCCAGTCTCTCCAGTGACGATCAGAGGCAAGAAGTATGCTTTAGTGGTCATCAATGACTACTCGCGCTACACATGGGTCATATTCATTGCCAACAAGTCTGACGTTAAAACAGAGTTACCAACGCTTCTGAAAAAGCTCAGTGTCGAGAAGAACACCAAGATAATCAAAATTCGTTCTGACAGAGGAACTGAGTTCCTTAATTCCATGGTAGAGGAGTTCTGCAAAACCGAAGGGATTGAGCATGAGACATCTGCTGCGCGCACCCCTCAGCAGAACGAGATTGCTGAACGAAAGAATCGCACACTCAAAGAAGCAGCAAGAACTCTACTCGCAGACTCAGGACTCCCAACCAAATTCTGGGCAGAAGCAACTGACACTGCATGTTATACTCAGAACCGATCTCTACTGACAAAGCAGCATAAGAGAACACCATATGAACTATGGAACAGCATGAAGCCTTCTTTATCTTATTTCCATATCTTTGGTTGTTCGTACTTTATTCACAATAATGGGAAAGATCAGCTGAAAACTTTTGATAGCAAGTCAGATCAGGGAGTATTCTTAGGATACTCTCGAGTCTGCAAAGCTTTCAGAGTATTCAACTATCGGACCCTTTGCGTGGAAGAAAGCCCTCATGTTGTTTTTAATGAGTTTGCTACTGAAGACAGGAGCAATAACTCTAAGTCTGAATATGAGGACATCAGTACGCAGCTACAGGATCTGAACCTAAAAGACAAACCTGAAAGGATCCAGCTTTGTTGGGATGATGATTCAGATGAAGAAACTGAAGATAAGGCTACTGAATCTGAACCACCAACGCAAGTAGCTGAACAGATTGACTCTCCTGAACAGAGTCAATCCCAGGTAACTCAGGTCGATGAAGAAACCTTAGAGGTAACTGAGACCACTACTGAGAATAACAACTCGGGGGGGAACATCTATTAATGTTCCCGAGCCGAATGTCCCGAACACGGAAACTCGGTAGATCACACTCTCATTACTGAATTGCTTCAATCTCAGAATAGTACAACTGAAATGCCTAACTCACCTACTATCTGTGTTGATCAAATTCCAGATGAAGAGCTGAAACATCGCAGATCGTGGCTAGATGCTCACACTCCTGATCTAATCATTGGAGATCCTTCAGCAAAAGTCAAGACAAGATCCAGATTCTGTCAAGGAGAAAGCGCATTATATTCCTGCTTCTTGTCTACTGAAGAGCCTCAGACGATTGAGGATGCACTTAAAGATGCTCACTGGATCATAGCTATGCAGGAGGAGCTGAATCAGTTCACAAGAAACGAAGTTTGGGAGCTTGTTGACAGACCCCAGCATCAACACGTCATTGGAACAAAATGGGTCTTCAAGAACAAGCGAGATGAAAACAACGTTATAGTAAGGAACAAAGCAAGGCTCGTGGCGAAAGGCTACTGTCTAGCTGAGGGAATAGATTTCAATGAGACATTCGCTCCAGTTGCAAGATTGGAGGCAATCAGACTATTCCTAGCCTACGCAACACATCAAAGATTCAGAGTCTATCAAATGGATGTGAAGTCTGCGTTCCTGAACGTCGTACTGAAAGAAGAAGTCTATGTAGAACAACCGCCCGGCTTTCAGCAGGGACATCAGGTTTATAGACTCAGAAATGCTCTATATGGGTTAAAACAAGCACCCAGGGCTTGGTACGAGAAAGGTTTTCAGAAAGGCACAGTAGATCGCACGCTGTTCAGCATTCGACTGGAAGACGACTTATTACTCGTGCAGATCTATGTAGATGACATTATCTTCGGATCGAAGAACGTCGTCATGTGTCAGCAGTTTGAGAAAATGATGAAGGACAAGTTCGAGATGTCAATGATGGGTGAAATGAACTATTTCCTCGGCTTTCAAGTCAAACAATCTGAAAAGGGAACGTTCATTAACCAAGGCAAATACACTCGAGACCTCATTAAAAGATTCGGTTGCACATCCGGCAAACCTATCAAGATCCCGATGAACACGAATATGAAAATCGATCTTGATAAAGAGGGAGTATCAGTAGACCAAACTGAATTTCGTGCAATAATTGGTTCCTTATTATATCTAACAGCTACTCGTCCTGACATAACTTATGATGTAGGTGTCTTCGCTCGATTTCAGGCGAATCCTAAGCAGAGCCACATGGACTCAGCAAAGAAGATTCTCCGCTACCTCAGAGGCACACCTGACATAGGTTTATGGTATCCAGCTGATGATAATATTAAACTAACTGGCTTTTCTGATGCTGACTATGCAGGATGTAGAATTGACCGAAAATCAACTTCAGGAACTTGTTAGTTCCTAGGCAGTAAGCTGATCTCATGGTTTTCAAAGAAGCAGCACTCAGTAGCCACATCAACTACTGAAGCTGAATACATGGCTGCCGGAAGTTATTGCGCCCAAATCCTTTGGCTGAGACAGCAGCTAAGAGACTATGACGTCATTCAGAATGAAGTGCCAATATTCTGCGACAGTACCAGTGCTATTTCAATCACTCAAAACCCTATACTTCACACAAGATGCAAGCACGTGGACATTAGGCATCACTTCATTCGTGACCATGTCGAAAAGAAGGATATCAGGATGGAAAAAATCCATACTGACAAACAAAGGGCTGATATTCGACCAAGCCTCTAGCCGAATCCGCATTCAAAGAACTTTCGGTAGAGCTAGGTCTGCTGACCCTACCGACCCCGGTCGATAAGAGTCTTCAAGAGAGGACCATTTCGAGTAAGGGGGAATGTTCACTCTCAATACTGAGTACAATCGCACGTAGAGAATCGGCAACCATCTACATGAGGTATCGGTGACTACTATGTTCGGCGACGAGTTTGCGTATCTCTACTCGGTAGTAACTAATAGAACAAGATTCTCGCACTTATAATTCAGATTCAGCATGGTATTAATTATCTTAAAGTTTGTCATTTAATGAAAACGACTCTCATTTAATGCACGACATTCTATGCATAAGCATGCTGAATTCTGCCACGCATTTAATGCATGTCCTCTCATAGTTACTACTTAGGCAAATTACAACTGGCTTTGACTTAGGCGGCTACTGTGATCATTACCTTCTTTATAATATCCAATCTTAACCGTCCATATCATAAAGCAGATTTAAATTTGGCCTTTGATCGAAACTGTTCACCTTCACGTTAGATATATATTTTCGATCATATCTTAGAAACCGCCATTAGTATATCTTCAAATCCTTTGCTCCGAAAATTCTGAGATCTCTAGCAACCCTTTACTTGCTTCTTATCTTCTCTATTCTCAGAATTTTATCGGTATGATTATTAAATCTATTACTATACTTCATTATCTCTTTTCAATATCGCTATACTCACTGTTTTATGAACAAACGATACTGATAATCTTTTCTTGTGACAGATAAAATGGCAAATCTTTCTCTCGTCTCCCCAGGGAACATGCAGGAAATCTTAGACAAAGACCGTGTCCAGTGCGAACCCGACCATGGAGTTTAACGCCCGCGACCTTGACTTCATGGACGAGATTTTCTCGTATCTGAGAGCGTCTGGATTGGAGCAGTTCCTCTCAAGGAAGCCTACCTTCTTCCTTCCTCGACAAGTATCTCAGATATACCTCAACTCAGATTCGATATCTGGAGACTTCATTGGACGTTGTTTTGCCGTCCACTCCATAGGCGATGCCTCTATGCAACTGAAGCGGATCTCAATTAAAGAAGCACTGAGGAGAAGCTTCGCTTTGCCTGCTGAAGGAGTTAGCAATGTTGGCTACAACGATGACAGGATAGATGACTATCTATCTAAATTCTGCGGAAAGCCTACCACATTCAGAGCGGCCTTCCCAAAGAACAGTATGCTGCCCCAGTTCCGTGCACTAGCTTATATAGTCACGCAGCTACTGACAAGCCAAGCGGGTTCATTCGATCAAGTATCGAGACCCAAGATCCAGCTCATGATGGCAATATATGACAAAGCAAAAATCAACTGGACGGAGTTCTTTCTTCGAGAGTTCATGGTTTAAGCTGCCAAATTTGATAAGGCAACGTGCAACCTGACAGTAAAAGGCAAGCTGCTGTATGGACTGAAGTTGTCCATCATGATACAAGATTTCTGTGGAGATGACCAGATCACCTTTGAGGACAAGGTACACTTTAATGTAAAGAAGATCAGGTTCCACAACGAAAACAGTGCTCTTCGAATAGACGGTTTAGGACCGTCGCTTCAGCAAACCACGCCTACCAAGAAGAGGTCTCCTCCAGCGAAAATTTCTAAGATATCGGCTAAACGTCTGAAGAAAGCCATCGCTGATGTCCCTACTGAATCCGAGGCTGTACCGGAGGAAACTACTGAACAACCAACCGCCGAACAAAGCTACGAACATGCTCTCGAATGACCTACTCAACCTATGCAGCTAATAGATGAGTCAGAGTCCTCCGAGGAGACTCATTCGGTGGAGAAGGCCGTCTCCACTGAATAGACTCAAGAAGTGGATCAAGGGGTTCCAGCTGAACCTAGCCAGAGTGCTGATATACAAACTCTGGAAAGCCCGCTTGATATTTCACCACTCAGCACTTTGTCATCTGCTGAAAAACAGACGTCCGCCATAGATCTTGACGACTCCGAAACGGCGTCTGAGCAAGAATCAATCGGAATGGAAGCCTCAGCGCTCAGATCTCAAGCATTCCGAGAGATAGTTGACCAAATACTGGAGATCGCTGGCCACCA
The DNA here is from genome assembly GCA_028984105.1 of Lavandula angustifolia. Classification (NCBI taxonomy): domain Eukaryota; kingdom Viridiplantae; phylum Streptophyta; class Magnoliopsida; order Lamiales; family Lamiaceae; genus Lavandula; species Lavandula angustifolia. Next base: position 21,160,251 of record CM054823.1, read on the forward strand.
AGACTTGGTGTTAATTGCTAGACAGGCCAGGCTCCACATGCTCCTAAGGTTCCAGGAGTGGCACCTACAGCTTCGCCTCATCCTTCACTACTCCTGTGACCAATTACATCAGGAGGAGCAGCACCTAAGGCAGCAGATAGGCTACTCCAGGCCTGCTGACCTAGGTAACTTCGATGATCTGAGGGCCGCGATGCTGGCCTTGCTGCACGATAGGCAGCAGACTTCAGGCTCAGCCCCCTCAGATGGGTCTGACCACGACGGTCAGGACCCCCCCATGATTCGAGCCCCGGGAAGCCTCGATGAGGGAGTACCCCGGGACAAGGATACAATCTGCTGAAACTTCTGATCTACCGCTCAGTATCCTTGGGCCTGTGAAGTCGGCGGTTGGTACTTCAATGTCTGCAGAGCATGCTCAGCTCTTGCTAACATCTCAGTTTGAAGTAGCGCCCAGCCCCAAAGGCCGACGCTCAAAGTCCATGGCCAAGGCACTGAAAAGCCAAGGAGCTCAGAACAGAGCTCTAGCCAAAGCTGTCCATAGAGTATGGAAGAAAACTGCTGAAGCCACTAGCGCTAAGCTTCAGGGGCTGAGAACCTCTCTATCCGACTCAGCTGCCCCTGATGTCTCTTCCATTGTCTCAAATGCGCTGGCAAAGCAAAGACAGGACTTTGAAGATCAGCTCAGAGTGATTCAGGAGGGACATGCCAAACTGCTTGAAGAATTCAAGGCCTCTCAGTCCACTCATACTGAATCAGTCTCAAACCTATCCCAGGCCACTGAGCTCAGACTCAACAATATTCAACAAGCTCTGGAGGATAAGGTGTCTGAGAAGCTGACGGAATTTAAGGCTGCAGCTGAACTCTCCCACAAGAAATACAGTGAAGATCTTGCTTCTGAGAGGAATGAGCTGCATGAGGCACTAACAAAAATCAAAGACAAACTCGACTCTCTGTCAACCTCTTACAAAAGCCTAGACCTAAAGGTATCCACTCCGACTCCGGTAATAATTGATGATGCCAAAAAAGGGGAAGGAAAGGATAAAAGGGAAGAAAAGAAAGACAGTGAAAAAGGGGACAAGTCAACCCCCAAGCTGACCCTGACTAAACCCACAGCCAAATTCACAAGGGGGAAGCTCCACTGAAGCCCGCCAAGAAAACCAGGTCGAGAGCGGACGCAAGCGAAGTTCGACTATTGCTTGCTACTTGGACCAGCCTGAAGAGACCCAGGGTGTCTCTGCTGCGAGCACAGCAGAGACCGGCCCAAGTGGCTCTAGAACAGCTACTCACGCAACCCAGACTCCTACTGATATTGTTAAGGAGGTTGCTGAGTATGCTGAACATGATGATTCAGAAGAGGAAGAAGCCCCTCTACCACCACCTGTTCCAGGTAAAGGGAAGAAAGTACTTGGAACTCCCGACCCCTCCAAAGAAAGAAATCAAAGAGATACATTTCTGCTGAAGAGGAGGCTCAGATAGCAGCTGACGAGAAGCTTGCTACGGAGATAGCCAAAGCTGAGGCTGCCAACAAGCCTAAAGCAAAGACCTCTCAAGGCAAAACTAAGGCACCAGCTCGAGGCGGAAAGAAAACTGCTAGGTTGCCTCCAAGGAAGCTCAAGATTCATGATGATGAAGATAGAGAAAAAGAAAAGGAGCAACAACAGAAGAATACTGAGAAGCAGGGTACATCTAAAGAGAAATCCAGTACCCCTGCTGACTCAGAAGACTCTCCTCACCAACCTTCCTATATTAGATCCAAAGAACAAGATGCTGAGATCGAAGCCATTTTCGCTCAGATGGATAGGTATCTCTACAGAGGAGAGGAAGCGGACGGATAGAAGCCGCCGTACGGAGAATACATATGGCAGACCTTGAGGCACTGAGAATTCGTACTGAACAAGAGGCCAGGCTGAGAGTACCTTCAAAAGCTGATCTTCCTTATTGATACAGAAGGTTCAGGAAGCCAGCTAATCTGAAATCGCATAGATGGCCAAGGACAGACGATTGGATGCCTGCTCAGTTTACTCAGAGATGGGAATTTGCAAAGATAGAGTTTATCAAGCGCAATTATTTCTGGAGGTTCTGGCCAGACAAGGCTAAGACTGATGCTTACACAGAATGGACGATGATAACATAACTGGATCTATACGTATACTTGCATAAAGCCGTGTCTGAAGGTATAGAAGTCAGTGTTCCTGAGCCTAGAATCATACCTCCGCCAAGAAGAAATGATGACTCAGTCCATCATGGAGTAATAGAAAAGGAAGTGATGAATGCTGCCGCGAACAGAGGACTTGAAGAAGATGAGCCGGCGGACTTATTTGAATACCGAAGGCGAGGAAGAACTCATACGAGAATGTATGGCTTGCCCTTGCTCGAGTCGAATCGCAAAACTTTATGGACGGGATCAAGCAAGACACAACCGTTCTTAGTATTAGATTTCCTTATCTTCCTAGCTTAGAAAGAGATGTAATGTACTGAACTTTCATATCTTATATATACATTCTCTTTTGGCTCAGACAATATCTTATTGTCTAAACAACCGTGTTTGTTTTATGCTTAAACACTCAGAATCACTGAAGTGATTGCTGACTCACACACTCACTTTATCTTACTTGTCAGCTTATTGCTTCTCTAGATCTGATAGTCTAGTTGTTGTATTTCGGGGGAATTGTTTAAATAGAGGGAAATTGTTTTGCCCTGCTCCCCTCAGTAGACTAGAACTTGAAGAACAAACTCCACTGATCCTACTTGTAATAATGTAAGGTGCTCTGTTTCTGATAGTTTAGTGTTATCATAGATGATAGGTTTTGGCCTCATCAAATAGGGGGAAATTGTTGGGTGATGATTTTATCCTCAGCACTGTTATACTTAGTAGGAAATGATTTTGTCTTCAGCACTGACCGTAAGCTCAGTAGCCTCGTGCTCTGTACCTATCTGAAGATTTGAAGATCCCAAAACCCTATCTTGATTGATAAACCATTCCCGTGTAATTGTTTTGTCTCTGAGGTTTCAGACTCAGTAGACACTCTGCTCTGGTTAAGGCGGTCAGTAGCTTATCAGCCTCAGCACCAGAAGTAGAAGACTCAGTATTTACTAGACTCAGCAGGAGCAAAGATACTAAAGGAGTCGCAGAACCGAACTCGGCGAGTAGTTCACCGAACTCGAACCCGACCATCGGAGAGTACCCTCAGTTGTCTCTCTGCGAATGAAGATCGAACTCAAGCAATGGCGGGCATGCTCTTCTAAACTGTCAGACACTTTTTGAATATACAATCAGTATTTTTAAGTACGAGGAAAAGAGAAGTCAGCTTCAGTATGCCTCGAAGTCTGTTCCATCTCAACCACTCCATAATCCTCGACAAATGACAAGCATACACGTGTCTCTACCTACTAAAGCTATAAGTCAACATATTTCCAGAAAAGGAGGGAAAGGACACTGTTACATCCTTCAAAAAGAGCCGTTAGCTACCAAAAGAGAGAGAAAGGAAGATCGTCTCCAACGGATCTTTTCCAATCTCTGCTCTATAAATAGAGGGACATTTCAAGCCTTGAAAAAGAGAGGGCACAAGAGAGAGAGACGAATGCGCATAAGCTTAACGACGAAAACAAACACAAGCATTCAAACGAGCTAGAACCAGAAAACCCTAAGTCTTCCGCAAGAATTTAAAGATCTATCTCCGGCGAAAGACTACATTCTCAGCTCATAGGGAACCAAGCTAAACTGTTAGAAGAGCCTCTAGTATCCAAATCGACGATACACGAACCTAAAGCTTATTTCAGCTGTTCGTCGATCTAGAAGCCACTCTCTCATTCCCTATCCCTCTAACCCTAAGCTCAACAGAATATACTTATAGCTTAGACGAAGGAGTTCATATTTGAACCCAATCCTTATTGTAAAAGGACTCCTTCATAGTTGGAGAAGTTTGTCAAACACCTTAGTTTGATGCCTTTGTAAACTGGGACTTGCTCAGTATAATCCCCAAGCCACGGCTTTGTCCTGTACACAAGCCGACCGAGACTAACTCGCATAATAAATAGCCTCCCGAACTTTTCGGGACAAATGGACGTAGGATCGATTGATATCCGAACCACTTTAAAAATCTGTGTCTTGTTATTGCTTTCTGATTACTGTTGCATTGATTTTACTGTTCATACGGAAAACCTACTTTAAAATCATACAACTGTCTCATCATACTGAACTGTCTATTTGCTGAACTGAGACTTGCTAAAACGGTTTTTTCCACTCAACTGATTTGGGCCTACACTTTTCCGCACCGCTGAACTCTACCTGTTTGATACTGAATTCTGATTCAGTCAGCTAGCAAATCTCAGTAGAGTCAGACTCTTTGCCACACACGATTCAGAACAGCTATTTGGTTTGCTGAATTATTTCAGTACGGCACTTTCCTGAACAGGACTGTTCGTGTTCGAAGTTGAGAAAATCGGAGTCAGGTGTATTCACCCCCCCCTCTACACCTGACCGTACACTCGGGACCAACAATTGGTATCAGAGCGCACGGTGTTCAACTAACCACCTGAGTTCTATAACACTCTCGTCGTTCTGAAACTGTTCTACTTGAACGGATCCAGAAAATCGTTTTCACTGCATATCACTCTACATTCATATCATTATTCTTCATGGCTGATATGTTAGGTATAAGGATGGTACCTATGTTCTTAGTAGAGAACTATGGGGTATGGCGGGTCAGGATGGAAGCACATCTGACCTCCCTCCACAATAGTATGACTGAAGTACTTGAGGAAGGGCCTATCGTTCCTATGATCGACAGCATCGTGACTCAGGATGCAACTGCTGGAGGAGGAATGGTGACCGGGAAGAAGATTCCCAAAGACAGAAGTCTCTTCACTCCTGAGGAGAAGAAACTTCATAACTTAGACCGTGTCGCCAGAAACGCTATACTAACCACCTTAAGTGATTCGTATCTTGGCAGGGTTCAGGAATGCAAAACTACAAAGGAACTCTGGGACGCTCTAGCGCTACTGAGTCGGGGGACTCAGAAGATAAAAGCTAACAAACTAGCGCTAGAACTCCAAAAGCTGGAAAATTTGTCTCTCATGCCTGGTGACAAAATAGAAGATCTAAATGTCAGATTCACGAATCTGATGAACTCCATCAACGGGCTGGGAAAGACATTCAGCAACCGAGAGATGAATCTCAAGATACTGAGGGCACTGCCGGACGGATACTGGACACCTTTTGCCACTTTATTGCGCCATTCTGATTTAGATGTTGTCTCTCCTGACCATATCTTTTTAGAACTTTAGGCAGAAGAGTTTGAGTTCGACAGACCTCAACGAAAGCAAAGAGTTGAAGCTGACATAAAAATTGACCATGCCTTCAAAGCATCAGTCAGCGCAGCACCTCCCGCGACGAGCAAGACAACGAGTAAGACTGAACCTTCACTCAACGACTTACAAGAAGGAAGTCTCGCTCAGAAGTACGCGCTGCTCACCGTGAAGTATCAGAAGGAGAAGGAGAGGCGCAGAAAACTGACTAAAGCATACCGAGACACAAAAGGTAAGTCAGATTATACGCCAAAACGCACTCCTGACTCACAATCCTCTGAATGCAGAAAGAAGGATGACTCAGCACCATCAAAGGATAGCGAAAACAAAGAAGAAAGAGTCATCGCTTGCTACAACTGCAAAAAGCCAGGACATTATCAATATGACTGTCCTGAGCTCAGTAGTGCTGAACGCGCAGCACGCAAGGCACGGAGACAAAAATTCGCCTAAAAGAGACAATCTCATATTGGAGGCAAAATCTCAGACGACGTAGAAGAAGTCGACTCCTTCATGGATTCATCGGATGATGAAGCAACTTTTATGGCCTTAGAGCTTGAAGCTGAAGAAGCTACTGAAAAGTGCCTAATGGTAGGAGAAGAGGATGAGGTAAATTCTCATGAACATACGACACTACCACTTAACTCCTCTTCACACTGCACAAACGACACTATTTCAGGTGCAGATGAGAATTTGGACGTTGCTACCACTTATGAGGAACTGTTAGACGAACAAATTCAGATGAGTCTGCAGCTCAGTATGACTCTTCAGGAATTGGATACCCTGAAAGTGGAGAATCAGAGACTTTCTCAGGAGAATCAGGCCGCTACTGAAGCCGAAGGACTTGTGTTGAGACTCAGGGAGGAGATAAACTCTCTGATGGCCAAGTCTCAGCATCAAGAAGATCGAATTTCAGTTTTGACCAATGACTTAACTCAGAAAGATACTGAACTGAGTCTACTGAAGCAAGAACTGTCAGGACTTCAGACCAAGCACGACACACTGAAAAAGAGTGATGATGTCTGGAATAGCCTGATGACTGAGCGTTACATGGGCGCTGAAAAGAAGCTGGAGGCTATGCTTGCAAGCAACAAGCCTAAGCACTGTAAGGAAGGACTTGGTTTCAACTAGGAAGCTTCCTCATCTGCCCCCGTACATTAGAAGTGCGTCTAACTGATAGGTTTGTTCGAGGGGGAACAATCAATGCAAATGTTCTGAACCCCTCAGCAAAGAACAAACAAAAGATGAAAGCACCTTATCCTACGCATCAGTATTCTGACCAGAAGATCAGTACCAAGACACCCCAGTTCAGTCAAGGGGGAACTAGCAGAGTTAAGTGGGCTGATCAGTATGGACCACCTCAGTTGACACATCCAGCTCAGTATGGGTCATATTCCTATGATCCTATAGTCAGAAGAGGTTCCAAGAGTCAGAAAAAGAAGAAAATCGCACAAAAGGCAAAGGTCAGCAGTCTACCAGCTCAAAAGATTCGGACTCCTGCACCTGAACAGCATAAGAAGTCAGCTTTGACCAGCCCAGTGGTCAAGTATGTTGACTCAAGTGGAAAGAAACTGTCTGAAACCACCAGGGTTGTTAGACATATTTGGGTTACGAAAACTAACATCCAAGGACCCAAAAGCAAAATAAAGGGTACCTGAATATAATTCTGTTTTACAGGTGCACAAAGATCCTTGGTATGTGGACAGTGGATGCTCAAGACATATAACGTACCAATGGAACCTACTGAAGAATTATATAGCTGCAGAAGGGCCCAGAATCGAGTTTGGAGACAATGCAAAAGGCTATACAAGAGGATATGGAGCACTCAGCATTGGAACTGCCACAGTTCCTAGAGTATCTTATGTTGAAGGACGTCAGCATAATCTTCTCTCTGTTAGTCAATTCTGTGATAACTCAAATAGAGTGATTTTTGACGCTGGATGTCATTGATAAATCCACAGGGAAAACAGTGTTATCAGGTTCGCGTAAAAAGAATATATATGTAGCTGACTGAAACTCAGTAGAACCTGAAGCTTGTCTGTTGACGAAGAATGACAACCGTACGGGATGGCTTTGGCATAGGAGACTCAACCACCTCAACTTCAAAATGCTCAACAAACTAGCAAGGAACACTCTAGCAAGAGGACTGCCGAATGAAGTATTCAGCAAAGACACTCAGTGTGAAGCATATCTGAAGGGAAAGCAAACAAGGAATCAAAATCCACCTGTTCCATCTCCTTCCACTGATGGAATCCTTCAGCTGCTACATATGGATTTGTTCGGTCCAGTCTCTCCAGTGACGATCAGAGGCAAGAAGTATGCTTTAGTGGTCATCAATGACTACTCGCGCTACACATGGGTCATATTCATTGCCAACAAGTCTGACGTTAAAACAGAGTTACCAACGCTTCTGAAAAAGCTCAGTGTCGAGAAGAACACCAAGATAATCAAAATTCGTTCGACGGAGGAACCGAGTTCCTTAATTCCATGGTAGAGGAGTTACGCAAAACCGAAGGGATTGAGCATGAGACATCTGCTGCGCGCGCACCCCTCGCCGTAACGAGATTGCTGAACGAAAGAATCGCACACTCAAAGAAGCAAGAAGAACTCTACTCGCAGACTCGGGACTCCCAACCAAATTCCGGGCGTAAAACCGACACCGCATGTTATACTCGAAACCGATCTCTACCGACAAAGCAAGCATAAGAGAACACCATATGAACTATGGAACAACATGAAGCCTTCTTTATCTTATTTCCATATCTTTGGTTGTTCGTACTTTATTCACAATAATGGGAAAGATCAGTGAAAACTTTTGATAGCAAGTCGGATCGGGGAGTATTCTTAGGATACTCTCGAGTCGCAAAGCTTTCGAGTATTCAACTATCGGACCCTTTGCGTGGAAGAAAGCCCTCATGTTGTTTTTAATGAGTTTGCTACTGAAGACAGTAGCAATAACTCATAAGTCTGAATATGAGGACATCGATGCACGCGGCCTACAGGATACGAACCTAAAAGACAAACTCGAAAGGATCCGGCTTTGTTGGGATGATGATTCGAGATGAAGAAACCGAAGATAAGGCTATCGAATCGAACCAAAGAACGCAAGTAGCTGAACAGTTGACTCTCTCGAGCGAGTCAATCCCGGGTAACTCAGGTCGATGAAGAAACCTTAGAGGTAATCGAGACCACTACCGAGAATAACAACTCGGGGGGAACATCTATTAATGTTCCCGAGTCGAATGCCCCGAACCCGGAAACTCGGTAGATCACACTCTCATTCTTGAATTGCTTCAATCTCGAGAATAGTACAACCGAAATGCCTAACTCACCTACTATCTCGTGTTGATCAAATTCCGGATGAAGAGTCGAAACATCATAGATCGTGGCTAGATGCTCACACTCCTGATCTAATCATTGGAGATCCTTCAGCAAAAGTCAAGACAAGATCCAGATTCTGTCAAGGAGAAAGCGCATTATATTCCTGCTTCTTGTCTACTGAAGAGCCTCAGACGATTGAGGATGCACTTAAAGATGCTCACTGGATCATAGCTATGCAGGAGGAGCTGAATCAGTTCACAAGAAATGAAGTTTGGGAGCTTGTTGACAGACCCCAGCATCAACACGTCATTGGAACAAAATGGGTCTTCAAGAACAAGCGAGATGAAAATAACGTTATAGTAAGGAACAAAGTAAGGCTCGTGGCGAAAGGCTACTGTCAAGCTGTGGGAATAGATTTCAATGAGATATTCGCTCCAGTTGCAAGATTGGAGGCAATCAGACTATTCCTAGCCTACACAACACATCAAAGATTCAGAGTCTATCAAATGGATGTGAAGTCTGCGTTCCTGAACGTCGTACTGAAAGAAGAAGTCTATGTAGAACAACCGCCCGGCTTTCAGCAGGGACATCAGGTTTATAGACTCAAAAATGCTCTATATGGGTTAAAACAAGCACCCAGGGCTTGGTACGATACCCTGTCAGAGTTTCTTCTTCAGAAAGGTTTTCAGAAAGGCACAGTAGATCGCACGCTGTTCAGCATTCGATTGGAAGACGACTTATTACTTGTGCAGATCTATGTAGATGACATTATCTTCAGATCGAAGAACGTCGTCATGTGTCAGCAGTTTGAGAAAATGATGAAGGACAAGTTCGAGATGTCAATGATGGGTGAAATAAACTATTTCCTCGGCTTTCAAGTCAAACAATCTGAAAAGGGAACGTTCATTAACCAAGGCAAATACACTCGAGACCTCATTAAAAGATTCGGTTGCACATCCGGCAAACCTATAAAGATCCCGATGAACACGAATATGAAAATCGATCTTGATAAAGAGGGAGTATCAGTAGACCAAACTGAATTTTGTGCAATAATTGGTTCCTTATTATATCTAACAGCTACTCGTCCTGACATAACTTATGATGTAGGTGTCTTCGCTCGATTTCAGGCGAATCCTAAGTAGAGCCACATGGACTCAGCAAAGAAGATTCTCCGCTACCTCAGAGGCACACCTGACATAGGATTATGGTATCCAGCTGATGATAATATTAAACTAACTGGCTATTCTGATGCTGACTATGCAGGATGTAGAATTGACCGAAAATCAACTTCAGGAACTTGTTAGTTCCTAGGCAGTAAGCTGATCTCATGGTTTTCAAAGAAGCAGCACTCAGTAGCCACATCAACTACTGAAGCTGAATACCTGGCTGCCGGAAGTTATTGCGCCCAAATCCTTTGGCTGAGACAGCAGCTAAGAGACTATGACGTCATTCAGAATGAAGTGCCAATATTCTGCGACAGTACCAGTGCTATTGCAATCACTCAAAACCCTATACTTCACACGAGATGCAAGCACGTGGACATTAGGCATCACTTCATTCGTGACCATGTCGAAAAGAAGGATATCAGGATGGAAAAAATCCATACTGACAAACAAAGGGCTGATATTCGACCAAGCCCTTAGGCGAATCCCAATTCAAAGAACTTTCAGTAGAGCTAGGTCTGCTGGACCCTACTGGCCCCCAATCGGTAAGAGTCTTCAAGAGAGGACCATTTCGGTAAGGGGGAATGTTCACTCTCAATACGAGTACAATCGTACGTAGAGAATCAGGCAACCATCTACATGAGGTATCAGCTGACTACTATGTTCAGCTGACAGGTTTGCGTATCTCTACTCAGTAGTAACTAATAGAACAAGATTCTCGCACTTATAATTCAGATTCAGCATGGTATTAATTATCTTAAAGTTTGTCATTTAATGAAAACGACTCTCATTTAATGCACGACATTCTATGCATAAGCATGCTGAATTCTGCCACGCATTTAATGCATGTCCTCTCATAGTTACTACTTAGGCAAATTACAACTGGCTTTGACTTAGGCGGCTACTGTGATCATTACCTTCTTTATAATATCCAATCTTAATCGTCCATATCATAAAGCAGATTTAAATTTGGCCTTTGATCGAAAACTGTTCACCTTCACGTTAGATATATATTTTCGATCATATCTTAGAAACCGCCATTAGTATATCTTCAAATCCTTTGCTCCGAAAATTCTGAGATCTCTAGCAACCCTTTACTTGCTTCTTATCTTCTCTATTCTCAGAATTTTATCGGTATGATTATTAAATCTGTTACTATACTTCATTATCTCTTTTCAGTATCGCTATACTCATTGTTTTATGAACAAACGATACTGATAATCTTTTCTTGTGACAGATAAAATGGCAAATCTTTCTCTCGTCTCCCCAGGGAACATGCAGGAAATCTTAGACAAAGACCGTGTCTGGTGCGAACCAGTCATGGAGTTTAATGCCTGCGACCTTGACTTCATGGACGAGATTTTCTCGTATCTGAGAGCGTCTGGATTGGAGCAGTTCCTCTCAAGGAAGCCTACCTTCTTCCTTCCTCGACAGGTGTCTCAGATATACCTCAACTCAGATTCGATATCTGGAGACTTCATTGGACGTTTTGCCGTCCACTCCATAGGCGATGCCTCTATGCAACTGAAGCGGATCTCAATTAAAGAAGCACTGAGGAGAAGCTTCGCTTTGCCTGCTGAAGGAGTTAGCAATGTTGGCTACAACGATGACAGGATAGACGACTATCTATCTAAATTCTGCGGAAAGCCTACCACATTCAGAGCGGCCTTCCCAAAGAACAAGATGCTTTGCCCGGTTCCGTGCACTAGCTTATATAGTCACGCAGCCTACGACAAGCCAAGCGGGTTCATTCGATCAAGTATCGAGACCCAAGATCCAGCTCATGATGGCAATATATGACAAAGCAAAAATCAACTGGACGGAGTTCTTTCTTCGAGAGTTCATGGTTTAAGCTACCAAATTTGATAAGGCAACGTGCAACCTGACAGTAAAAGGCAAGCTGCTGTATGGACTAAAGTTGTCCATCATGATACAAGATTTCTGTGGAGATGACCAGATCACCTTTGAGGACAAGGTACACTTTAATGTAAAGAAGATCAGGTTCCACAACAGAACAGCTGCTCTTCAGCAGATCGGTTTAGGACCGTCGCTTCAGCAAACCATGCCTACCAAGAAGAGGTCTCCTCCAGCAAAAATTTCTAAGACATCGGCTAAACGTCTAAAGAAAGCCATCGCTGATGTCCCTACTAAATCCGAGGCTGTACCGGAGGAAACTACTGAACAACCAACTGCTGAACAGGCTACTGAACATGCTACTGAGTAGCCTACTTAGCCTATGCAGCTAATAGATGAGTCAGAGTCCTCCGAGGAGACTCATTCGGTGGAGAAGGTCGTCTCCACTGAACAGACTCAAGAAGTGGATCAAGGGGTTCCAGCTGAACCTAGCCAGAGTGCTGATATACAAACTCTGGAAAGCCCGCTTGATATTCCACCACTCAGCACTTTGCCATCGGCTGAAAAACAGACGTCCGCCATAGATCTTGACGACTCAGAAACGGCGTCTGAGAAAGAATCAATCGGAATGGAAGCCTCAGCGCTCAGATCTCAAGCATTCCGAGAGATAGCTGACCAAATACCGGAGATTGCTGGCCACCAAGACTTCGTGTTAATTTCTAGACAGGCCAGGCTCCACATGCTCCTAAAGTTCCAGGAGTGGCACCCACAGCTTCGCCTCATCCTTCACTACTCCTATGACCAATTACATCAGGAGGAGCAGCATCTAAGGCAGCAGATAGGCTACTCCAGGCCTGCTGACCTAGGTAACTTCGATGATCTGAGGGCCGCGATGCTGGCCTTGCTGCACGATAGGCAGCAGACTTCAGGCTCAGCCCCCTCAGATGGGTCTGACCACGACGGTTAGGACCCACCCCATGATTCAGGCCCTAGGAAGTCTGATGAGGGAGTACCCCAGGACAAGGATACAACTGCTGAAACTTCTGATCTACCGCTCAGTATCCTTGGGCCTGTGAAGTCGGCGGCTGGTACTACAATGTCTGCAGAGCCTGCTCAGCTCTTGCTAACATCTCAGTTTGAAGTAGCGCCCAGCCCCAAAGGCCGACGCTCAAAGTCCATGGCCAAGGCACTGAAAAGCCAAGGAGCTCAGAATAGAGCTCTAGCCAAAGCTGTCCATAGAGTATGGAAGAAAACTGCTGAAGCCACTAGCGCTGAGCTTCAGGGGCTGAGAACCTCTCTATCCGACTCAGCTGCCCCTGATGTCTCTTCCATTGTCTCAAATGCGCTGGCAAAGCAAAGACAGGACTTTGAAGATCAGCTCAGAGTGATTCAGGAGGGACAGGCCAAACTGCTTGAAGAATTCAAGGCCTCTCAGTCCACTCATACTGAATCAGTCTCAAACCTATCCCAGGCCACTGAGCTCAGACTCAACAATATTCAACAAGCTCCCGGAGGATAAGGTGTCCGAGAAGCCGACGGAATTTAAGGTCTGCAACTGAACTCTCCCACAAGAAATACAGTGAAGATCTTGCTTCTGAGAGGAATGAGCTGCATGAGGCACTGACAAAAGTCAAAGACAAACTCGACTCTCTGTCAACCTCTTACAAAAGCCTAGACCTAAAGGTATCCACTCCAACTCCGGTAATAATTGATGATGCTAAAAAGGGGGAAGGAAAGGATAAAAGGGAAGAAAAGAAAGACAGTGAAAAAGGGGACAAGTCAACCCCCAAGCCGACCCCCGACTAAACCCACGCCCAAATTCACTAAGGGGGGAAGCTCCACTCGAAGCCCACCAAGAAAACCGGGTCGAGCGTGACGCAAGCGAAGTTCGACTATTGCTCGCTCTTGGACCACCGTAAGAGACCCCGTGGGTGTCTCCGCTGCGAGCACAAGCAGAGACGGCCCAAGTGGCTCTAGAACGCCTACTCACGCAACCCGGACTCCTACCGATATTGTTAAGGAGGTTGCTTGAGTATGCTGAACATGATGATTCGAAGAGGAAGAAGCCCCTCTACCACCACCTGTTCCGTGGCAAAGGGAAGAAAGTACTTGGAACTCCCGACCCCTCCAAAGAAAGAAATCAAAGAGATACATTTCTGCCGAAGAGGAGGCTCGATAGCAATGACGAGAAGCTTGCTAGGGAGATAGCCAAAGCTGGGGCTGCCAACAAGCCTAAAGCACAGACCTCTCAAGGTAAAACTAAGGCACCAGCTCGAGGCGGAAAGAAAACTGCTAGGTTGCCTTCAAGGAAGCTCAAGATTCATGATGATGAAGGTAGAGAAAAAGAAAAGGAGCAACGAGGAAGAATGCCGAGAAGCGGTGGTACATCCAAAGAGAAATCCGGTACCCTGGCCGACTCGTAAGACTCTCCTCACCAACCTTCCTATATGAGATCCAAAGAACAAGATGCTGAGATCGAAGCCATTTTCGCTCGATGGATAGGTATCTCTACGAGAGGAGAGGAAGCGGACAGATAGAAGGCCGCCGTACGAGAGAATACATATGGCGGACCTTGAAGCACTGAGAATTCGTACTGAACAAGAGGCCAGGCTGAGAGTACCTTCAAAAGCTGATATTCCTTATCGATACAGAAGGTTCAGGAAGCCAGCTGATCTGAAATCGCATAGATGGCCAAGGATAGACGATTGGATGCCTACTCAGTTTACTCAGAGATGGGAATCTGCAAAGATAGAGTTTATCAAGCGCAATTATTTCTGGAGGTTCTGGCCAGACAAGGCTAAGACTGATTCTTACACAGAATGGACGATGATAACATAACTGGATCTATACGTATACTTGCATAAAGCCGTGTCTGAAGGTATAGAAGTCAGTGTTCCTGAGCCTAGAATCATACCAAGAAGAAATGATGACTCAGTCCATCATGGAGTAATAGAAAAGGAAGTGAAGAATGCTGCCGCGAATAGAGGACTTGAAGAAGATGAGCCAGCAGACTTCGCTGAATACCTGAAGCTGAGGAAGAACTCATACAAAATGTATGGCTTGCCCTTACCTGAGTCAGAATCGCAAAACTTTATGGACAGGATCAAGCAGTACAAGCGTTCTTAGTATTAGATTTCTTTATCTTCCTAGCTTAGAAAGAGATGTAATGTACTGAACTTTCATATCTTATATATACATTCTCTTTTGGCTCAGACAATATCTTATTGTCTAAACGGACCGTGTTTGTTTTATGCTTAAACACTCGTAATCACCGAAGTGATTGCTGACTCACACACTCACTTTATCTTACTTGTCAGCTTATTGCTTCTCTAGATCTTATAGTCTAGTTGTTGTGTTTCGGGGGAATTGTTTAGATAGAGGGAAATTGTTTTGCCCTGCTCCCCTCAGTAGACTAGAACTTGAAGAACAAACTCCACTGATCCTACTTGTAATAATGTAAGGAGCTCTGTTTCTGATAGTTTAGTGTTAGCATAGATGATAGGTTTTGGCATCATCAAATAGGGGGAAATTGTTGGGTGATGATTTTATCCTCAGCACTGTTATACTTAGTGGGAAATGATTCTCTCTTCAGCACTGACCATAAGCTCAGTAGCCTCGTGCTCTGTACCTATCTGAAGATTTGAAGATCCCAAAACCCTATCTTGATTGATGAACCATTCCCGTGTAATTATTTTATCTCTGAGGTTTCAGACTCAGTAGACACTCTGCTCTGGTTAAGGCGGTCAGTAGCTTATCAGCCTCAGCACCAGAAGTAGAAGACTCAGTATTTACTTGGACTCGGCGGGAGCAAGATATGCGAAGGAGTCAGTAGAACTGAACTCAGCAGGAGTAGTTCACTGAACTCAGAACTGACCATTAGTAGAGTACCCTCAGTTGTCTCTCTACTGAATGAAGATCAGACTCAGTAACGGCAGACAGTCTTCTGAACTATCAGACACTTTTTTAATATACAATTAGTATTGTCAAGTACGAAGAAAAGAGAAGTCAGCTTCAGTATGCCTCGAAGTCTGTTCCATCTCAACCACTCCATAATCCTCGACAAATAACAAGCATACACGTGTCTCTACCTACTAAAGCTGCAAGTCAACATATTTCCAGAAAAGGAGGGAAAGGACACTATTACATCCTTCAAAAAGAGCCGTTAGCTACCAAAAGAGAGAGAAAGGAAGATCGTCTCCAACGGATCTTTTCCAATCTCTACTCTATAAATAGAGGGACATTTCAAGCCTTGAAAAAGAGAGGGCACAAGAGAGAGAGACGAATGCGCATAAGCTTAACGACGAAAACAAACACAAGCATTCAAACGAGCTAGAACCAGAAAACCCTAAGTCTTCCGCAAGAATTTGAAGATCTATCTCCGGCGAAAGACTACCTTCTCAGCTCATAGGGAACCAAGCTAAACTGTTAGAAGAGCCTCTAGTATCCAAATCAACGATACACGAACCTAAAGCTTATTTCAGCTGTTCGTCGATCTAGAAGCCACTCTCTCATTCCCTATCCCTTTAACCCTAAGCTCAACAGAATATACTTATAGCTTAGACGAAGGAGTTCATATTTGAACCCAATCCTTATTGTAAAAGGACTCCTTCATAGTTGGAGAAGTTTGTCAAACACTTTAGTTTGATGCCTTTGTAAATCGGGACTTGCTCGGTATAATCCCTAAGCCACGGCTTTGTCCTCGTACACAAGCCGACCGAGACTAACTCGGTATAATAAATAGCCTCCTGAACTTTTCGGGACAGTGGACGTAGGATCGATTGATATCCGAACCACTTTAAAAATCGTGTCTTGTTATTGCTTTCGATTACTATTGCATTGATTTTACTTGTTCATACCGAAAACCTACTTTAAAATCATACAACCTGTCTCAAGATACTGAAGCGTCTATTTGCTTGAACCGAGACTTGCTAAAACGGTTTTTTCCACTCAACCGATTTGGGCTACACTTTTCCGCACCGCCGAACTCTACCGTTTGATACCGAATTCGACTCGGTCGGCCTAGCGGATCTTAGTAGAGTCGAGACTCTTTGCCACACACGATTCGGAAACGGCTATTTGGTCTGCCTGAATTATTTCAGTATGGCACTTTCCTGAACAGGACTGTTCGTGTTCGAAGTTGAGAAAATCGGAGTCAGGTGTATTCACCCCCCCCCCCCTCTACACCTGACCGTACACTCGGGACCAACACAGATGCTAGATACAACAACCAGCCTGAACCAGAAATGACTACTAGCAACCAAGATACGTAGATCCGGTCACAATGACGTTCACTATAGTAAGTCAAAGTGATAGATAGCCAAATGCACTCAGTTGAAGTCTTACCAAGCTTAAGACCAGCTAAGTCACCGAGATCTTGGTTCTCCACTAAGGACAGTCATGAGAGCACATCTCACTGTGATCCATCAATACACCACCTCAAGTGTACCAGTACAGACAAGCAGCCAAGATAAGTCACTTCTTATCTAAACTGCAACTTAAATCGACAACTTATCCTTAAGTTGTCTCAGCTGTGATAATTGTTGTCAATTCAACCAATTGTGTTATCTTATGTGATACCCGACACACTATACAAATCTAACTTTTATACAAGATAAATGATTACATGTGCAAATACATATATTTATCAGATAGGAGAATAAAATAATGGTAAGGACAAAACACATTGTATGCAAGTATAAAAACTGCTTCCATTATACAAAATCCCAACAATTCTCCCACTTATACTAAAGCAAACTTTTAGTATACAATGAGTCAGTTCTGGTACTAACTAGTACAAACAAACACGCTCAGTTGTCTGTCCTATCTATCACTGCATCTTCTCCCACTTATACAAAAGTTTTTGTAGTCCTAAGTGGGGGGCATCTCAACCACTTCTAAGCCTCGAACATGCTTCTCGTAAGCCAGGATTGGTAAGCTCTTCGTGAAAGGATCAGCTAGGTCATCTTCAGTTCTAATTTCTAATTTTCTCAATCACCACATCTCCTTGATGTACGAATTCTCGTATGATGTGGTACTTCTTGTATATGTGTTTAGACGCCTTATGGGATTTGGGTTCCTTTGAATTTGCCACTGCACCCGAGTTATCACAATAAATTATGATAGTCTTAGGCAAATTTGGAACAATATTAAGATTCAGGAGGAAATTCTTGAGCCAAACTACCTCTTTCGGAGCTTCTAAAGCAGCCACATACTCTGCTTCCATGGTTGAGTCTGCAATCCATTTCTACTTTGCACTCCTCCATGAGATGGCTCCACCTCCCAAGGTAAACACATAACCCAATGTAGACTTCTTCTTGTCTCTGTCAGCCTAGATATCCGAGTCTGTATAACCTAAAGGTACTAGACTGTCTGACTAGTAAACAAGCATATAATCTCGAGTCCGTTTAAGGTACTTGAGAATATACTTAACTGCAGTCCAATGCCCATTTCCAAGGTTAGACTGATATCATGAGACTATGCCTACAACATATGAGATATCTAATCTCGTACAAAGCATTGCATACATGAGGCTACCGACAGCAGAAGCATATGGTACTAGCCTCATACTTTCTATCTCTTCAGGCGTTTTAGGACACTGATTCTTGAATAGAAAAATGTTATGTCTAAAAGGTACTGAACCTCTCTTGGCATTTTGCATGCTAAAACGAGTAATAACAGTATCAATGTAGGACGCTTATGACAAGTTTAACATCCTTTTCTGGCGATTTTGGATAACCTTGATCCCAATGATGTAAGTAGCTTCACCTAAGTCTGTCATTTGAAACTGCTCGGATAACTACGTCTTTACTCTGATAACACTTCAACATTGTTGCCAATGAGAAGGGTGTCATCTAGTAAAGTGCAAGAAACACCACTGATCGTTAACACAGATACGATACACGCACACCTCGTTAGGACAGGATACAAAACCATAGGATTTGACAACCTCGTCGAAATGTTGGTGCCATAACCAGGAAGCTTACTTAAGTCCATAAATAGACTTCTTAAGCTTCCAAACTAGATGCTCTTCACCCTCCTTCACATAACCTTATGGTTGTTTCATGTAGATGTCTCTACCTTTTTCAAGGTGACCGTTTATGAATGCGGTATTGACATCCATTTACCAGATCTCTAGGTTCATGTGAGCTACTATGGCAAGGAGAATCCGAATGGACTTGATCATTGCTACAGAGAAGGTCTCTTCATAATCGATAGCCTCTTTTTGTGTAAAACCCTTCGCCACTAGCCTGGCCTTAAATGCCACGATCTCTCCATTTCGGTCCTCTCTTCTCTTGTAGACCCACTTACTACCAATGGCCTTATAGCCCTTAGGTAGTTCAGTGATCTCATATATATCCATAACAGTTATGGACTCAAATTTTGAGTCCATGGCAATTCTCCATGAATTTACATCTACATCTCCCACTGCTTCGTTGTAAGCAGTGGCGGAGCCAGAATTCTGGGTCCACAGGTGCTAAATAGGTTGGTTTCATGATTTAGAGTCGGGGGAGAAACCTTTTCGGGGGTTCGGCGGCGGAGCCGCCGAATTTTTTTAAAATACCGTACAACGAATACAAGGTTTAAAACCGAACATGTATTATTAATTTTCCTTTCCTCGATTGCATGTTGATAAAAAATTTATCAGCAGTACATGAAACAAAGTTCACAAGCAATTAAGACTAACAAATCCAAGAAGTCCAAAAGCAAGAACATTAGATTCATAAATATAAAATTAGAACCCTAGATTGATGAAAATAAAATTGAAACTAAAACTAAGGAGAGAAAATTGAGACCTTAAGGTAGTATAACCAAAGCTTTTTCGATAATTCCTCCCAATTCCAACTTCTGTATGCTATGTGGAAAATAGCTGACTTTCTTTGTTAATGGCGTTTGAAGAAATGAATGAAGAAAAATGTGAGAAGAAAAAAACGTGTATCTTGTGAGTGGTGACTTGTGAGTTGTGAGATGAACTTTTTAAATGTAGTGGTGGGCCAAAAAATTAAAGAAGACATGAAACAATTATTGTTGTCTTGGAGAAAATGGGCCCAAATTCCATATTAGAAGTTAAAGAAAAAGAAGGAAAAAAAATAATGTTGTTTGGATTCGAACTCGGGTTCCTTAGAAAATTACCAAGCATCATTACCGCTGGGACACGGTCTCATTATTGATGTTAGTACTAGAAAAATTTTATCAATATTTTCGGAGGTGCTATAGTACCCCCCGACCCTAAGCTGGCTCCGCTATTGGTTGTAAGTCCAAGGATCAACGATATCTTGTTCATCTGTTGGGAGATGATCAGAGGTCTTCCCAGTGAACATATACCGATTAGGTATAAATATCACCCTCTCACTACGTCAAAGATTAGGCTTGGTGTTACAAGATTGTGCAGTTGTCCATGGAGCTCTATCTTGCACAACTGGCTCTATGAGTGGATATCGATCACCTTGTAATTCCTCAAGTATGATCTCGACTTGAGACTTGTGATTACTAATATAATCATCCTCTAAGAACCGAGCGTTGGTGCTAACAGCGATCTTCTATTCCTTATGAACAGAAAAATATCCACCTTTCGTTTCCTTCGGATACCCTATGAATTATATCACTTCTGAACGTGATTCCAACTAGTCGGCCTGCCTATTTAGCACATAAGCAGGACAATCCCAAATCCTTAAGTGGTGCAAACTAGGCTCATGCCCGTCCCACAGCTTGAAATGGGTCTTTTGTACCGACTTAGAAGGCATACAGTTTAGCAAGTATACTATAGTCTCTAGGTCATATCCCAAAAAGGAAACATGCAAAGTTGCATAACTCATCATCAACCGAACCATCTCTAAGAGTGTTCAGTTTCTTCTCTCTGACAAACCATTCTACTGAGGTGTGCCCGGTGTTGTCAGCTGGGATGTAATCCAACATTCTGTCAAGTAGTCCTTAAACTCGTTGGACATGTATTCTCCACCACGATTAGATCGTAGTGTTTTGATTTGTTTACCTAACTTCTTCTTCACTTCTGCTTTGAATTCCTTAAAGGTTTCAAAGCAATCCGACTTGTGGCGAAGAAGTAAATATATCCGTACCTCGAGTAATCATAAGTAAATATGACGAAGTACTCATACCCTCCACGAGCTTGTGTATACATAGGCCCACACAAGTCAGAATGTATCAAACTTAGTGCTTCTGTGGCTCTATAACCTTTTGTCTTAAAAGGCATAGTCACCATCTTTCCTTCTAAGCAGGGTTCGCAAGTTGGAAATGGTTCAACTTGGAGAGACTCCAATAATCCATATTTCTCCAACCTTTGGATCCTATTGAGATTGATGTGACCTAGTCATAGATGCCATAGATAAGTTTGATTTACCTTAGAAGATTTTTTCTCTTCTTAGGATTTGATGATGAGGAAGCAACATTAACAGAATTACGCGGTTTACAAGTAATGTATATAAAGATCCGCTTAATGGTCCACCATAGATAAAATCATCGTCATTCATGATAGAAACTTCACTATCAAAACTTGATTTATAACCGTCCATGGTGTAGAGTTTTGAAACAGAAATTATGTTTCGCCTAAACTCAAGCACGTCTAAAACATCTTTAAGTACTAAAACAGAACTATCAAAAGATAGATATAAATCTCCAATGGCAATTGCAGGAACTCTTGATCCATTTCCCATTGAGACTACCACCTTGCCATCGCTCAATTGCCTTTTCTGCAAGAAACCTTGCAAGGTGTAACAAACATAATCAGTTGCCCCCCGAATCCACTACCCATTCGTGGGTAGAAGAGGAAACCAGAACAGTTTCAGTTACAAGAGCGACTCACGTCTCTTTCTATTTTGCCTTAACATCTGGATATTAATTCTTCCAGTGTCCTTTCTTACCATAATTGAAGAACTTTCTTTTCTCCTTTGGCATTCGCATGCCACCGACAAGGACCGTCTTCTTACTTCCACTACTCTTCTTAAATTGACCACCATTTCTGCTCTTTTTCTGGTTTCCACCTTTCGGAGGATTCCTTGAGCTAATAGTGATGTTCATGACTTGAGCACCCTTATCCTTTCCTATAACCTCTTTGAACGCTACCAAAGAATTGAGTAACTTACTCAGAGTAATCTCTATTTTATGCATAAAGCGGTCCTAAAACAGAAGTTCTTATAGGACCTTGCCCGGGCATTTATTGGGAAGGTAAAATTTCTCTTCCACGTTTTGAAATTATTTAAACCCGTTAGGGTTTTGTTGGTGAGACTATTTAGGAACTCGAAAAATATAATTAAAAGCATGTAAGAAACTTATATTTGCACATAATTCATAATTAATCATCATTTTAACCTTTTGAAAAACCAATTATGTTAAATACTCGAATATCCCTAAGGATCACACTTGTAAGCCACTTAGGTGGACGTCTACTTGTGTACCCCTAGACCAAGCTATATATCTAGCTCTTTAATTCCAATTCACGTCTAGGTTTTTAAGATGAATGGAATTAATAATCCGATATCTCTGGACTATATCACTATTAATATTAAAATGCGGGAAGGGACTTCTCAAGAAGTTGTACTCGCGGTGACATCGAACCTTTGACCATTAATTTGACCGATTTAACATCAAATTCTCAAAATTGACATACTTACGAGAACCATACCGCATTCAATTTGATTTAATTGGCCATCCTATTTAATTATTATATGCTAGAGTATGTGTGTTCACTAGGCACATAAGTCACTTAGGTGGACGTTTACGGCTTCGCTCCCACTACTCAATAACAATTAATTATCTTTTTGGAAAACCCATCTCACAAAACTCGTGGTTCAAAATATAAAAGCAAGCCACTTAGGTGGACGTTTACTTATATAATTGTTCCACTTTTGTGTAGGGTCCAATTAAATGGAGGTCCGAATTAATGCTTAATATCCAATTTGATTGGAATCTAAATTAAACATTATTATGTTAGGTTATGAGTCAGTGGTCGTTTAGATCATTGCTAAGGGGGTACTTTGAACTGACATCATTAGTTCATGTACTTAGGACTTATTGTTATATTTCGGTAATAGGGGAAATTGTAGTGATTTTATCACTATAGGATTGAAGATCCCAAAACCTGTCCTGTACCCGTAGTGTGTTTTCGGACTTGATGATGTAATAGACTAGACTTGTTCTTATATTCATTATTTATTTTGTCTAAGTCCTGTAAGGGGCATTTGTTGGTCTGAACTTCAGTAGAGAAGTTAAATTCCAGAACCCCATGTCATGAGTTTGTAGAGCTCGTGTCTTCAGGTCCTCTAGCTGACTGTTCTCAGTAGAAGATTCCTACCAGCAGACCTCATTGAAGACACAGTACGAAGATCTCAGTACCTTCAGAGTCATCAGCTGACTGTTCTCAGTAGAAGACTTCTGTCAGTATGATCGTTCCAGATCTACTGATCATATGCAACTTAGTTGCAGATGCGACAAGGAAACAACTGTACGACCTTTATCATTCAAAAGTCAGCAACGTCTATTAATACGAGGATCAGTGAGAGTCAACTCAGCTGAAGACTGATGTCTGACAAGCCTCACCTACCACAAACCTCGGCCAATGAGAAGCAACCAAAGCTTTACCTGTTCTGACACTAAAGCCGCTCTCATGTACAGAAGCTAACCACTCTGCGGCGCTACTTCGAAAAGTTATGGTCGTTTTCCTTGGAAGTTTGTGACACGTGGCATCGTCCTCTCCAACGGATACATGCCTGGGTCACGACTATAAATAGAGAAGAGTTTCCAAGCTCAACGCACGGGACATCAAATGGAATACACGCTCACAGCATACAACTCTCTAACGCATTCAAATCAATCCAGCGAAGAACTTGCTTAGTTGAATATATGTAGTTCTTCTCTGTAGAGATTCTTTAGTTCCCTCTTCTCTATCTAAGCTCCACTATTATATCCATAGCTTAGAACCTTCGAAGGAGTTCACTTTCTGTGAATCGTTCTTACTGTAAGAACTCCTTCATTGTTGGAGAAAATCCCCTCCCCTTCAAACTTCGGTTTAACTTGTAAAGTCGCTAAGGACTATAACTTAGAAGGGACTGTCCAGAGTACAGATTCCTTGCTGAGGCTTGCTCAGATAAATCAACAAGAACTCCTGTTCTACAGGACCGTGGACGTAGGCTCTTGTGTATCCGAACCACGTTAAAAATTACTTGTGTTATTTACTATTTTATTGCATTGTTCTCAACCGATTTACAAACTCATACTTTGCATAAAATGTATTTAAAAGTACACCAGCCAAAACAACTTTAGTTTGCGAAAACACGTTTTCAAAAGAGACGAAGTCTAACGGGCCTCACACTTATCAGCACTAAAACTCTCCGACTGAACTCTCTATACTGACAGAAGTCAGTAGAACGGACTCAATAGTTGAGACACTCTGACCCGCGATCAGAAGGTTATTATTTGACACTGTTCATCAGTCGCATCTAACAGCTCAGCTATCCTTCGTGTTTGAGGTAGAACTTGTACTCAGGTGTATTTACCCCCCCTCTACACCTGACACTCGTCTCCGGACCAACAAATTATTTTATTATTTGCTTAGTCTTTTTCTTCAAAAAGTTCGTTGAATCATGCATCACCTACAAGATGAATGAAAGCTTTTATGAATTCTTCATGAGATCAATCCTTGGGATTCTCATAACTGTCTTTCTTTTTCTTTGAAATGTCAGGTTGCTCAAATTTCGATATCTGAAGCCTTCAGATCTGAGAATAGTGATTCAAGCGATTGAATGCTGAATTCCTCAGATCGTTGGATGGTGTAGGTTATGTGTTTCCACTCCTCCTTGGGTAGACCCTGTATGATTTTCTCCTTCAGCTCCTTATTTGAGAAGGTATTTTCCCAAAGCATTGATTTCATTCATCAAGTTGGTAAACCGGATGTGCATGTCTTCTATTCGTTCTCCATCCTGCAAAACAAAATTATAAAGTTTATATATGGCAGCCTTAAGCTTATTATCCTTAATCTTGTTGTTGCCTTCGCTTAGTTTCTTGAGCGTGTCCCACATCTCCTTGGTTGTCTTATATGTTCTGATCCGATCAAGATCTCCATCGTTTAGTATGAGTAGAATCTGATTTCTGGCAACTTTATCCAGATTGTTGATCTTCCTTTCTTCATCATTGAGCTAAACCTTAGGTTTGGGCACATCATCGCCAATGACCATTGATTTGCTGCCTGATGAGTCAAACTGCAATGACCTTATACTTGGAACTGTAATGACAACGGGTCCGTTTGTGATAACATCTCACATGCAGTCGTGGATTGAAGATTGATGTGACTTCATCCTCAGACTCCAACTATCGTATGTAACAATTGAGAACATGGGCATTCCAGACTTAGCCAGTTGTTTTGTCATAGTAACAAGTAGTGAGAAGCTGAGATGCAAAAATATCTAGTATGCAGAAAAGCAAGGATCTGATCAAGTCGATCAAGTAAACAGAAACAGTATTCGGTCTGACCACTGCTCTGATACCAATTGTTGGTCCCAATGTAGATTTAGGTGTAATGGGGGGGGGATACAACTGATTAGGTGTAATGGGGGGGATACAACTGATGCCAAACTTTGCTGTTTTTCAGATCATAGGCTGATTTGGTAGTGAGTCAATCATAATATGTATGCGAAAATATGATAGGCCCTGTGTAGTGCTTTTTAGAAGAGATAGATAGATTGAGGATAGTGCGTGAATAGTAATCTGATATGAATTTAATGAAATAGTAAATGACACAGAATTTTATAGTGGTTCGAATTCACAAGATCCTACGTCCATTCTTCTACTTTCTCGGTAGGAATTCACTAGGGTTACTCATAGACTGACGAGTGCAGATCAACACATACAAACAAACTATCTAACAAATTATAAGACAATCAGACTATCAGTTTCGTTTTAACAATCTAGTAAGGGTGGGGTTTTGTGAGTTTGTTCAACAACAAGAGCATAACAATAATCTTTACTCCAAGCTTAGAATGTAAGCTTTTAACACTTGGAGTATGAACAGCGGAAGGAATCTTCTAGCAATAGAACTTGAGAGTGAATAATTGATTGTTGGTTCTTTTGCTTGTAATATGTCTTGTGCTTCTTGAAAATTTCGTAACCTCATTGTGAGAGGTCTTCTACTATTTATAGTCAAGCTAGGAATACATCCATTGAACAAGATCGAATTCCTATTGGCTCAGTGATGACAATGGTCTCATGCATTGAATGCATGGACATGTGTTGTGTTCCGCTTGGTTCTACAGATTCTATACGAGGTATTGTTCTGTCCCCTTTTGACTAGGGCTGACATGGCAGCATGAGATTGGTCAATGTTGATTCTGATGTTGTCGTGTTGCTCTGTTGACCATCAACTTTGAATAGCGCACCTTATACATTATACTGTCTTCATATTTGAATATTTAATACGGTCTGGTGAAGACTTGATCTGAAATTGATGTGGTTTGAGAGTTGTCAGCTTTATAAGCATGACTCAAAAGACAAAATTGCTGATCAATTAACAACTTAGTCTGAGAACACAAGTTCAGCCTGACTATACAGACGCAAGGTGAAACATCCGATTAAATACATCAGACTGGTACAGTCAATTAGGGGTTTGGGATCATTCAAAACTTATATTATTTCCAAACAAATTTTCTGATCGCGTGGGCAGAGTGTTTTAATTTACTAAATCCCGTCTACTAGTAAACTCAGTAAGTGAATGTGTGAGGAATTGTAGCCCATATTTTTATCGTCTCTTGTTAGAAAAATGTTTTTAATGAAAATCTATTCAAGTCGTACTTGTGCGTATGTTCAGGTTTTACTAAAAATATGAGTTATGTGTGTTGGGATGAGATTCAGTATGATAAGATTTGAAGATCCCAAAACCCCTAGCTGAATGATGAGCCTTAGATAATGTTATAGCTTAGTTGAGTTCAGCATGATAGGAACTCAGTAGGCTAGAGTTCAGTAGCTAGTGCATTCAGTAGAAAATCTGTTACTCAGCCAAAGGAATTCAGTATCGAAGAAGTCAGTTGGATAAGATATAACCCACTGAATCTGCAAAGTAATTCTAGCTACAAATTCTCAGAACCATGAGAATGGAAGTATGAGACAATTCAATTAAAAGGCCAAGGATGCAGAGGAATTCAACTCACCGTACACTTGGAGTTTGAACAAGCCTCTACTACTCTCATAACCTCGATCAATGAGGAGCTGCCAACACTATACCTACTCTGCCATAAAGCTGCTCCTAGATTGAAAAAGAGGAAATCTCTACAGCGATATTAAAAATCGATATGGTCATCTTCCTTGTCTTATTTGACACGTGTCTAGACTCCCTCCAACAGATCTATTAATGAATCGAAGACTATAAATAGAGAAGAGTCTTCATGCAGAAAGACATCAACATGGAACCAAGCATTCAAGCGAACATACTTTAGCAAACTCAAAGACAAACACAGCGAAGAACTTGCTTATTTGAAAGATCATCTTAGTTCTTCTCTCTATGGATCCTTTAGTTCCCCTTCTCTAACCTAAGCGTGCTTATTGTAATATCATTAGCTTAGAAACCTCGAAGAAGTTCATATTTGTGAACTGTACTTATTGTAAGAACTCCTTCATAGTTGGAGAAACTCAAACCTTCATGGTTGAGATTGTAAAGTCACTACGACTATAAGTATATATATGTCCAGCGTACAGATTAACTGAGAATTGCTCAGTGTAAGCAAACAAGAACGTAGTTGTCCCGTGAACAGATCGACTGAGACTTGCTTAGTATAAGTCAATCAAGAACTTATGCTTTATTCAGGACAGTGTACGTATGATCTTGTGTATCCGAACCACTTTAAAAATTGCTTGTGTTGATTTACTGTTGCATTGATTACTGTTCACATTACATAAAACTGACTTTAAATCAAACAGCATAAAACGGGTTTTTCAATTGAGACGAAAGTTTATTTGGCCAACTGACTAGTTTAGTAGACTAGTTCAGTAGCAACATTCAGCTATGCTGACTTTCGTATTCTGAGTAAGAATTTGTCTTCAGGTGTATTCATCCCCCCCCCCCAACACGTGAGGCTCGTCTTTGGACCAACAATTGGTATCGGAGCGGTATTCTTTTGATCATCATTTTCTTAAAACCGGTCTACTCAAACAGATCCTGAAAAACCATTTTCTTTGTATTTGCATCTCTCAATAGCATCCTATACCATATTCTTCAAAATGTCTAATATTTCAGGTATAAGGACAGTACCCATGTTTTCAGTAGAAAACTATGCGGTATGGCGTGTAAGGATGGAGGCACATCTAACGTCGCTGCATGACAGCATGACTAACGTCCTGGAGAAAGGACCCATTTTTCCCATGATCAACATCGTCGAACTTGCAATGGAGGGAGCAATAGGTGCCAGAACCGGTGCGTATGTTCACAAGGACAAAAGCCTTTTTACACTAGAAGAGAAAAAGCTGCACAATCTTTACCGAGTCGCACGCAACGTAATACTAACTATGCTCAGTGACTCATACCTCGGCAGAGTGCACAACTGCAAGACTGCAAAAGAACTATGGGATGCTCTCGCAGTGCCAAGCCAAGGAACTCCACAAATCAAAGAAGATAAACTGGAGTTGGAGTTACAGAAACTCGAGGCATTTATAATTCTTTCTTGAGAGTCTACTGATGATTTTAGCGTCAGATTCACTAATCAAATCAACATCATCAACGGGCTGGGGAGAATATTTAGCAACAAAGAGACCAACACTAAGATTCTAAGGGCTCTTAGCAGGCCTAGGTGGTACTCTTTTGCTACATGTTTAAGAAGAACTAACTTAAACTCTATTACTCCTGATTACATATTTCCATAATTAAAAGCAGAGGAGATTGAGTTTAATCTTCCACATACCTCTAGTGCTTAGACTAAAGTGCCAATAGATCATGCTTTACACTAGAAGAAAAAAAGCTGCACAATCTTGACCGAGTCGCACGCAACGTAATACTAACTATGCTCAGTGAGTCATAACTCGGCAGAGTGCACAACTGCAAGACTGCAAAAGAACTATGGGATGCTCTCGCAGTGCCAAGCCAAGGAACTCCACAAATCAAAGAAAATAAAGTGGAGTTGGAGCTACAGAAACTCGAGGCATTTACAATTCTTTCTTGAGAGTCTACTGATGATTTCAGCGTCAGATTCACTAATCAAATCAACATCATCAATGGGCTGGGGAGAATATTTAGCAACAAAGAGACCAATACTAAGATTCTAAGGGCTCTTAGCAGGCCTAGGTGGTACTCTTTTGCTACATGTTTAAGAAGAACTAACTTAAACTCTATTACTCCTGATTACATATTTTCATAATTAAAAGCAGAGGAGTTTGAGTTTAATCTTCCACATACCTCTAGTGCTTAGACTAAAGTGCCAATAGATCATGCTTACAAGGCAACAGTCAGCACAGCTGGAGCTAGTCCCTTAGTTACAAGTCAATCAGCTGGAAGTTTCATGTCAATCCCTACTGCTGATAACATAGCTGAGAAATACGCTCTCCTCTCAGTCAAATACCAAAAGGAGAAGGACAAGCTCAGAAAGATGAAAATGAAGAAAGCTTCAAAAAGCTATCAAGGTAAGAGAGAGAACAGTCATCAAAAAGGTGAATCTAAATCTCTACTTGAAAGCAGAAATGTTGAGACTGCCTCCGTTGGACACAACGATATACAAAAAAGAGAAGGCAGGAGCTCAGTATGCTACAACTGCAAGAAGTCAGGACATTATCAATATGAATGACCAGAGCTCAAGGCAACTGAAAGAGCTAAAAGCCAAGCCATGCGCGACAAGTTTGTTAGGAAGAAGCAAGCCTACATAGCTGGAGAGCTATCTGATTGCTCAAGCGATGAAGAGGTGTTCATGGAGTCATCCGATGACGAAGCAGCCTTCATGGAAATTGAAGCTGAAGATACTCAACTGTGTCTTATGGATGGAGAAGAGGCTAAGGTGCTAAAGGACCCTTGGATCATGGAAAACGGATACTCAAGACAAATGACACATCAAAAGAATTTGCTGACCAACTACGTTCAGCAAGAAGGAGCCAGAATTGAGTTTGGTGACAACTCCAAAGGATACATAAGGGGATACGAAACACTGAAGATAGGAACTGTAATAGTTCCCAGAGTATCATATGTTGAAGGACTTCAACATAATCTCCTTTCAGTTAGTCAATTCTGTGATAACTCCAATAAAGTAACTTTTGACGCAGGTTTTTGTGATGTTCTTGACAAATCTATAGGAAAAAATGTGTAATCAAGCTCGCGGAGGAGAAATATCTATTATGTAGATTGTAATACCGCTGAACTGAACCAGAAGCCTTCTCGCTAGCACATTCAAAGTCAGATGACAAAACAGCGTGGCTGTGCCACAGAAGATTAAGCCATCTGAACTTCAAAATGATGAACAAGCTAGCAAGAGATGCTAAAGTCCGAGGACTACCCAACGAAGTGTTCAAGAAACATAGGAATTGTGAAGCATATCTGAAGGGAAAGCAAACCAAGTCAAGCAATCCGCCAATTCTGTCACCTTCTACTGATGTGATTCTTCAGTTGCTGCAGATGGATTTATTTAGGCCAGTCTCTCCTATGACGATGAAGGGAAGGAAATATGTTCTTGTAGTCATTGATGACTATTCAAGATACACATGGGTAATTTTCATCGCCAACAAATCTGACGTCAAATCTGAACTGCCAAAGCTACTGAAACAATTAAGTGTCGAGAAGGATATCAAGATTCAATGTACACGCTCAGATCGTAGAACAGAGTTTCTAAACTCAGTGATGAAAGACTACTACGAGGTTGAAGGAATTCAACATGAAACCTCAGCTTCACGTACACCTTAACAGAATGGTCTTGCTGAAAGAAAGAACAGAACACTCAAAGAAGCAGCATGAAAACTACTCGCAGACTTAGGTCTACCATGAAAGTTTGGGGCAGAAGCTACTCACACAGCCTGCTACACTTAGAATCGGTCTTTACTGACTCAGATACACATGAAGACACCATATGAATTATGGAAAGGGAGAACACCTTATATTTTGCATTTCTTTATCTTTGGTTGTTCGTGCTTTATCCACAATAATGGAAAGGACAGTTAAAGGTCTTTGATAGGAAGTCAGACCAAGTAGTGTTCTTAGGATACTCCAGGATCAGCAAAGCATTCAGGGTCTTTAACTACCGAGCCCTTTGCATGGAGGAAAGCCCTTATGTTGTATTTAATGAATTTACTTATGAGAAAAGGAAACAAAATTCTCAGCAAGATGCTATAGAAGTCATCACCAAGCTACAAGATCTAAGCTTGAACGATAACGTACAAAAGATCCAGCATTGTTGGGATGATGATTCAGACGATGAAATTCAGAATCAACCAACAAGCAATGTAGCTGAACCGATTGATTCTACGAAACATAATCAATCCCAGGTAACTCAGGTCGATGAAGAAACCCCAGTGGTAACTGAGACCTCTACTGAGAATAATAACTTAGGGGGAACTACTAATGTTCCCTAGTTGAATGCCCTTGAACCTGGTGACTTGATAATCCTACTATTCATGCAGAATCAACTTCAGAAGAAGTAACAAGACGCCGTCGTTCATGGTTAGACGCTCATTCTTCCGATCTCATTATTGGAGATCCATCAGCAAGTGTCAAGATAAGATCCATATTCTGTCAAGGAGAAAGCGCATTATACTCCTGTTTCTTGTCTACTGAAGAACCTCAATCGATTGAGGATATGCTGAATGATGTTGATTGGATCACTGTCATGCAAGAAGAGCTCAACCAGTTTACCAAAAACGACGCATGGGAGCTTGTAGACAGACCCAGACACCAACACATGATAGGAACCAAGTGGGTCTTAAAAAACAAGTGAGATGAAAACAACGTCATCGTTAGGAATAAAGCTCGACTAGTTGCCAAAGGATATTGTCAAGCGAAGGAAATAGACTTTGATGAAACGTTCGCTCCAGTTGCAAGATTGGAAGCCATTCGTCTATTTCTAGCATATGCAACTCATCAACAGTTCACTGTCTATTAGATGGACGTGAAATAAGCTTTCCTGAACGGCGTACTGGAGGAAGAAGTCTACGTAGAACAACCGCCTGACTTTCAGTAGGGATATCATGTATATAGACTTAAGAAAGCGTTGTATGGGTTAAAACAAGCACCCAGGGCTTGGTATGATACTCTTTCAGACTTTCTGCTTCAGAAAGGAACGGTAGATCGCACCGTATTTAGTATGAAGTCAGGCGATGACATTGTACTGGTGCAGATCTATGTGGACGACATCATCTTTGGATCTAGAAACTTGACCATGTGTCAGAAATTCGAGCAGATGATGAAAGAAAAATTCGAGATGTCGATGATGGGAGAAATGAATTATTTCCTTGGACTTCAAGTAAAACAATCCAAGAAGGGAATATTCATCAGTCAAGCTAAATATACTAGAGATCTCATCAAGAAGTTCGGCTGTGAATCCAGCAAATCAGTAAAGATACCTATGAAAACAAATCTCAATCTTGATAAAGAGGGAGTATCTGTTAATTCAACTGATTATTGTGCTATTATAGGTTCCTTGCTATACCTATATAACTTATTTTGTAGGTGTATGCGCAAGATTTTAGGCAAATCCCAAGCGAAGTCATGTAGACTCAGCAAAGAAGATTCTCCGATACCTGAAAGGAACACCTGATGTTGGGTTATGGTATCCTGCTGATGATAATCTTGAACTTACTGGCTATTCTAATGCTAATTATGTAGGATGTCGAATCGATAGAAAGTTAACCTCTGGAACATGTCAGTTCCTCGGCAGTAAGCTCATATCGTGATTCTCAAAGAAATAGCACTCAGTAGCTACGTCCACTACTAAAGCTTAATATATAGGTTCCGGAAGCTGTTGCGCCCAGATCCTATGGCTTCGACAACAGTTGAGAGACTATGACATTCATCAAGATGAAGTGCCGATCTACTGCGACAGTATCAGTGCTATTGCAATTACTCAAAACCCGATTCTACATACAAGATGCAAGCACGTGGACATACGACATCACTTCATCCAAGACAATGTCGAGAAGAAAGATATCAGAATGGAGAAAATCCATACTGATAAGCAAAGAGCCGACATACTGACCAAACCTCTAGCTGAGACCAGATTCAACGAACTCTCAATAGAACTAGGTCTACTGGATCCAACTGACTCTCAATAGTAAGACGATCCCGGAAGTACTGAGTAAGGGGGAACTTACTCTCAGTACGACTGAATGAGGTGAAAGGAAGTGCTAACATACTCAACATCTACACAGTGGTATCAGCTGACAACTATGTTCAGCTGACATGGTATGAGTATTTATTCAGCATATCACATTCAGCATGTCATTACAATTATTTCCGCTATTAATATTCATAGGATATCATTAAGCATATTGTTTTCATTAAAAACACGATATTCCATATGCTGACTGCGGCCCATTAAATGCATGTCATTTCACCTTACTTTTTTAGATGATAGATAAAATCATAAACCGTTCTACATGAATCATAACATCTTATAAACCGTTCACCTCTTAATATTTAATCTGAGTCGTCCACCTCTTAAAATCAGATTAATATCAACCGTATGCTAAATAAACCGTTCATATTCAAATATGATATATATCTGCATGTATCTATGATCTAAAATATATTTCCGCCATTTTTGAACTGCTTAGTGCTTTGCATAACTATTTTCTTAAGAAATCTACTACCTTCAAGCACTGAACTTTCGGTAAATCTTATAAACTCTATCTGCATATTACTAACTTACTCTATTTGCAAGTGTTAATGCTTGTTTTGCAGATTCAATTTACTATCTCAATGGCGACGTTTTTCGAAAACGAAGTCCTGATCCTGTCTGAAATGGAGGAGATCATCAGCTCTTAGAGATTATGGCTCGAACCAGTTCTCACTTAGGCACCTAGAGACGAGGAAGGGCGTAGTAATCGATGAAATGCTTCGAGGAGTTGAAAATAAGCATAGATCCGGAGATTCCCGTATAGGGCAACCTTTCGAACTACTGCTGAATCCATGGGCACGTAAATGTGGTGTGGACTGCATGGAGCAGATTCTTGATGCTCTTGAATCGTCAGGCCTTCAGTCTCTGTTGTCTAGGGTTCCCATCCACTGCTTCCCGAGCCAAGTCGTAGAGTTCTACATGAATCTTCGATAGAGCGAATATCTTCTGGATATTTCTTGCATAAACTACCAGCAAGAAACGAGTAACAACGTGTGGGAAATGATGATTGCCGATCTTGATATTGCTGAGTGTCTTCGACTCAGTTTCAATCTTCCCAACGCCGGAATTTCTCCTATTGGGTACAAGGAGACTTCCATCAACTAATATCTATGCTAGTTCAGTAGATAGAAGAACATTGTGTTCAAAGCAGCCTTTCCCAAAAATTAGTTGCTCCCTGAATGCAAAGGATTAGCGTCTGTAGTCAACCACATTATCACCAGTTCAACCGGATCCTATGATCAGCTCTCTTGGATCCAAATTCAGATAATGACGGCCATCGTGGATGGCGTCCAGGTCAACTGGACTGAGTTCTTCGTGAATGAGTTCAAGGCTCAGTTCTAGAAATTCATGGTGAATGAGGATAAGACCTCACTACGACTGATTCCGAAAGGCAAACTCCTATACGACAGCAAAATATCTATTTTGATTGAAGACAACTGCCAAGGAAGAGTCACCTTCGCTGACTCACACCTCTTCGATAAAAAGAATGTCAAATTCTTAAGTGCGGCAGCAGTTGAGAAATCCATAGGGCGTGGACTTCATGATAAGCGTCCTCTTCAGCCTACTCGGGACCCACGTCCGACTCAGCAGAAGAGGAGGAAAACACTGAAGAAGCCTAAACCTTCAGTCGTAATCCCTGAGACCGTATCTATCCAAGATTCAGAGTCCAGTAAGGAGGACCTGATTTGGTAGACAAAGTAAAACAGATACACTCAGAGGAGACCTAGTTAGACATTCCAGCTGATATTCCTCCGACTGAGGTCTCCTCATCAGTCCCAACTTCGGTACTGATAGCTCATAGTAGAGATGCTGAAGAGATCGCAGACGAGATTCCCGAGATCCTAGATCATTCTGATCTTGTGGATATAACAGTCAGGGCAAGGGTTTAAATGCAGCTCAGATTCCTAAAATGGGATCTATTGGCTGAGACCATTAACCTCAGGACCTTACCTGAACTAATAAAGGAGGAGCAACAGTTGAAGGAGGAGATAGGCTACGGAGAGCCAGATGATATAGTGTATTTGGACGACCTCCGCTCAACATTGCTCATGCTCTTGAGTTAAAAGGGGCATAATGAATCGATGACTCAGCCCCAGACTCCACCTGACTCTCACCATGACGAGTCACCCAAGGATGAAGACCAGGGGTGATCTGTTGAGGGAAAATCTCCCAGAGATGACTTACCACCTCCACTGCCTTCATCAGGTGCAGTTATCTCTACGTCATCTACATCTCAGGTTAAGCCGAAGCAGTCTCAATATCAAGTTGTTGAGATAAAAGACATTAATGTTGCGTCTATCAACATGTGTCTCAAGCAATTGGGTCATAAAAACCTCTTCTTACTCAAGACATAAACAACAAATGGAGCCAACTCTCTAAAGCTCAGACCCTAACGCTGGACAACTTGGCTTCAAAAGTGTAGATGATCAGTACTCCAACTTCCCTTAATTCTGAAGAGATCCTCAACAGAGCACTTGAAGCCCAGAGGACTGATCTGGACTCTCATTATCAAAACATCTTGCAGACTCAGGCCAACCAATTTTCTGAAACCATGGCCACTGCACTGGATAAGGTCCTTAAGGCCGTCGAAGAGCGAAACAGGCTAACCACTGAAAGTGTATCAAAAGCACTTATGGCACAAGATAACGCCGACCTTGCTATCAAGAAAGACGCTACTCACTTAGTAGAATCATACCTACGACGGATTGAAGCTACAAAGTCTGAACATACTCAAAGCTGTCAATGCTGATCATGACAAGAGATGGAATGAGTATACTGACGTCGTCGGGGATGTTGACGCTAAGTTGGACTCTATCAGTCTCTCAATAGCTAACCCATCGTCAAAGGACACAGCCTTGTCAAGCCTAATAGATGATGCCAAAAAGGGGGAAGGAAGTAGGAAGAGCAAACTACTGACCCTAATCAAGGCTGAAGAGAAAGAGATTGAGAAGATAAAAATAGAAGAAGAAAAGGGGGAAGGGTCAGGAGAACCCGCTAAAGAAGCAGTGACTGAAGTGGCTCGGTACTTAGAAGGACTTAATGAAGATAAGTCAGTCAGGTCAGCTGTGAAAGGCAAAGCACATGCACCCCTTAGTCCTCCAAAAGCCAAGAAACTTAAGTTCAAAATGCCAAATGAGTAGATTGCATATGATGAAAAGCTGGCGCGAGAACTTCAAGAACAGGAAGAAGGGAAAAAGACTAAGGCCAAGAAAGGCATACAAATCAGATCTTCAGTTCCTACCAGAAACAGATCTATGATGCCCAGGCAATCCAGCAGGGCTGCTACTGAGAAGAAGTCTGAAGCTGAGAAGAAGCCTGAAGCTTCTAAGTCCAAGTTAGCTAGACCTAGTGATTCAGAAGCTCCGCAGACTATCCCATCCACTGAACTTTCTAAGAAGCAAGAAGCTTAGATGAAGGAGATACGAGATGCCTGCGAAAGAGGCTTAGATATCACTGCTGAGGCCAGACAAGTTCAAGCTGCAAGAGAAAGAGCAAGATTAGCAGACCTTAAGGCCCTCAGATAGCGAACTGAGAAAGAAGCCAGGGAGCGAATCCTTGAGAAGGATAGAAGCAATCCCACTACTTCCAAATTCTTTAGAAGAAGGGAATAGGGAGACAACATCAAGAGAGTTATCTTTCCAAGGACTGATGAATGGGTACCCTATAAGATCAATCAAAAATGGGAACAAGCTAAAGTCGACTTCATCAAGAGCTACTACATTTGGGAGACAATCAGTGAGAAGGCTGATCCTGACAAAACCTTCAAGGAATTCTTGATAAATAATGAACCTGAACTCTATGCTGAAGTCCAAACCCTTCTGCAACAGTCAGGAAAGACTCTCAAGGCACCTAAGTACAGACTTCTATCTCCTCCTCTCACGCAACAAGGAAATACATGTAATAAGGAGATTGAGGAAGAAATTAAACATGACATCGATAGAAGAAGTCTGAACAGGAATGATAATGAAGACAATGAAGAGATCAAGATACTGAGGAACAAAGTCTACTCATCTTACGGTATTGAGCTTCATGAGAAGAAATCTGATGACTTCAAGGCGCGACTGCAACAGTTCAAGAAGAAGCATAGCTAATTCCTTCTTAGTCTTAGTTTTGATAGAATATAATATTATGTAACTGTAATCTCTGATCATATATGATATTCTATTTCTATTGGTCTTCGACAACTACTCATTGTCAATTGGTTGTGTTCTTTATCTTTCAATACTTACTGATCACCTCAGTGATCAGAACACACACTCACATGGTTACTGATATCTATGTGATTCTCTCTATACTTCAGTTCTTAGATATCTTTCTATAGGGTAATTGCTTTTATGCGTTTTAGAGATATTGACCTCATGATGTATAGGAAGTGTGTTGATTAGATAGCCAGCCTTGTTGTTGAGATAGTTTGTAAAATATTTTGACATCATCAAATAGGGGGAAATTATTGGGATGAGATTCAATATGATAAGATTAGAAGATCCCAAAACCCCTAGCTGAATGATGAGCCTTCGATAATGTAATATCTTAGTTGAGTTCAGCATGATAGGAACTCAGTAGGCTAGAGTTTAGTAGCTGGTGCATTCAATAGAAGATCTGCCACTTAGCTGAAGGAACTCAATATGGAAAAAGTCTGTTGGATAAGCAATAACCAACTGAATCTACGAAGGAATTCGAGCCATGAATTCTCAGAACCATGAGAATGGAAGTATGAGACAATTCAGTTAAAGGTCCGAGGATTCAGAGGAAGTCAACTCACCGTACACTTGGAGTTTGAACAAGCCTCACTTACTCTCATAACCTCGACCAATGAGGAGCTGCCAACACTCTATCTGCTCTGCCATAAAGCTGTTCCTAGACTGAAAAAGAGGAAATCTCTACAGCGATATTCAAAATCAATATGGTCGTCTTCCTTGTCTTATTCAACACGTGTCTAGACTCCCTCCAACATATTTATTCATGAATCGAAGACTATGAATAGAGAAGAGTCTTCGTGCAGAAAGACATCAATAGGGAACCAAGCATTCAAGCAAACATACTCTAGCAAACTTAAAGCCAAACACAATGAAGAACTTGCTTATTTGAAAGATAATCTTAGTTCTTCTCTCTAGAGATCCTTTAGTTCTCTAATCTAAGCTTGCTTATTGTAATATCATTAGCTTAGAAACTTCGGAAGAGTTCATCTTTGTGAATTGTTCTTATTGTAAAAACTCTTTTATAGTTGGAGAAACTCAAACCTTCACAGTTGAGATTGTAATGTCACTACGACTATAAGTAGATATCTGTCCAGCGTACAGATTAACTAAGACTTGCTCAGTATAAGCAAACAAGAACGTATTTGTCCAGTGAACAGATCGACTAAGACTTGCTCAGTATAAGTTAATCAAGAACTCTTGTTTTGTTCAGGACAGTGGACATAGGATCTTGTGTATCCGAACCACTTTAAAAATTATTTGTGTTGATTTACTGTTCACATTGCATAAAACTGACTTTAAATCAAACAGCATAAAACGGTGTTTTCAAATGAGACGAATATATTTAGGGCCTACACTTCCGCAAACAATTTTTGATACTGAACTACTATTCACTGACTTAAGTCAATAGACTGTACTCAGTAGAGGAACTCTCAGCCCACGCGATCCAGAAAGTTTATTTGACCAACTGACTAGTTCAGTAGACTACAACTAAGCTAACTTTCGCGTTCTAAGTAAGAATTTATGTTCAGGTGTATTCACCTCTCCCCCCACACACACACCTGAGGCTCGTCTCTAGACCAACAATTGGTATCAGAGCAGTGTTCTTCTATTCATCATTTTCTAAAAACTGATCTACTCGAACAATAAAATAGTAAATGCACAACGATTTTTAAAGTGGTTCGAATACGTAAGATCCTACGTCTACTGTCCTGAACAAGGCAAGAGGTCTTAATTTTATTATACTGAGCAAGTCTCAGTCGATCTACACGTAGGAAAAATAATCTACTTATAGTCGTAGCTACTTTACAATTTTCAAACACGGGGTTTGAGTTTCTCCAACTAGAAGGAGTTCTTACAATAAGCATAGTTCAACAGATATGAACTCCTTCGGTTTTTCTAAGCGTATGATCTAACAAAGATTAGCTTAGAATAGAGAATGGAACTAGATGATCTCTAGCGAAAAGAACTAAGGGTGTCTGATCTGAGCTATGAGTTCTTCGCTAAGTATGCTTTGAGTTCGCTAGAGCTTTGAATGCTTGAGTGCTTTGAGTTCCCGGTGTCTTCATCGCTTGAAGATCGATCTCTATTTATAGTTTTGACTCATGGAAAGATCTGTCAGAACAAACTTAGCCATGTGTCAAACATGACAAGGATAAACGACCATCTTGAATTTGAACGTTACTGTAGAGATTCTCTCTTTTTCAGTCTTGAGGGAAACTTTATGAAAGTGCAAGTACAATGCTAGCAACTCCTCATTGGTTGAGGTTGAATGATAGGTGAAGCTTGTTCAAACTCCAAAGCAAATGTTGAGTTGGCTTCCTCTGATTCCTCAGACACTTTAACAGAGTTGTCCTCTACTGACATTCTTTTGAGATATTCAGCTGGTTGATTAATTCCTTCGATATTCAGTAGTTTCGGAGCAACCATACCGTGTCTTTAGTGTCAAGTCCGTCCCGACTGACAACAAATAAGCTACTGAGCCTATCAGCTACTAAACTATAGCTAGCCTACTGAGTTCTTAACAAACTGAACTCAACTACGCTATTACATTATAAGGTTTCATCATTCAGTTAGGGGTTTTGGGATCTTCAAATCTTATCATACTGAATCACATTCCCAACAATTTTCCCCTATTTGATGATGCCAAAACCTATTACAATCAATACAACTCACAATCCGCAGACAATGACACAAACGATATGCAAAGATCATAAGTAAGTGTGTGTCAAGATCAGTGAGGTGATCAGTTGTGTTGAAAAGTAAAGGTAGCAGCGACAATGAGTAATTGTCTCGGCCAAACAGTGATATGATTTCATTAATGATAAGAATTACAAGTATATAAATCATTCTATCACTATCAGAACTAGACTAATCAGCGCATCTTCTTAAAATTCTGAAGCTTCGTTCCGAAGTCTGCTGACTTAGCTTCTGGCACATCAAGACCATATGATTTGAAAATATTGGCTCTTAGTTTCTTCATTGCCTAATGATCTTCTAGTACATGCAACTTTAAAACTTTTCTAAACATTGTAGAGGTAATTTCTTCCTCTATCTCCTTCATGCAAATATGCTTGTAGCGTCATAGGAGGAGAAAGAATTCTATTAGCTGGTGCCTTCAGTTAGATTCCTTCTTTGTCTAAAGTGGTCTGAATAAGGGCATAGAGAGTGGGTTCATACTGAATCAGGAAATCCTTAAACATGGTATCCACATCAGCTGACTTCTTGTATACACGCCATACGTAGCACATCTTGATGAACTCCACTTCTATTTCTTTCCATTTGGGCATCCACTTGTCGACAGGAGGGTATAATGTTTTCTTCAAGTGTTCCTTCTGAACGCCTCGTTTGTAGAATTTTAAAGTGGTGGGAATGCTCCTGTCCTTCTCTGGGACACTTTCTCTAGCTTCTTTCTCAGTTCTTAGCCCGAGTGCCTCCAGATCAACTATTTTCAACTTCTCTCTTACTTCACTGATTTGTCTGGCTTCAGTAGTGATATCGAAACCTCGCTCGCATGTATACCATAAGGCTTTCTGCTCAGCCTCTTGCTCTTTAGACAATTTTGTTTAAGAGATATGCAGTTTAGTTGTCTCTGATCCAACATCTGAGTCTTTTGTCTTAGTAGATTTTGCCTTTTGAGCTGTTTTGGCCTTTTCAGCTTCTTCTTTCTCTTTTACAGCTTTGACCCTTTTCTGCCTCGGAATGGTGGATATGCTTCTCTTTGGCACTGCTATTTTGACTAAAATGGCCTTCTTCTTGGATTTAGTATTTTCTTGTGCTTGAGGGCTTCTGACCATTTCCTGATCATATGCCTCTTGTTCACCCGTAGTTCTAAGCTTAAGAACTTTTGGTTGAGGGGTGGGAGATCTGTCGGCTTTTGCTTTGCCCTTGTCAACAGAACGTACTGGCTCGTCCTCAGTGGTTAGCTCATCAATATACTTAGCCACTTCCTGTATCGCCTGAGCTGAGGATCCTTCTCCAGATCCTCCAACTATCTGAGTAGGGGCTAGCTTCTCTATTTCAGCTCCTTCCCCCTTACTTCCTTGCCCTAAATTGCCTTCCCTTTGAGATTCTACAGTGTTAATATGGAGTTCTTCAGCTTTGATCTATTTACCACTTCCTTCCCCCATTTTTGGCATCAACAAATGAATTGATAAGGGTGGAAAGGGTAGTAACTTTTCATTGGAGGGTCTCGACTGCGTTCTGAACTGTGGATAACGTCAACGTCAGATACACCGCCGATATATTGATCCCATGCAGCGTCATGCGCAGCCCTGATGCAGGGAATATTTTTTAATATTATTTATTTGTTTTTATTTTTTTTTCAATTTTTCTAAGAACGGGAGTGTATGTTGTGAACACCAATGTCGTTTGTTATAAACAAAAGTCTCATTTGTAGAGTATCATTTGTTTCGAACAAAAATATTTTTTGTTTTGAACAAAAGTGTCATTTGTATTGTATTCGTATTTATTTTGAAAAAAGAAGTATCATTTATCGAGTATTAATTTTTTTAAGAAACATTTCATTTGTTTTGATACTTTTGAACACAAGTGTCATTTGTTTAAAAAAAAGTGTCATTTATTTCTTACAAAAGTGTCATTTATCGAGTATTAATTATTTTGAAAAAAATGTTATTTGTTTCGAACAAAAGTATCATTTATTTTTAACAAAATTGTTATTTATTAAGAATCAATTGTGTTGAAAAATATATCATTTATTTTTTTTAAAACTAATGTTTTGTAAGAAAAAAAATGTCATTTGTTTCGAGTAAAAGCATCATTTATTTTTAACAAAAGTGTATCAATTGTTTTGAAAAAGGTGAAATTGATAAAAAAGGAAAGATGGGCATACTATTTCATTAGAAGTAGAAAAACTTACTGATAAGATATCCCAATCCATTCTGAATATAAATTAATATAAAGAAAAGTCCACCATGTATCAAAACATAAAACTCTTTTCAAGAGTAGGAGATTATTTCAGAGCAATAAAAAGTAAAAAATAATCATATCATAATGAGAGCACTAGGCCTTCTAGGACTTCCCAAAACAACATAGCGTTTTTCACAACCCAATATCAGAAAAATTAAACAAAAACAAAAAACCATCATCATCTACAAAATAGCCTTGATATGGAAAGAAGAGAAACAATATGGTTCCGGAAACAGTGTGGTATGTAGGGAAAGGTTACTATAAGTTAGAGCAAGAAAGAAGTCGCTTTATAGTATCAAGTAGGGCACCAAGCGATCTACAAAACTGACTTGCACGATAGTCGTCTCACTCGGCAGCGACAACCCTAACTGGATAACAAGTCCCTCTTCCGCATTGAGTTATTCCTCTCA
Source organism: Lavandula angustifolia (assembly GCA_028984105.1). Classification (NCBI taxonomy): domain Eukaryota; kingdom Viridiplantae; phylum Streptophyta; class Magnoliopsida; order Lamiales; family Lamiaceae; genus Lavandula; species Lavandula angustifolia. Next base: position 21,202,721 of record CM054823.1, read on the forward strand.
CGCAACACTTCCGCCATCTCCGTTGAGATCTTCGCCATCGGCACCATACGCTTCCATCTTAGCACGTGCCTTACCAAAGCAGCAGCGGCGACGACCGATGGTTCAATTGCAAACCCAACCTTCACCACGGTGCATATCCGCCGCCCCTCCAAAAAATTCCAAGGCCTTTTCAACATCGCCGCCGATGTCTACTATTCCTTCGATTATCCGATTCACGGGAAATTGTGAAAATCAAGATGTCGAGAAATGGAGAAAATCAAGTGAGAGAGAGGAGGCGCAGGAGAGGGGGGTGTGAGAGGAGTTATATATGGGCGCATGACATGTATTGAGAAACAAAAAATGGGATAGAGATCTTCACCGCTCTATGATATGTCAGATGAGGATAGTACCATAAATAGACGGTCAAAGGAATAAAGTACTCCCTCCGTCCCATTATTTATAACTCACTTTTCTTATTGATACGTCCTATTATTTCTGAGTCATTCCCAATTTGGCAAAAAATTAATTAACTCTTTCTTACTTTATCTATTTTATCATTATATCTCTCATTTTTTCTCTCATACTTTATCATCAAATCTCTCACTATCTCACTCATATTCTATCTTCTACTTGATCATTTTCCTTTCTCTCATACTTTAACATCTGCATTAACTACACTATCTAAATTCTCGTGCCGAAATGAAACGCCTAAGAAATAATGGGACGGAGGGAATACTACTTATTGCACATGTAGCATGCCAGGTTCTTAAAAGACGTATATACCCCTAAAAATGCACGGGGAGAGAGGGCAAAGGCACGAAATTAGGTCAGAATTCTGGTAGCTAAAGAAATAAAATAGGGAAGGCCTCTCTCTTTCTCTCGGATTGTTTCGGATAGATCTCACACTCCACACAGAGAGAAAAGGTAAAAAGAAATCCCAAAAAATCAAAATGAATTTTTTGGTATGCAAAGTCTTTCTGAAATCTCCTCCTGCTTTCTTCCTCTACATCTGCTGCTGTTTACTCTCACTTACATCCATATATTCGCGTTCTTGAAAGTCTATCTATACACTCATCTAGCTTTTGTGATTTTGCCCTTGATTCGCTGGTCCTGGAAACCACTTGGTTTTGATTGCGTTTATAGGTTGCGATTTCGCTATTTCGACTTCGAGAATGAGGGCTTTTTTGTGTTACAGTCGAGGGCTGGCTGTCGGCATTTGTTTGAGAGCTGCATACGTTTAATTTTATGAGGGTTTATGATACGTCTAAATTATTCGGTTTAGGGATTCTCTCTGCAGGGCAGGGAGGTGATAGGGATTAGACTTTTCTTCGATTGGTATGGGGTCAGTCTAGCCTATTCGAAGTATATGTATGTACTACGTCTACTAATCTTCTATTGGTTTATGAATCGATAGGGTGTGAAGTTGCACATAATATCCGTCCAAGTTACTTTCACACACAAGAAATTTACTTCTTTGATTTCTTTCAAGCGTTCTTTCAATTGGATGCACTCTGCTGCTTATTTTGTCTGGCGCAAATAAATATATTTGGTTTCTCCATTCCCTGGATAGTGTGTAGCACCAATTGATGTGGGTAGTGGGTGAGCATATTTGAGCTTGATTTCGAGCAGGGTCCCTTTTGTTACCTTGGTTTTTGAAATGGAAATTTATCAAATAGATTTCCAGTTTTCGAAGTATAATGGCCATGACTCGTCAGGAAACTGAAACAATTATCAAATGCGCTGTTGATTGTGAATGCTCTTTTTATTCTATCCAAATTCCCGAATATTGCTAGTTGCAGCCGAACCCAATTTCCTTGAATATCTGGTTATACACCAAAGACTTCCACTTACCTGCTCAAAAATACCATATCACCCAAAAACATGCTATCACATTTATAAGAACCTGAATGATGCTTTCAAATTCTTCATAGTTAAATGCCTTTCAGCCATGTCAATGCAATCTGCAGATGGTTTTCTCTTTCCCTGCTTCCATAATAACAATGTAAGCATGCAGATTCCATTGGTGGACTCCAGGCCCCAAATTGTGTTTATTGTGTGAAGACACTTGAAACTTAAGAGAATCATGGCAGAGAATACTGAAGTCGAGGACCGTGTGGATCTTGATGATGATAATTATACTGAAGAAGATGAGGATGTTGAAGAACCCATGGAAGACGATGGAGCTGGAGAAGGTGATGAAGAAAATGGCGAAGAACCTCAGGAGGACACCAGAAGTGAGGATGGGGGGAAAGGTCAGTCCCTGGGATCAGATAAAAATGATCTTCATGTTGAGAATATGGAAGATAATGAAAACTCAGCATCTATTAAAGAAGATGAGAAAGTGGAGCATGCTGAACTTCTTGATCTTCCTCCTCATGGCTCTGAAGTTTTCATCGGAGGACTGTCTCGAGATGTTTCAGGGGAAGATTTGAGGGAACTCTGTGAACCCCTTGGTGAAATCTTTGAGGTTAGTGGACGCATAGGGACCGAAAATATTACCTTGAAATTGTTTGTGTCAAACTTAAATCTTTATGCTTATAGTGTTTCTCTTTTACTACTCAAATCCTCATCATTTGGCAGATAAGGGTAATGAAGAATAGGGATACCGGTGAAAGCAAGGGCTTTGCTTTTGTTGCCTTCAGAACAAAAGATGAGGCACAAAAGGCAATTGAAGAATTACACAACAAGGAATTCAAGGTGATTTGCTCATTATTTCTGAATAAATTAAGAGGATACTTGTTTAGTTTTCCTTTTTATGATGGAAAAACTTCAGCTTATGTAATGTAAAAAACTATACTTTCTCTGTTATTCTTCTTTTCAGGTCATATATATGTATTTCTTTTGTTATTTACCCTGCTTCCTTCACTGCAGGGCAGGACATTACGATGTTCACTTTCAGAAACTAAATACAGATTGTTCATAGGCAATGTACCTAAGGGGTGGAATGATGATGAATTCAGAAAAATCATTGAATCAACAGGTCCTGGAGCTGAAACCATTGAGCTAATAAAGGTATTTGTAACTATTTAATTATGAAATAATTCCATCTGTCAGAAAAATGCATTTTGGTTCTCTCTGTTTGACCTCAAAGTTCAAAAAAGCGTAAATGGGTTCCGAGGCGTTTTCCTTACGGGTCACGAGGCGTAAGCCTCAAGGCGGACCGAGGCGTAAAATCGAGGCGTAAATTCTATTTTTTCCCTAATAAACATATAACACCACAAAAACACATAAACACATAAAATCAAGTTTCTTCCAAGTTCAAACCAACAAAAAAACCAATTCACACCAACACAAAGAGTTATAAGTTCTTAAATTTCAACATCACAAATTAAACATCATCAATCTTCATCATCCTTAAAACATTAAATTAACAATATACTATAATACAAAAAAGTTTAAATTATTAGTTAGTTTAAATTATTAATTAGATTTAAAGTACCTCTATTTGCACTTCCAACACTTGAACGAAATTGCAAATAATTACTTAATGCTCATAATTAATTCCGGAACAGCAGGAGAATGCTCATAATAAATTCCACAATACTCAATTTCACAATACTCATAATTAATTGAGAGACTCGATTACAATATCACATCCACATGTTATAAGAGTAAAAAAAACAGAGAATGCAAGTATTGTATCCAGCTGAGAGAAACTCGATTACAATCTCCCGTGAAGTCGCACCGGCGTGTAATCAACTCACCATAACTAGAAAATCAACTCACCTGACGTGAAGTCGCTGCGGTGGCCGTTTCAGCGGCAGCGGCGGCGGTGGTTTCTGGGCGGCAGCGGAGGTTTCACGGTAAATTGTTTTGATTTGGAAGAAAATTGGGTTTTAGTCAATTAGGGTTGAATCGATTTTGATAAATTTTGAAAAATAAACTTATGGTTTGTATGAAATTTGGGCCAATTTGAATTATTTGGTTGAAATTAAAGAATAGGTCAAAGAAAATAGGCCCCAATTTATGGTTTGAATGCCTCAGCCGTCGACTAGAGGCGTACGCCTCGAGGCGCGCCTCGACGGACTGAGGCGGCCAGGCGAAGCGAATTCAACGAGGCGTAATCTTTTTTCCGGCGCCTCGCTCCGAGGCGGGCCTCGAGGCGGGCCTCGAGGCGTACGCCTCGAGCGCTTTTTAATTCCATGTTTGACCTTATTTCACCTTACTGCAGGATCCTCAAAACCCTGGTCGTAATCGTGGATTTGCCTTTGTGGAATATTACAACAATGCCTGTGCTGATCATTCTAGGCAAAAGATGTCTGCTGCGAGCTTCAAGCTGGAAGGTAACACACCGACTGTGACATGGGCCGACCCAAAGATTGTACCTGACCATTCAGCTGCTTCTG
>CM054823.1:21812045-22046486 GCA_028984105.1 Lavandula angustifolia
TATGAAGTACGGGATTCTGAGTGATTGCAATTACACTGGTACTGTCGCAGAAAATCGGCACTTCATTCTGAATAAAGTCATAGTCGCGTAGCTGCTGTCTCATCCAAAGGATTTGGGCGCAACAACTTCTGGCAGCCATATATTCAGCTTCAGTAGTTGACGTCGCTACTGAGTGCTGTTTCTTTGAAAACCATGATATCAGCTTGTTGCCAAGGAACTGACATGTTCCAGAAGTTGACTTTCGGTCAATTCTACATCCTGTATAGTCAACATCAGAATAACCAGTTAGTTCAGTATTATCATCAGTTGGATACCATAAACCCATGTCAGGTGTTCCTTTGAGATAGCGGAGAATCTTCTTTGCTGAGTCCATCTGACTCAGCTTAGGATTCGCCTGAAATCGAGCGCAGACACCTACAGGATAAGTTATGTCCGGACGAGTAGCTATTAAGTATAATAAAGAACCAATAATAGCACAAAATTCAGTATGGTCTACTGATACTCCCTCTTTATCAAGATCGATTTTCATGTTCGTGTTCATCGGGATCTTGATTGGTTTGTCGGATGTGCAACCGAATTTCTTCATGAGGTCTCGAGTGTATTTGCCTTGATTGATGAACGTTCCTTTCTCAGATTATTTGACTTGAAAGCCGAGGAAATAGTTCATTTCTCCCATCATTGACATCTCGAACTTGTCCTTCATCATTTTCTTAAACTGCTGACACATGATGACGTTCTTCGAACCGAAGATTATATCATCTACGTAGATCTACACAAGTAGGATATCGTCTTCCAGTCGAATGCTGAATAATGTGCGGTCTATTGTGCCTTTATGAAAACCTTTCTGAAGAAGAAACTCAGACAGGGTATCGTACCAAGCCCTGTGTGCTTGTTTTAACCCATACAGAGCCTTTCTGAGTCTATAAACCTGATGTCCCTGCTGAAAGCCGGGAGGCTGTTCTACATAGACTTCTTCTTTCAGTACGCCGTTCAGGAACGCAGACTTCTCATCCATTTGATAAACTCTGAACCTTTGATGTGTTGCATAGGCTATGAATAGTCTGATTGCCTCCAATCTTGCAACTGGAGCGAACTTTTCATCGAAATCGATTCCTTCAGCTTGACAGTAGCCTTTTGCCACGAGTCTTGCTTTGTTTCTTACTATTACGTTGTTTTCATCTCGCTTGTTCTTGAAGACCTATTTAGTTCCAATCACATGTTGATGCCGAGGTCTGTCAACAAGCTCCCAAACTTCTTTTCTCGTGAACTGATCCAGCTCCTCCTGCATGGCTATGATCCAATCAGCGTCCTTAAGTGCATCCTCAACTCACTGAGGTTCTTCAGTAGACAAGAAGCAGGAATATAAGGCGCTTTCTCCCTGACAGAATCTGGATCTTGTCTTTACGTTTGCTGAAGGATCTCCAATAATCAAATCAGAAGTGTGAGCATCTAGCCACGATCTACGATGTTTCAACTTTTCATCTGAAATTTGTTCAAAACAGATAGTAGGTGAGTTAGGCATTTCAGTTGTACTATTCTGAGATTGAAGCAATTCAGTTATAAGAGTATGATCTACTGAGTCACCAGGTTCAGGGGCATTTAGCTCAGGAACATCATTTGTTCCCCCTGAATTATTATCCTCAGTAGAGGTCTCAGTTACCACTTGGGTTTCTTCATCGACTTGAGTTACATGGGATTGACTCTGTTCAGTAGAGTCAATCTGTTTAGCTACTTCTGCTGCTGGCTGAGATTCAGTATACTTCTCTTCAATTTCTTCATCTGAATCATCATCCCAACATAGCTGGATCTTTTCAACTTTATCTTTTACGCCCAGATCTTGCAGCTGCTTACTGATGTCCTCAGATTCAGGTTTAGAGTTCCTGCTCCTGTCTTTAGTAGCAAGCTCATTAAAAACAACATGAGGGCTTTCCTCCAAACAAAGGGTCCGATAGTTAAAGACTCTGAAGGCTTTGCTGACCGGGGAGTATCCTAAGAAGACTCCCAGGTCCGACTTGCTATCAAACATTTTCTACTGATCCTTCCCATTATTGTGGATAAAGCACGAACATCCAAAAATATGGAAATAAGATAAAGAAGGCTTCCTGCCATTCTATAATTCATATGGTGTCTTCTTATGCTGCTTTGACAGTAGTGATCAATTCTGACTATAACATGCAGTATCAGTAGCTTCTGCCCAGAATTTGGTTGGGAGTCCTGAGTCTGCGAGCAGGGTTCTTGCTGCTTCTTTGAGTGTTCTATTCTTTCTTTCAGCAACCCCATTTTGTTGAGGCGTTCGTGCGGCAGACGTCTCATGCTCTATGCCTTCAGCTTTGTAGAACTCCTCCCCCATAGAATTCAGGAACTCAGTTCCTTTGTCTGAACGTATCTTGATGATCTTGGTGTTCTTCTCGACACTGAGCTTTTTCAGAAGCGTTGGTAACTCTGTTTTAATGTCAGACTTGTTGGAAATAAATATGAACCATGTGTAGCGCGAGTAGTCATCAATGACCACTAATGCATACTTCTTGCCTCTGATCGTCACCGGAGAGACTGGACCGAATAAATCCATATGCAGCAGCTGAAGGATTCCATCTATAGAAGGAGATGGAGCTGGAAGATTTTGATTCCTTGTTTGCTTTCTCTTCAGACATGCTTCACACTGAGTGCCTTTGTTGAATACTTCATTCGGCAGTCCTCTGGCTAGTGTGTTTCTAGCTAATTTCTTGAGCGTCTTGAAATTGAGATGGCTGAATCTTCTGTGCCAGAGCCACCCCGTTCCACTGTCATTCTTGGCCAACAAACAAGATTCAGGTTCATCTGAGTTCCAGTCAGCTACATAGATATTCTTTTTGCGCGAACCTAACAACACTGTTTTCCCTATAGATTTTTCAATGACATCACAGAAACCAGCGTCAAAAATTGTTCAACATATGTTACTCTTAGAACTGTTGTGGTTCCAATGTTGAGTGTTCCATAGCCTCTGGTATAGCCTTTTGCGTTGTCTCCAAACTCTCGATTCGGGGTCCTTCTTCAGTAGTATAATTCTTCAGTAGGTCCTTTTGGTATGTCATATGTCTTGAGCATCTGTTATCCACATACCAAGGGTCCTTGTGCACCTGCAAAACAGAATTATATTTAGGTACCCTTTATTTTTGATTTTGGGTCCTTAGATGTTAGTTTTGGAAAGTCAAATCTATCTTACGACCCTGGTGGTCTCAGACAGTTTCTTACCACTTTTATCAACATATTTGACCACTGGACTGGTCAATGCTGACTTCTGAGGCTTTACAGGTTCAGGAGTCCTGATCTTCTGAGTAGGTGGACTGCTGACCTTTGCCTTCTGTACGCCTTTCTTCTTCTTCTTCTTCTTCTTCAAACTTTTAGGTCCTCTTCTGACTGTAGGATCATAGTAATATGACCCATACTGAGCTGGATGTGTCAACTGCGGAGGTCCACACTGATCAGCCACTTTGCTTTGCTGGTTCCCCCTTGACTGAACTGGGGTGATTTTGTGCTAATCTTCTTGTCAGAATGCTGATAACTGGGATCAGGTGCCTTCATCTTTTGTTTGTTCTTGGCTAGGGGGTTTCAGCGCCCATGTAATGTTCTGTCATCAGGTTCCTCCAGATATCATCGCTTTTGTTTAGCAATTCATGCTCGGTCTGAAGTCCTAACAGCTCTTGCTTCAGTAGACTCAGTTCAGTATCTTTCTGAGTTAAGTCATTGGTCAGTACTGAGATCTGATCTTCTTGATGCTGAGAGTTGGCCATCAGAGAGTTTATCTCCTCCCTGAGTCTCAACACAAGTCCTTCTGACTCAGTAGCAACCTGGCTCTCCTGAGAAAGTCTCTAATTCTCCACTTTCAGGGTATCCAACTCCTGAAGAGTCTTACTGAGCTGCACACTCATCTGAATCTGCTCGTCGAGTAGTTCTTCGTATGTAATCGCGACGTCCAGATTCTCATCTGCACCTGAAATAGTGTTGTGTGTGCAGTGTGAAGAGGAGTTAAATGGAGCGTGAGAGTTTACCTCATCCTCTTCTCTTGCCATGAGACACTTTTCAGCATCTTCTTCAGCTTCAAGCTCTATGGCCATGAATGTCGCTTCATCATCTGATGAATCCATGAAGGAGTCGACTTCATCTGAGTCATCTGAGAGTTCACCGACAATATATGCTTGTCATTTCTTGATGAACTTCTCCCTTCGAGCTTTACGTGCTGCTCTTTCAGCAGTGTTGAGCTCAGGACAGTCATACTGATAGTGTCCTGGCTTCTTGCAGTTATAGCAGGTTGTGACTCTTTCCTCTTTGCTTTCACTGTCTTTCGACTGAGCTGAGTCCTCCTGTTTCCTGCATTCAGAAGTATGTGAGTCAGGAGTGCGCTTGGGTGTATATTCAGTCTTACCCTTGGAGTCTCTGACGACTCTTGAGAGCTTCCTGCGCCTCTCCTTCTCTTTCTGATATTTCACGACAAGCAGCGCATACTTCTTGGCTAAGTTTCCTTCTTGTATGTCATTGAGTGAAGGTTCATCCTTGCTAGACGTCGGAGCTGCTGTGATGACTGATGCTTTAAAAGCATGATCGACTTGGGTGTCAGCTTCAGCTCGCTTCTTCCTTTGAGGTAGGCTAAACTCGAACTCTTCAGCTTTAAGTTCTGAAAAGATATGATCAGGAGTAACAATATCTAAATCAGAATGACGCAATAAAGTAGCAAAGGGAGTCTAGTGACCGTCTGGCAATGCCCTAAAAATTTTGAGATTCATCTCTCGGTTGGAGAATGTCTCTCCCAGCCCCTTGATAGAGTTCATCAGATCCGTGAATCTGACGTTGAGATCTTCAATGGAGTCACCAGGCATGAGAGACAGTCTCTCCAGCTTCTGAAGTTCTAGAGCTAGTTTGTTCGCTTTGATCTTCTGAGTCCCCCAACTCAGTAGTGCTAGAGCATCCCAGAGTTCTTTCGCGGACTTGCAGTCCTGAACTCTTCCGAGATAAGAATCGCTCAGAGTGGTGAGTATGGCGTTTCTGGCGACGCGGTCTAAGTTGTGAAGCTTCTTCTTCTCAGGGGTGAAGAGACTTCTGTCTTTGGGGATCTTCTTCCCTGTCACCATTCCTCCTCCATGTGTTGGGTCCTGAGCTACGACGCTATCGACCATTGGAACGATAGGTCCATCCTCTAGAACCTCTGTCATGCTATCATGGAGGGAGGTCAGATGTGCCTCCATTCTGACCCGCCATACAACATAGTTCTCTACTGAGAACATGGGTACCATTCCGATTCCTGACATATCAGACATGATAGATATTGATATGAATGAAGAATGATATGCAATGAAAACGTTTTCCGGATCCGTTCAAGTAGTCTAGTTTCAGAATAACAAGAGTCTTAGAGAACTCCTACTCTGATACCAATTGTTGGTCCCGAGTGTAACGTTCAGGTGTAGAGGGAGGGGGTGAATATACCTGAAAACCGATTTCTCTACTTTAAACGCGAATAGTCCTTTTCAGGAGAGTGTCGTACTGAATGAGTTCAGCAGACCAAATAAGTTGTTCTGAATTGCGTGGCAGAGTGACTGACTTTACTAAGGCCTGCTAGCTGACTAGAGTCAGAATTCAGTACCGTTCAGATAAAGTTCAGTAGTACGGAAATGTGTAGGCCCAAATTCAGTTGAGTTAGGAAAACGTTTTTAGCAAAACAGTTTCAGTATGTTAGTGCAGTTGATTAAGTTTGATGAAACCCAGTTGAATGATTTTAAAGATATTTTTAGTATGCACGGTAATCAATGCAACAGTAAATAACGAACACAAAACACAGGCGATTTTTAAAGTGGTTCAAATCCAACAATCCTACGTCCACTATCCCGAAAGATCACGAGGCTATGTATTATACTGAGATAGTTTCAGTCGGTTTGTACGCTGGACAAACACTAGTCTTGAGATTTATACTGAGCAAGTCTCAATTTATAGGGTATCAAACTAAGTGTTTGAGAAACTCTCCAACTATGAAGGAGTCCTTTACAATAAGGATCATTTCGAATATGAACTCGTTCGTCTAAGCTATAGATATGAACAACTGAGCTTAGGTTAGAGGGATAGGGAACAAGAAAGTGGCTTCTAGAGTGACGAACGGCTAAGTATAGACTTGGGTTCATGTTCAGTCCCTTGGTTACTAAAGGATAAATTATTCTGGTTCAGCTTGGTTCCCTATGAGCAGGTATGTCGTCTTTCGCCGGAGATTACTTCTTCGAACTACTTGCGGAACACTTAAGACGTTTATGAGTTGCTCTTTGAATTCTCTGAGTTCGCTTGTGTGTTTGTTGGTTCACTCGTAATCTCGTAAGCTTCAATTTGATTGTATCCCTCTATTTATAGAGCAGAGATAAGGATAGATCTGTTGGAGATGACGATCCTTTTGTCTCTCTCTTTTAGGTAGCTAACGGCTCTTTCAAAGTATGGTTGCATTGTCCTTTCCCTCCATTTCTGGAAAGTTGTTGACTTGCAGCTTTAACAGATATATGACAGGTGGCTGCTCGTTATTGGTCGAGGTTCAGGAAAGTGGGTGAGACAGAACAGACTTCAAGGAGATCTGAACCTAACTTCTCTCTTCCTCGTATTGATTCTGCTGATTTGACTTTTAGAGAATCTATTGGTCAGAAGACTGTCTAGCCGTTGTTGAGTCTGATCTCTATTCAGTAGCACGCTCCTGCTGAGTCGGCTCTACTGAAGATCGACTCTGAGTTCAGTGAACTACTCCTGCTGAGTTCAGTTCCACTGACTCCTTTCAGTATACTGCTCCTGTTGAGTCTAGTATCACTGAGTCTTCTACTTCTGGTACTGAGGCAGGTAATCTACTGAGCGCCCGAACCAGATGAAGATTGCCTACTGACTCTGAAACCTCAGAGACAGAATAGAACAGGTTACAACTGAATGGTTCATCAGCCAAGATAGGGTTTGGGATCTTCAAATCTTCAGTAAATATTCAGAGCACAGGGCTACTGAGTTATGTCTTAACTGGTTGTGAGAAGATTGAATCACCTCCCAACAGAATACATGTCCAACGAGTTCAAGGATTGATTGACAGAATGTGGGATTACATCCCAGCTGACAGCACCGGGCACGCCTTAGAAAAATGGTGTGTCAGAGATAAGAAACTGAACACTCTTAAAGATAGTTTGGTCGATGATGAGTTATGCAACATTGTCAGTCTTCTTTTGGGGATATGGTGATCGTTGTTTTCACCAATTAAATCCTGCAAAATGCTAGAACTTAAATCAGTATAGCAAACAGGTATCGAACACAAAGAACAGAGATTTTAAACTTAAAATTCCTATTAATCTAAGGGTTGGTTAGCGACCACGCAAATTTTAGAATTTTTCTAAAACGAATGCAGGAAAATAAATAGCAAGAAATGAATAAGGAGTAAACTTATGGAAAGAAAACGGGTCCAGCAAGATGATTCACATGCACACAGAATCGATCATCGACACTAAAGATAAATTAATCCCTATAAATCAATCAGTTATAGGACGCCAAAATTAAACTGACACATCCCCCATTCCCCCTTAATTATTCGGTATTCGCCACGGTGGGAATTGAAACGACTACTTCTCTAAATTAGATGCAACCTACGTTGGTGGGCAATCAATAGATTTAACACCTAATCAGCTTTAAGAACTAAGGGAACCCAATTTTGGAACTTACTCGTATGGTGGGCATCTACTAGTCTCCTACCAAATTAATCATATTGCTCTAAGAACAATTGTGCTACTTATTTAGCTTAATTCCACGAGAAACGATGGAAGTACTAGATTAGCTATGAATTAAACTAACCTAGGGTGATCAAGCCTAAATTAATTAATCCAATTAATTAACCAAGATTAATTTGGAACCTAAGTGATTAATTATTAAGCCTAAGTCTCACGAATTCGGTTAAGTGCGTGTTTAACATCTCGCCGGGCCCTAAAAAAAATTAGCTACACATAACGGCCCGACGGGCAGGCAGACCATACTTTTGGACAAACCCCTAATCATGCTAAAAATTCAGAATTTAAACACACGAAAATAGCAACAGATTAACATACTAGTTCAGAACACGATTATGAACAAAATTTAAACCTAAGGAATAGAAATGTATCAATATGCGAAATCTTAAATATCCGAACAATACTAAATAGAAATCATCCAAATTAAACATGAAAGTAAACATCACAAAGTGTTGTTTTTCGGGAAATGCACCTAATGAATGAATAATTCTAAAAATCCGAACGGCTGGAACTAGAATAATCTGATCTCTCTCTCTCACGGTGATTGTCTCTCGGCGGCGTCGATGACTTCTCTCTCGGACAGTGGTTTCTCCCGGCGGTGATGATCTCTCAAACAGTGGTTTCTCTCTCTCTCACGGTGGCGGTCTGGTGGTGCTGGATTCCCGAACTTGCGGCCTTGAGATGATGAAAAGAATGAGAATCGAGTCCCTCTCGCGCGGCTCATCTTATAGGGTTTTTTTATTTCTTTCCTTGTAGAAGTAGAAATCTTATCCAAGTATGGAGAGATATTGTAGGATATATTATATCAAAATCTTTCCATACTCTTCTTTCCTTATTCATCACTTCCCTACTACGTAAATTTCGCCCAAATTAAACCCTTTTAATCATTAATTTCGTGCATGTCGCCTAATCATCTTGTCCTCGCCACATCAGCTCAGGAATCTGTAAAACAGCACAGAAATGCAATCCAATGGCCAAAATGGCGCCAAAATAACAGAATTTGAATAGTACGAATTAAGACTCATCAAACCTCCTTACACTTGAACTATACTTGCCCTCAAGTATATGGAAAACCAAGGTATACGTACTATCCAAATTCAGTCAATCCCCAAGACTCCAAAATAAAAACACAAAACTCAAAGAGACACGGACCACGAAACAAGGACAAACAAAACAACAAAAACGAGAACTACAACGAGAACAAACACAAGAAACAAAAATAAGAACAAAACCACGAAGCAATGCCAATCATATCCATGATCTCCACACTCAAAGAACTCGCCAAACATGTAAAATCATGTAAATACGAATCTCAACAAACAAGAAATGTTGCAAATTTTGAACGAGGCACACACATATCAATTTGGTCAAAAACCTAAGCAAAAGCGGATCATCCTCACGGTTCACTCAACACTCTCTAGTCTAAGTCCGGTCAAGCCACTCAAAGAAAATAGTTCACTCTATCATGATAAAAGATCATCACAACTGCAATATCAAAGAGGTCTTTCTCTTTTGGTTGTAATGGGGCTTAAGACATAGACAATTTTTTTTCCTGGCAAGGCCCCTAGGGGTTCTAACCTCCAACAAATGTAGATCAATGTCATGCATGTCATACTTTCTTAAAATGAGATAATCAAGAGTAAATAAACAATGCCCACCACTAAAGAATTACACATCAAATGCTACTTAATATAACAAGTACCCTTCAATTAAGCTGATTTTTGCACGTTTGTTTTTTTTTTGAACAATTTTTTTTAATACGGGGTGGATCAGCACTGTTCACTATTCACAAAAATCTGGGTACAAATACAAACTGACCTTAAATACTGCTATTCATACACAATTTCGGTCATATATATATATATATATATATATATATATATATATATATATTGTAGCATGCAAACTAGGTAGACAAACGATAATAGTAAGATTAAACTCAATACAGCATGTAACCAAGCAATGACACAGGAAAAGAGAAAGCTAAAAAGGCATCGGCTAATATTTTCTGACTAAATCAAAGAATTGGGCAAGGGTCAAATTAGTTCACTAGGGGAAAATATAAGGTTGGAAAGTATTGTCGCGGCTAAATGGCTCAATCCCTAGTGCCTCCTATCATACATCACAAGTGATTAACCTTTATTGCAACTTCATGGACAAACACTCTCAAAGAAATTAGTAGGAAGTGTCCTACTTTAAGGGCTCAAGTCTAATATGCAGAGTGTGTAAAATTTCGATCCACTTTTTACTTATTATTCCTCATCCCAATTCCTCAATACAGCATGTAAACATGCAATGACACGGGAAAAGAGAAAGCTAAAAAGGACTCGGCTAATATTTTCTGACTAACTCAAAGAATTGGGCAAGGGTCAAATTAATTCACTAGGGGAAAATGTATGGTTTGAAAGTATTGTCGCGACTAAATGGCTCAATTCCTAGTGCTTCCTATCATACATCACAAGTGATTCACCTTTATTGCAACTTCATGGACAAACACTCTCAAAGAAATTAGTAGGAAATGTCCTACTTTAAAGGCTCAAGTCTAATATGCAGAGTGTGTAAAATTTCGATCCACTTTTTACTTATTATTCCTCATCCCAAACTACATACACATGTGCACCAAGTTCTACTCTTCACAACAAACGTGTTTGCATATTAAAACATAAAGCACAAACAAAACATGCTTAGCAAAGAACAAGAGTGCAAACAATTTCAATTTTTGGCATGCTTCGACAAAAGAAAATGACATAAAGACATCACTCCTTACACTTAAACCTTGCTTGTCCCAAGCAAGAAAAGAAAAGAATAAAGAAGGAGAAACATTACAAAAATTACGAAACAAACACACGAACTATCCTCCTTACACTTGCTCTTTACCAAAGAGCAAGTAAAGGCAAAACAAACACAGAAAACACGAAAATAAAACACAGACACAAAGAACAAAAAAATAAACAATCGAAGGGGATAGAATGGCGTCACCTCCCGCCTTAGGGAGGTAGTCGAGAGAGAATTGTCTGCTCAAATGTATCAAACCGCTGCCGAAGAGCAGCCACCTCCGCGCGCAGCACCTGGACCGAATCAATAGCAACCTGCGGACCTACAGGGGGAGCAGCACTCAGAACACGTAGTCCCTGTGGATAAAATCGAGTAATACCATTCGGCTCCCTATAGAAAATCCTAGCATGTCCCATCAACTCAAGGTCAAAGGTGGGGGGATAAGACAACGGGGTAAGCAGAAAATCATTAAAGATCAAAAAGTTCCGAACAAGGAACGTAGCAAAGAGATGACAAAGAGTAAGATACCTAGCCACGTGACTAGATATGTCATAAATGCTATGAGCTACCCAATATGCTAGATCAACCCGCCTACCCATATGCATGCACCACAAAAAGTAGAGATCATTATCAGTCACCATGTTAAAACAAGTCCAACATCCAGTCAGGTTATGGCAAATAAACTGATGGCACAAACATAAAGCAAGATCAACCTCAAAAGAGATATCAGACACTGAAGTACAAAAAGGTTGAGGATTAGCCGGGGCAAACATACGTCAAGCAGCAAAAGAATCCACATAATCACGTTGAGAAAACGGCAACCCACGAGGAGTTTCCGCATAAGTACCATCTTCCAAATCCTCCAAAGGCACAATCCCCAACCGAGTATATCATTCAACCAAAGATAACTCATAAAACACATCAGCCACATGAAAGCAAATACTGTTATCATAAATCCCACGCACATGCTCAAAGGAAAAGATAGTAAAGAACTCAGAAATTAAACCATGATAACAAGGATAATGATGTGACTCAGTTAGCCACAACCAACCAATTCGGCGGAAGTAAGTGTAAAACGTATCAAAAATGCTAGTGGAATGTAGGAAACGATTATCAGGAACTTGGCCATTTCTGAAACTCTTACTAAGGCGAGAGTAAAGGCGGCGCTAGTAGTGCTCCTCCTCAAAATACGTGAGGGCTAACACGACGGTATTGTTCGGAAATTGAAGCACGATAAGGTTGCCGTACTCGGCTGATTGAGGGAAAGACGAAGATTCGTGATAATCCGCAAAGGAGAGATGCTCAAGTGTCAACTCGTCATCGTCTTCGTTAGACGGCTCATAGTTCGACTCATCCGTTGAAAGCACGGAACTATCCCCAACCTCCTGAACCCAATCAATTTCGTCATCGAAGGCAGGCGATGGAACTGGATGCGACATCTGAAGAACGAATAGCGGTCATAAAGACCGGGCAGTGGAGCGACGCCCTCTGGTTCAGGCAAGTCGGGAGCAGGGTAGTCGGGCGCTGTGGCAGCAGGAACGTCGGGCACTTCGGCGGCGGGAACTGCCAGCCCATCATCGTCAATATCGAATGGTCTCGTGGTAGTAGGGACCAATGCACGCCGGATTCTGTGCGTACGGCGCGGCGGACAGTGGTGCAAAGACGATGCAGTCACCGGTGAAGGGGGAGCGTAGTCTTCGTCCAGATCGGGTATGCGGACGGCGAATGGGTTGCGTCCCACTGCCCTAGACGACGGCTCAGCATTAGAGGGCGTCGGCGACGCTCTGGGTGGCGACGACGATTCTGGAGGCAGCAGCGGCGGGGTCGGTAGTGTAGCCTTCGATTTCCTTTTCGGGTCAATGATCGTCTGCTTGGGCAAGTGGAATTGGCGGGATCGAATATCAATTTCAAAAATAAATCGAGAGTGGGAGGATGATTTGGAGAGCGAGTTAAGATGGGAAGTGGGAGAAATGGGGAAGAGGGCAGTTAAATGTGTTTCCCCAAAGTCGAATATATTTTTTTTTAATAAAAGACCCCCCCCCCCAATTAAATGACTCTCCCTTATAAACAAATGTCCCAACCTCCGTATGGGCAAGAATTCATTCCGGTTGATGTGTAAGCCCATAAAGCCTCCGCTTCTAATTGCCTCCGTCCATTAAACGTTTCAGCGCTCTTCACCAAGATCTGGAGAAACAACACGAAACAAAAACAAAACAAAACAAATAAAATAAAATCAAAGAAAATGCAGAAAGTAAAATCGGGTTGCTTCCCGGTAGCGTCTTTCTTTATTATCTTTGGCTAGACTCCTTCTTCAAGATCAATAATAAGGAGTGGACAAGCGATGCTCATCCACAACATCCAACATCTCAGCAGCATGGTAGATCTTCAAACGATGGCCATTAACGGTGAACTCTTCATAGGAATCAAGCTTCGAAATTGTCACTGCTCCGCTTGGCCAGACGGACCGAATCCGAAAAGGACCAATACAACGAGAGCGAAGCTTGCCCGGTATGAGACGGAGTCGTGACTGATACAATAACAACAATTGGCCTTCTTCAAAGTTCTTAGCATGGATGTGCTTATCATGCCACACTTTGGTACGATCTTTGTACCTCATGGCGGTGTCGTAAGCTTCAAGACGGATCTCCTCATGCTCTTGCAATTGATATTTCCTCTCCTTTGCACACTCGTTCAGATCCATGTTAACCTTCTTAACAAACCACCATGCCTTGTGCTCCAATTCCACGGGTAAATGGCAAAGCTTCCCAAAAATGAGCCGATACGGAGACATTCCTAGGAGAGTTTTGTAAGCAGTGCGGTAGGCCCATAAAGCATCATCAAGTCTCAAACTCCAATCCTTCCAAGAAGGATTCACGGTCTTCTCAAGTATGGCTTTCACTTCTTTATTTGAAACCTCAGCTTGCCCATTCGTTTGTGGATGGTAGGGCGTGGAAATACGGTGCTTAACACCATATTTCTTCATGAGTGGCTCTATAGTCCGGTTGCAGAAAGGGCTCCTTTGATCACTTATGATGGCCGTCGGCACTCCAAATCTGCTAAAAATGTTAGATCTAAGGAAACCTGCAACCACTTTAGAATCATAGTCCTTACGGTCTTAGCCTCGACCCATTTAGACACGTAGTCTATGGCAAGCAAAATGTACAAGTTCCCACATGAACTCGGGAATGGACCCATGAAGTCCATGCCCCAAACATCAAAGATCTCAAAGAAATGCAACGGTTTCTGGGGCATTTCTTCCTTCTGGGAAATGTTTCCGGTCATTTGGCAACGTGTAAATATCTTACAAAAATTAAAGAGGTCGAGGTTTAAGGTCGTCCAGAAAAAACCTGCATCCAAAACCTTTCTGGCAGTACGTTTTGGACCAAAATATCCACCATAAGGGGACGAATGACAATGATATAAAATCTCACCTTGTTCTGCTTCAGGAATGCATCGGCGAATTACTTGATCAACCCCCATCTTCCACAAAATTGGAGAGTCCCAAAAGTAGTGTTTGCATTCACTCTTCAATCTCATCTTTTGGGCATGTGTAAAGTCGGAGGGAAGCTGCTTGGAAGTCAAGTAATTACCTATGTTAGCAAACTAAGGGAGTTTAGGAAGGTTACCCATGACATTAAGCCATTCTGGAGCAAGATCGCCGAATCGGCGCCGGTTGGGCGCGGGCCGTGTACTGCATCGAAAAACACCGAGCGAGGGCCGGTTGGCGAGGCCCGGAGACGAATTCGTGAACAACATAGAGATGTTCCTCGGGAAACACCTCCTTAATCAATTCTCCATCTTTCTCTTGGATCAAACGACTTAGATGATCTGCTACATGGTTTTCTGTTCCTTTCTTGTCTCTTACCTCCTAATCAAACTCTTGAAGCAAGAGTATCCATCGAATCAAACGGGGCTGGAACTCCTTCTTGGATAGAAGATGTTTTACTACCGCATGATCCGTATACACCACGATCTTTGAACCAAGCAAGTAAGACCGGTACTTGTCGAATGCGAAGACAATAGCTAATAGCTCCTTCGTCGTGGTAGAGTAGTTGCATTGAGTTGGGTTAACTGTCTTCGAGGCATAATAGATTACATGACTGTATTTGCCGGCTTTCTGCCCCAAAATTGCTTCGACTACCCTGTTGGACGCATCACACATGATCTCGAATGGCTTATTCCAATCAGGTGGCTGCATAATCGGGGCCGTGGTAAGCTTCCTCTTAAGGAGGTCGAAGGTCTCCTTACACTGATCATCAAACATGAACTCCACATCTTGTTCTATAAGCCTTGTGAGTGGTTGAGCTACATTTGCAAAGTCTTTAATGAAGCGCCAGTTGAATCCGGCGTGCCTTAGAAAGCCTCGGATCTCCTTAGCGGATGTAGAGGGCGGCAAGTTTGCAATCAAGTCAACCTTGGCTTTGTCTACTTCAATTTCTCGACTAGAAACCACGTGACCTGACACAATTCCTTCGGTCACCATAAAGTGGCACTTCTCGTAGTTAAGTATCAAGTTCTTCTCCACACATCGGGCAAGGAGTTTATCTAGATTCTTCAAGCATCTCTCGTATGAATTCCCGTAGATCGTGAAGTCATCCATGAAGACCTCAATGCACTCCTCGATTAAGTCTGGAAAGATGCTCATCATACACCTTTGAAAGGTTCCCGATGCATTACACAATCCGAATGGCATACGGCGATATGCGAAGGTGCCGAAGGGACAGGTAAATGTGGTTTTGTCTTGATCCTCCTCCTTCACATAAATCTGGAAGTACCCGCTATAGCTATCCAAAAAGCTGAAGTAAGCTTGCCCCGCAAGTCTTTCCAACATCTGATCAATAAAGGGTAATGGAAAATGGTCCTTCCGTGTAGCTTCATTCAACTTTCTGCAGTCGATGCACATACGCCAACCTGTCTCCAAACATATTGGCACCAACTCGTTCTTCTCGTTCTCCACAACTTGGAAACTGGACTTCTTTGGCACCACATGAACTGGACTCACCCATTTGCTATCGGAAATAAGGTATATAATACCCATAGAAAGAAGCTTCAGTACCTCCTTAAGCACTACCTCTCGCATGTTGGGATTGAGTTTTCATTGATGATCACGGAATGGCTTGCTATCAGCCTCCATGTGAATAGAGTGAGTGCAGATGTCGGGACTAATGTCGGTGATGTCGGCTAAAGTCCAATCAATCGCCTTCTTGTGCCTCTTCAAAACTTCCAATAACGCATCCTCCTGGGATTGGTTTAACTCCTTGCTAATGATGATTGGCAGCGTCTCATCATCTCCAAGATAGGCGTATTTCAGATGCGTTGGAAGTTGCTTCAGTTCGAGAGCTGGCGGCTTTACCAATGAGGGCAGAATTCTATCAGATTCGGCTTGCCGGCCGATTGAGCGTCTTGCGCGACGGTTGCAAATTCTGGTGATGCACAGAGTGCCATGATGCTATCTTTGATCTCTTCATCCCCCATGTCCTTAGCATCAAGATCAGTGAGCCCTTTCGTGAGAGTGAGTTACATCTTATCTTGTAACAAATGCGTCTCAAGATATTCTTGGACAAAGCTCTCAATCTCCTCAGTAGATAAAGCCATTTCATTCTCATGATCATAAGGTTTCTTAAGTGCACTTGCAATATGATAAACATAAATCTCAATTTGATACCGCACACTAATAGAACCTTCATCAACATCAATCACAACTTTCACAGTTTTTGTTGGGTTATGAGTCAGTAGATGATACTTAGCATTTTATTGGGTAAAATAATATTGGGAGAAATCGTAGTGTTCATGCTATGGAATTGAAGATCTCAAAACCCAGCTGGTATCAGTAGTGTAGTGCCGATCGGACTAGATGATGTAATAGGCTAGACTATTTTTTATTTCTTTATCTTTCGTGTCTATGTCCTGTACGGGGTAAAATGTTGGACTGATCTTCAGTAGGAAGTTACTTTCCAGAGCCCCACATCATCAGTGTAAGAGCTTGTGTTCTTAAGTCATCAGCTGTTCTTCGCCTCAGTAGAAGATACCTTATCAACTGACAGACATCAGTAGAAGAACCTTATGCAAAGCTCAGTACCTTCGCAGTCATCAGCTGACTACACTCAGTAGAATACATCTTGTCAGCTGACTCAGACGAAGAAGACAGAGACTGCATCAAGTCTACTGTATCCGACAGGAAACGACCCAGCTATTAACATCACTCGAAAGTCAGCAGAAGATCATACGAGGATAAGTGAGAGTCAACTCCAATGAAGACCGATGTCTGATATATTTCACCTACCACAAACCTCGACCAATGAGAGGCCGTCAACGCATTATCTGCTCTGACTAACTAAAGCTGCTCTCATGAATAGTATCAACAACTCTGCTGCAACAATTCGAATTTATGGCCGTTTTCTTTGGAAGTTTGTGATACGTGGCATCGTCCTCTCCAACGGGCAAATGCCTGGGTCACGACTATAAATAGAGAAGAAAATCCGAGCTCCACGCACGGGATATCAAGGGATAAAACGCTCAAGCTTTCGAACAACTCTAGCGCATTCAAGATAAATCCAGCGAAGAACTTGCTCAATAGAATATCCTTAGTTCTTCTCTCCAGAGTTCTTTAGATCCCTCTTCTCTAGCTAAGCTCAAAGTTCATATCTATAGCTTAGATTCTCGAAGGAGTTCACTTTTAGTGATTGTTCTTATTGTAAGAACTCCTTCCTAGTCGGAGAAAATCCCCTCCCCTTCAAATCTCGGTTTGATTTGTAAAAGTCGCTAAGGACTATAACTTAGAAGGGTCTGTCTAGTGCACAGATACCTTGCTGAGGCTTGCTCAGATTAATCAACAAGACCTCCTATTCAGCAGGACCGTGGACGTAGGATCTTGCGTATCCGAACCACGTTAAAAATTGCTTGTATTGTTTACTGTTTTATTGCATTGCATACAAACTGCTTACAAAATCATATCTTGCATAAAATGTATTCATAAAAGTGCACTAGCCAAAACTATCTGACTTGTGAAAATCACGTTTTCAACTGAGACGAATCTCCGGGCCCCACACTCTTATCCGCACTAAGTCTTCGACTGAGAATCAACCACTGACTAAAGTCAGTAGGAGAGACTCAGTAGTTGGCTCACTCTGACCCGCGATTGAAGGTTACTATTTAGCACTGTTCATCAGTCGCATCCAACAGCTAAACTGTCCTTCGCGTTTGAGAAAAGAAACAGTACTCAGGTGTATTCACCCCCCCCCTCTACACCTGACTCTCGTCTCCGGACCAACAATTGGTATCAAAGCGACGGTATTCTTCTGATCACCGAACAGATCCTGTAAATGTTTTTCACTACACAAGCATCTCTTCATACATCCTTATACTCGTACCCACAATGTCTGATATGTCAGGTATTAGGATGGTGCCGATGTTCTCGATAGAGAACTATATGGTATGGAGCGTGAGAATGGAGGCATACCTAACATCGCTGCATGACAGCATGACGGATGTCCTTGAGACAGGACCCATCATTCCCATGATAGACAGCGTACAATTTGCAGCTGCGGGAGATGTAGGAGCACAAACTGGTGCTAAAGTCGCAAAAGACAAATCAGCCTTCACGCCAGAAGAGAAAAAGCTGCACAACCTCGACCGAGTTGCGCATAATGCAATCCTGACTACGCTCAGTGATTCACACCTCGGGAGGGTGCAAGACTGCAAAACGACAAAGGAACTTTGGGACGCCCTGACTGTACTGAGCCAAGGAACCCCGTAGATCAAGGAAAACAAGCTCGAGCTAGAGCTACAAAAGTTCGATACATTTGCCATGGAGCCCAACAAGACCATTGACGAGCGAAGCATCAGATTCACTAATCAGATCAATGTGATCAATGGCCTGGGGAGGACGTTCACCAACAAAGAGATGAACACAAAGATCCTGAGAGCGCTACCTCGACTGAAGTGGCTTCCTTTTGCTACTTATTTACTACGCTCAGATCTTAATGTTCTAACTCCTGATGTTATCTTTTCAGAATTAAAAACGGAGGAATTTGAGCACAGCCTACCCCAACGATGTTCCAGCGCTCCAGCTGACACACAGATTGATCATGCTTTCAAAGCAACAGTCAGCAAAACTGGAGTCAAACCCATTTCTTCCAGCAAGGCAGTGGCCACGACAGAAGAAAAGTCCTCTGAGACATCTGGCACTGACCAACTTGCACTTATGGCTCTCAAATATCAAAGAGAAAAAGAGAGTCAGAAAGCTGAAGAAATACCACAGATATTCTCCCTCAGGTAAGAAAGATTATCGAAAGAGGGAAGAATCTAAATCAACTACTGATTGCAGGAACACAGAACCTGCTGCTAGTCCATCCAACAACTCAGCCGGAAAAAGCAGCAGAACGTCTGTTTGTTACAACCGCAAGAAAGAGGGACACTATCGCATCGACGTCCCGAACTCTCACCGCTCAAAGAGCGCGAACCGCAGCCGACGCGAGAAATTTGCCCGAAGGAGGCAGGCCTATATCGCCGGAGAGATATCCGATGACTCAATCGAGGAAGATACATTCATGTATTCTTCTGAAGACGAAGCTACATTTGTCGCCGTTGAGATCGGAGAGACAGATCCTGAATCAACTGCAGAATACTGTCTGATGGCCGGAGAAGAGGCTGAGGTAAATTCTAAATTTAATATAACCTCTTCTTCACATAGCACACACGACACGTTCTCGGTCACAGATGAACCTCTAGACGTGGTACGAGCCTACGATGATCTACTAGAGGAGCAGATTCAGCTGAGCAGAGAGTTCAGCAGAACCATTCAGGAACTGGAACAGGTAAAGGCCGAAAATCAGAGACTTTCTTCTGATTGTCAGGTCTCTACTAATTCCGAGAATCTGGTTGTGAGACTCAAGGAAGAGATTAAATCTCTTATGACTAAGTCTCAGCTTCAAGAAACTCAGCTATCAGTTCTGACCAAAGACAATTCTGAGAAAGATACTGAAATAGCCCGACTCAGTCAGAAGCTCGCAGAAGTTGAAAAAGATTATGAATCACTTCGGAGAAGTGATGAGGTCTGGCGAGGACTGATGACTGAACAGTACCTAGGAGCTAAGGATAAGTTGGAAAGCATGCTTAGAGCTCAAAGGCCAACAGTCATGAAAGAAGGACGTGGCTATAATCATGAAGCTTCCACTTCAACGTCAACAAGCTCCGAAATGCTGGCTGATAGGTTCGTCAGAGGGAAAGTTCAGGCTACTGATTCAACACCTCAGGCGAAGAATAAACAGAAGATGATTGCACCTCAGCCGAGCAACAAAAAGCAACTGACCAGAGGTTCTAGCCCCAGGACACCACGATCAAATTCAAGGGGAACCAAGAAGGTCAGATGGGCAGAGCAGTACAGTGAACTGCTATATGAGCATCCAACACAATATGGTTCATACTACTATGAGACCAGGGTCAGGAGGAGCACACAGCCTAAGAAGAAGAAAGCTCCTGAACCCAAAACAGCCAGAAAGCCAGTATCTCCAAGTCCTGTGGAGAAGAAAGCTGACTAGGTTCAGAAGAAGAAGTCTCAGACTTCTAAGGTCCCAAGACAGATCTGGGTTCCGAAATCACCCACTAACACCTAAGGACCCAAACTGAACCAAAGGGTACCTAAAAATGTTTTTGTTTTGCAGGTGCATAAGGACCCTTGGATAGTAGACAACGGCTGCTCGAGACACATGACTTATCAAAAAAGCCTGCTGACCAACTACGTACAAGATGATGGTCCCAAAATTGAGTTTGGTGACAACTCTAAAGGCTATACAAGGGGATACGGAACACTGAATATTGGGACTGCTTCAGTTCCAAGAGTAACATATGTTGAAGGACTTCAACATAATCTCCTTTCTGTCAGTCAATTCTGTGACAATCTGAATAGAGTTATCTTTGACACTAGTTTATGTGATATTGTTGACAAATCTACAGGGAAAACAGCGTTATTAGGCTCGCGGAGGAAGAATATCTATGTTGCAAACTGGAAAACCGCAGAACCTGAGGCTTGCTTACTCGCACAGATAAAATCTAGTGACAAGGCAGGATGGCTATGGCATAAGAGACTCAGCCACCTGAACTTCAAGACTATGAACAAGCTAGCCAAGAACTCTAAAGTCAGACGACTGCCCAATGAATCGTTTATCAAAGACAGAAACTGTGAAGCATGCTTAAAGGGAAAGCAAACAAAGAACAACAATCCACCAATTCCGTCACCTTCCACTGATGGAATCCTTCAACTGCCACACATGGACTTATTCGGGCCAGTCTCTCCAGTGACTATAAGAGGCAAGAAGTATGCCCTCGTCGTTATTGACGATTATTCAAGATATACGTGGGTCATCTTCATAGCCAACAAATCTGATGTCATGACTGAGTTACCAAAACTGCTGAAGAAGCTCAGTGTAGAAAAGGACATCAAGATTCAGAGAATTCGCTCAGACAGAGGAACAGAATTTCTCAACTCAGTAGTTAAAGAGTACTGCGAAAAAGAGGGAATTAAGCACGAGACATCAGCAGCTCGCACCCCTCAGTAGAACGGAGTTGCTGAACGTAAGAACAGACAACTTAAAGAAGCAGCAAGAACGCTCCTAGCAGACTCCGAACTACCCTCTAAGTTTTGGGCTGATGCTACTGACACCGCCTGCTACACTCAGAATCGCTCACTGCTTAGACAGCAACACATGAAGACACCTTACGAACTATGGAAATGGAGAATTCCTTCTATTTCTCATTTTCATATTTTTGGCTGTCCTTGTTTTATCCACAATAATGGGAAAGATCAGTTGAAGGTCTTTGATAGCAAATCTGATCAGGGAGTATTCTTAGGATACTCTCGAGTCAGTAAAGCCTTCAGAGTCTTTAACTATCGGACTCTTTATGTGGAAGAAAGCCCTCATGTTGTATTTGATGAGTTTGTTACTGAGGACAGGAAATCTACAAAGACCAATACTGAAGATGTCAGCAGCAAGCTACAGGATCTCGCACTACACGACAAAGCCGAAAAGATCCAGCATTGTTGGGAGAATGAGTCAGACGATGAGGAAATTCAGACCCATCCCACAGGCAATGTAGCTGACCTGGTTGATTCTACCGAACAGAATCAACAACAGGTAACAACGGTTTATGAGGAAGCCCCAGTGGTAACTGAGACCTCTACTGAGAATATAAACTCAGGGGGAACAACTATTGTTCCTGAGCTAAATGTCCCTGAACCTGGAAACTCAGTAGATCCTAACCTTCTTACTAAACTGCTACAGTCACAGAACAGCACGACTGAAATGCCTAACACACCTGTTGACTGTGCAGAAGTAGTATCAGAAGAAGAAGTCAGACTCAGACGTTCATGGCTCGACGCTCATTCTTCAGATCTTATTATAGGAGATCCATCAGCAACAATCAGGACGAGATCTAGATTAAGTCAAGGAGAAACCTCACTCTATTCTTGTTTCTTGTCTACAGAAGAACCTCAGACAATAGAGGACGCACTCAACGATGCTGACTGGATTATTGCCATGCAAGATGAGCTGAACCAGTTCGTTCGAAATGAAGTTTGGGAGCTTGTTGACAGACCTAGACATCACCACGTGATAGGTACTAAGTGGGTCTTCAAGAACAAGCAAGATGAAAACAACATGATTGTCAAAAACAAAGCTCGACTTCTTGCCAAAGGATACTGTCAAGCAGAAGGGATAGACTTTGATGAAACGTTCGCTCCAGTCGCTAGATTGGAAGCTATTCGTCTGTTCCTAGCCTATGCAACGCATCAGAGATTTAAAGTATATCAAATGGATGTAAAGTCAACTTTTTTGAACGGCGTACTGAAGGAAGAAGTCTATGTGGAACAACCGCCCGGCTTTCAGCAGGGACATCAGGTGTATAGACTTCGGAAAGCGCTGTATGGGTTAAAACAAGCACCCAGGGCTTGGTACGATACCCTATCAGACTTTCTGCTTCATAAAGGTTTTCAGAAGGGGACAGTAGATCGCACCCTATTCAACATAAATTCAGGAGATGACATCCTACTGGTACAAATCTACATGGACAACATCATTTTCTGTTATAGAAACGTGACTATATGTCAACAATTCGAGAAAATAATGAAGGAGAAGTTCGAGATGTCTATGATGGGCGAGATGAACTATTTCCTTGGATTTCAAGTAAAGCAATCACCTGAAGGAATTTTCATCAATCAAGCCAAATACACTCGAGATCTCCTTAAGAGATTTGGCTGCGACTCAAGCAAGCCAGTCAAGATCCCCATGAATACGAATTTCAAAATCGATCTAGATAAAGAGGGAGCTTCTGTTAACTCTACTGATTATAGAGCTATTATTGGTTCTTTATTATATTTAACAGCAAGCAGACCTGATATAACTTATGATGTAGGTGTATGTGCAAGATTTCAAGCGAATCTCAAGAGAAGTCATATGGACTCAGCAAAGAAGATTCTGCGATATCTGAAGGGAACACCTGACGCAGGGTTATGGTATCCTGCTGATGATAATCTAATACTGACATGTTATTCTGATGCTGATTATGCAGGATGCAGGATAGATCGAAAGTCAACTTCTGGAACATGTCAGTTCCTAGGCAGCAAGTTGATATCTTGGTTTTCAAAGAAACAGCTTTCAGTGGCAACGTCCACTACTGAAGCTGAGTATATGGCTGCTGGAAGTTGTTGTGCCCAGATCCTTTGGCTTCGACAACAACTGAGAGATTATGGTATATCTCAGGATGAAGTGCCCATCTACTGTGACTCCACCAGTGCGATCGCTATAACTCAGAACCCAGTTCTCCATATGAGATGCAAGCACGTGGATATTCGACACCACTTCATCAGAGACCATGTCGAGAAGGACATCAGAATGGAGAAAATCCATATTGACAAACAAAGGGCAGACATACTGACCAAAGTACTAGCTGAGAACAAATTTAGAGAATTATTAGTTGAGCTAGGTCTACTGGATCCTACTGAATCAAGTCAGTAGAAGGAAATAGTACGATAGGTCAGAAGACTCAGTACTTGATTCAGTCGGGTGAATCAGACAGTATATAGTAAGGGGGAACGTGGTCATCAGCACATAAAATATCCTCTTGAGTCTATACGGTAACCAGCTAATCGTAAAAGTTCAGCTGAAGAGGTTTGCCTAGTTTTATATACTTAACTTTATCAGAAGCATGTTCGCATTTATTATATCAGTCGCTTGCACTCAGTAGTTAATGAGCATTTATTGCCCGCCATTAAATTTTTAAGGTTTAATTCAGTAGGAAACCGTTCCCATTTAAAAGACTTAGACTTTAATGCTGCCTGCAACGCATTTAATGCATGTCTTCTCACCTTACCTTAACTGCGCATATCTTACGTGGGTCTAGGTTAGAGGTGGCCTAAGTAATCATTCCGTTTATAACATCAAATCACAGCCGTCATTAAAACGCGAGATTGAATTTCAGTCGTTGGATCAAAACCGATTGATATGCATATCTTATAAAATCTCTCGATCATCACTCTAATCTATCTTTTTTCACCATTTGTATTCTCAAGAGCTCTCTGCATTCATTTTTTTTTATCGTCTCTTAACTGATTTCGCATATCTCTCAAACTTTGTGTAATACGGTAATTTTCCTTGTTCTCTGCTTAAAACTCTACTGACTTACTATATTTTCAAGTGCTAACAAGTCTTTTGCAGATATTCATGGCGACTGTTATGACCCCACCAAAAGTTGAAGAGATCATCAAATCAAAGATTCAGTTTGAACCCACGATGGCTCTTCATCAGGCGGAACTTCCCTATCTTGAGCCTATCTACACGGCTCTGGAAGCGTCCGGCCTAGAGCTTCTTGTTACGAAGCACCCGAAGGCATATCTCCCTCGACAAGTGGCAGAGGTCTACTACAACTGGAGATCGATAGAGGATACGGACGGGGAAGTATCCCAGTTCGCGTATATGAGGGAGGTAACCCCTCAGAAGTGGGAGTCTGATCACCACGATATTGATATCCGGGCCGCATTGCAAGCATCATTCGATCTTTCGGCCCACGGAATCTCCCCTGTTGGATATAAGGAGAAGGAGCTCAACTCCTATCTCCAAAGGTTCTGCGGCAGAGACGACATCTCGTTCAAATCTACGTTGCCAAAGAACCAGCTTCTACCAGAGTACCGCGGACTCGCCTACATCGTCACGCATATCCTGACGAGCTCCGTCGGTTCCTTCGATCAGCTGTCCAAACCTCGACTCCAACTGAAGTATCCATACGCGAAATCCTAAAAAGAAAAGTATCCATATGCGAAATCCTAAATCTCCGAACAATACGAAATAGAAATCATCCAAATTAAACATGAAATTAAACATCACAAAGTGTTTGTTTTTCCGGAACTGCACCTAATGAACGAATAATTCTGAAAATCCGAATGGCTGGAACTAGAATAATTTGATCTCTCTCTCTCACTATGATTGTCTCTCGGCGGCGTCGATGACTTCTCTCTCGGACAGTGGTTTCTCCTGACGGTGATGATCTCTCGGATGGTGGTTTCACTCTCTCTCTCAGAGTCTGGTGTTGCTGGATTCCCGAACTTGTGGCCTTGAGATGATGAAAAGAATGAGAATCGAGTCCCTCTCGCGCGGCTCCTCGGATAGGGTTTTTTTTTTCTTTCTTTCCTTGCAGAAATAGAAATCTTATCCAAGTGTGGAAAGATATTATAGGATATATTATATCCAAATCTTTTCATACTCTTCTTTCCTTATCCATTATTTCCCTTCTACGTAAATTTTGCCCAAATTAAACCCTTTTAATCCTTAATTTCGTGCATGCTGCCTAATCATCTTGTCCTCACGACATCAGCTCGGAAATCTATAAAACAGCACAGAAATACAATCCAACGGCCAAAATGGCGCCAAAATAACAAAATTTGAATAGTACAAATCAAGACTCATCAGGATATACCCTTGAGACTGTAGTATATTTATTGAACCGTGTGCCATCCAAGTTGGTTAACATGACTCTAGTCGAGTTATGGAGTGGGCACAAGACCAGTATGCACCACATAAAGATTTGGGGGTGTTATGCTTATGTGCTGAATAAGTAGGCCAACAAGTTGGGTCCACGTTCGGAGGTTAAGTTGTTCATAGGGTATCCGAAGGAAACGAAGGGTGGTTACTTTTATGTTCCTTAGGAATAGAAGATTAGTTGTTAGAACCAACGCTTGGTTCTTAGAGGATCATTATATTAGTAACCACAAGTCTCAAGTTGAGATCGTCCTTGAGGAATTACAAGGTGATCGAGAACCACTCAGAGAGCCAGTTGTGTAAGATAGAGCTCCAAGAGCAACTGCACAATCTGTTTAGACAGTACCTGACACTCTTCGACATAGTGGGAGGTAATATTCTCACCTGATCGGTATATGTTCACTGGGGAGACGTCTGATCATCTCCCGGCTGATGAACAAGATACCGTGGATCCCTGGACCTACATTGAAGTAGTGGGAGATGTAGATGCAATTTCATGGCGAATCGCCATAGACTAAGAATTTGAGTACATAACTGATATGGATGTATACGAGGTCACAGAACTACTTGAGGGTTGCAAGGCTATTGGTAGTAAGTGGGTATACAAAATAAAGAGAGGACCGAATAGGGAGATCGTGGCATTTAAGGCCAAGCTAGTGACGAAGGGTTTACATAGAAAGAGGGTATCAATTATGATGATACCTTCTCGCCTGTAGTAATGATCAAATCTATTCAGATTCTCCTTACCATAGCAGCTTACGTGAACCTAGAGATATGTTAGATGGATGTCAAGATAGCATTCTTAAACGGTCACCTTGAAAAAGGTAGAGACATCTACATGAAACAGCTAGAAGGTTATGTGAAGGAGGGCGAAGAGCATCTAGTTTGGAAGCTTAAGAAGTCTATTTATGGACTTAAGCAAGCTTTTCGGTAATGGCACCAGCATTTCGATGAGGTAGTCAAATCCTTTGGTTTTCTCTCATGTCCTAACGAGGTGTGCGTATACCTTATTTGTGTTGATGGATCAGTGGTGTTTCTTGCACTTTACGTAGATGACATCCTTCTCATTGGAAACAATGTTGAAGTGTTATTAGGCGTAAAGAAATGGTTATCTGAGCAGTTTCAAATGAAGAATTTGGGTGAAGCGGCTTATATCCTTGGGATCAAGGTTATCCGAGATCGTCGGAAATGGATGTTAAGTTTATCCCAGGCATCCTATATTGATATTGTGATAGTTCGTTTTAGCATGTAAATGGCCAAGAAAGGACAGTTACCTTTCAGACATGGCGTTTTTCTATCTAAGAATCAGTATCCTAAAATACCTGAAGAGATAGAAGGTATGAGGCTAGTACCATTGCTTCCGTTGTCGGTAGAGTCATGTATGCTATACTTTGTACGAGACCGGATATCTCATATGTTTAGGCATGGTCTCAAGATATCAGTCTAATCCTTAACAAGAGCACTGGACTGCGGTCAAGCATATTCTCAAGTACCTTAAACGAACTAGAGATTATAGGCTTGTTTACTAGTGAGACAATCTAGTGGCTATTAGGTTATACAGACTCGGATTTCCAGGTTGACAGAGACAGAAATAAGTCTACCTCGGGTTATGTGTTTACCTTGGGAGGTGAAGCTATTTCATGGAGGAGTGCAAAGCGGAAATGAATTACGGACTCAACCGTGTAAGCAGAGTATGTGGTTGCTTCATAAGCCTCGAAAGAGGTAGTTTGGCTCAAGAATTTCCTCCTTGATCTTGATATTGTTCCTAATTTGCCTAAGACTATCACTATTTCTTGTGATAATTCGGGTGCTGTGGCAAATTCAAAGGAACCCAGATCTCACAAGGCGTCTAAACACATAGACAGGAAGTACTATATAATACGAGATTTTGTAAACCGAGGTGATGTTCTGGTAGACAAGATCGGAACTACATACAATCTAGGTTATCCTTTCACGAAGAGTTTGCCCATCCCAGCTTTTGTGAAGCATGTTCGTGGCTTAGCAGTGGTGAGATACCTCTCACTTAAGACTGCAGAAACTTTAGTATAATTGGGAGAATTGTTGGAATTTTGTATACTGGAAGCAACCTTTTTTCTTGTATACAATATGTTTTTCATTTTCACTATTTTATTCTCCCCTCTGATTAATTATATTCGCGCATGTTGGTCCTTTCTCTTGTATAAGAGTTAGATTGTGTAGTATGTTGTAGATCACAGAAGACTGCACAATTGGTTGAACTAAAAAGATATAAACAGTTATCATAACTGAGATAACTTAACGATAAGTTGTCGGTTTAAGCTACAATTTAGATAAGAAATAGCTTGTCTCGGCTACTTGTCTATATGGTTACACTGAAGGTGGTGTATTGATGGATCACAGTGAGATGTGTTCTCCTGACTGACCTTAGTGGAGAACCACTAGTGGAGAACCAAGATTTTGATGACTTAGCTGATCTTAGGCTTGATAAGACTTTAGTTGAGTGCATTTGGTTGGCTAGCACTTTGACCTATTATGGTAAACATCATTGCGACAGAATCTACGTATCTTGGGTGTTAGTAGTTATTTGTGGCTCAGACTGGTTGTCTGTATTTTGCAACCGTATCCTTGTTTATTGGGTTGATAATATCTTTGAGGAACTCATAAGGATTAGCACACTAAATTCGGTCAGTTGATTAAGTTCAGATGTGTTAATAAGGTCGAGTGGTACTACTCAGGAACATAATAAGATGTTAATAAATTTAAGATGTCAGTGGGCTTAATTAATTAACGAATATTTCTATCTTATATACGGGGATTGATTAAGTATTAAATACAAGTCTATGCTCAAGTTGGGATAAATGGGTAATTCAGCACGGATTCTCTAGTGGAATGAATCTGTGTTTATTATTAATTTTGCTATGGTTGAACATAGATATTTAATTAATTTGAGACCCAACTTTATTTCTTGTAGTGGATCCCTAGTCTGGCCCAATTAGCTACCTAGTATTTATTATGCCCTCTCGGGAATTATTATTAATAGATTAATGTATTTATACATTATTTAATAATATGGAAACTATTTATCTGAAATTAATTCGCTGAGCTAATTAATTGATAAATAGGTGGTCCAATTATTATTAATTATATTATGGGCTGATATTAATTTATTGAAAGCCCATTAGCAATATAATTACTAATAGGCCACAATTATAATATAATAACGTTATACATTATATTATAATATAAATATGACATGTACAGAATTCAAGTTATTTTATTTTCATTCACCTACACCGTGAGAACGTGAAAATGTGTGAGAAGCAGAGTAATAATTCATCTAAGATCTCTGTCCACACAAAGGAGATGAAGGGTCTGGACACAATCCAGAAGCTCCAAACGCGAGCAATAATCAAAGTTGCGACAACATATGTGGAGGAAGGTAATCGATTTTTTCTCGTATATTCTATCCATTTCGGTGAAGCAGCTTACATCCTTAGGATAAAGGTTATCCGAGGTCGCTGGAAACGGATGTTAAGTTTATCCCAGGCATCCTACATTGATACTGTGATAGCTCGTTTTAGCATGCAAATGGCCAAGAGAGGACACGGAGGAAGAAAAAGGTCGGGACACAGATCAGGACATGCAAATTAGAGAGATAATTTTATTATTTTCTTCAGATCTCTGACCACACAGAGGAAGAAAAAAGTCGAGACACTGATCAGAAGATGTGAACGAGAGCAATAATCAGAGCTACTACAACAGGCAGGTACATTTCGATCCTTCGTATGTTGTAGTAGTTCTGATTATTGCTCCTGATCAGATCTTCTGATCTGTATCCCGGCATTTTTCTTCCTCCGTGTGGTCAGAGATGTAAAGAAAATATAAATTGTCTCTCTCTATCTCACTCACGCGTTTATGCGTACTTATGGTGTGTAGAGATTATGAACATAATACTATTATATATATAGGCTCCAAAACCATATATTATATTAATATTTGTATCTCATTAATTTAATTATACTTACAATGAGCTTTAACATCAATTATCCCATAAAATAATAAATTAGTCTGCTAGGCTACTTTTATATATCAATTAATTGGCCCAGCAAATTAATTCCAGATAAATAACATTATTAATTAATCCAAAATACATTAATCTATTAATAATGATTTCTGAGAATGGCGAGATACTCGAGTAAGAATCACCTAAGGAACTAAGAAGTGAGGAGCACTTCTAAGTAATACTTATGAATCCAAAGAGGTTGTCCATGGCCTGTAAATGGCACAAGCGTGAGAATGGACGAGGTTGAGACTTTATCGCTTTAGTGTTATTCTCTTAGTACACACTATGGAGGAATAGTTCAAGGACACATATCTATTAGTCTGCCAGTATGCTCGATAGCACTAAGGAAGAAAGGCTTGAGGTCACAAGCCACGTATCTTAATATTTCATTGTCTCTTGAGGACAAAGTTGTGTATCTACATGCATGTATTTAGCTATTTCCACTCATGTGGAGATTGCTGGAAAATCTTAAGGAATTAAGGAATAAAAAAATTGCATTTAAAGAAGTAGTTGACCAGTTTTCATCAGTCAACTTTGACCACAATTTCGAGATATATAGCATCAAACTACGTTCCGAGTAGATGATCATAGTGTTCAAATTCTCGATTCTGATTTTCAGTGAGTGAGAAATAACGGCTCGACGTTTGTGGTGCAAACTTAATTGTTACTTAATGTGGGTGTAACTTACCATATTCGGGTTTTGGAGTGTTGACTAATTTTAATGTGTTAATCAATGTCCCACATTGATTAATGAGTGTTGTTTAATGTGGTATGTAAGTCTCTACCACTTAGTAAGAGATAACAATGTGTCATGTAGTGGGCATGGGCCACACACGCTCATGCGCGCAAGCCTTTTCGTCGATTGCCTCACCATGTAGCACCGCGACAGCGACCGAGCTCGAGCCCGTGCTCGTGCCTGGCCTCAGCCCCGGCTTTGAGCTACAAGCTCTGTGTCTGTGTTCGTGGATTTGGACTTGGACTTGGATCTTAGATCTTGGCAATTAATCTTTTAGGTTGTCCGTGGACTTGATCCTTAGGACTTAGTTGTTGGGCTTGATGGGCTAT
The DNA here is from genome assembly GCA_028984105.1 of Lavandula angustifolia. Taxonomy (NCBI): domain Eukaryota; kingdom Viridiplantae; phylum Streptophyta; class Magnoliopsida; order Lamiales; family Lamiaceae; genus Lavandula; species Lavandula angustifolia. Next base: position 21,842,711 of record CM054823.1, read on the forward strand.
TTGTGGGCCGGCCCAATTCTTGGTGTAAATGCTCCTATTGCACCGGATTATCTCTTTTCAGAAGGTGTTGGAAGAAGTCGCTTCAGCAACTCTCCATGTCAACTTTCCATCTCTCCACTACTCACCCATGTTCTTCTGCCATAATAGGGCAAATTTATGGTCCAACAACCTTTCACCTGACGGATTCAGCCTATAAATAGGCAGTTCTGCATCATTCCTGCATTCTCTCTGCACTATGGAGGAATAGTTCAAGGACACATATCCTCTTAGTATACACTATGGAGGAATAGTTCAAGGACACATATCCATTAGTCTGTCGGTATACTCGATAGCACTAAGGAAGAAAGGCTTGAGGTCACAAGCTACGTATCTTAATGTTTTATTGTCTCTTGAAGACAAAGTTGTGTATCTACATGCATGTATTTAGCTATTTCCACTCATGTGGGGATTGTTGAAAATCTTAAGGAATTAAGGAATAAAATGGCATTTAAAGAAGTAGTTAACCATTTTTCATCAGTCAACTTTGACCACAATTTCGAGATATATAGCGTCAAACTACGTTCCGAGTAGATGATCATAGTGTTCAAATTCTCGATTCTAATTTTCAGTGAGTGAGAAATAACGGCTCGACGTTTGTGGTGCAAACTTAATTGTTGCCTAATGTGGGTGTAACTTACCATATTCGAGTTTTGGAGTGTTGACTAATTTTAATGTATTAATCAATGTCTCACATTGATTAATGAGTGTTGTTTAATGTGGTATGTAAGTCTCTACCACTTTGTAAGAGATAACAATGTGTCATGTAGTGGGCATGGGCCACACACGCTCATGCGCTCAAGCCTTTTCGCCGATTGCCTCGCACCATGTAACACCGCGACAGCGACCGAGCTCGAGCCCATGCTTGTGCCTGGCCTCAGCCCCGGCTTTGAGCTACAAGCTCTGTATCCGTGTTCGTGGATATGGACTTGGACTTTGATCTTAGATCTTGGCAGTTAATCTTTTGGGTTGTCCGTGGACTTGATCCTTGGGACTTAGTGTTGGGCTTGATGGGCTATTTGTGGGTCGGCCCAATTCTTGGTGTAATGCTCCTATTGCACCGGATTATCTCTTTTCATAAGGTGTTGGAAGAAGTCGCTTCAGCAACTCTCCATGTCAACTTTCCATCTCTCCACTACTCACCCATATTCTTATGCCATAATGAGGCAAATTTATGGTCCAACAACCTTCACCTGATGGATTCAGCCTATAAATATGCAGTTCTACATTGTTGATCAATACACATTCCTGCATTCTCTCTGCACTCATATAGTAGTTCTTAAGTTGTCCAGTTCTACCCACGCTTTTGGTTATGTTCACTAGAGCTAGACGATTTTGTGGTGTTGCAATCTTCAAGACGAATGCTATTCCATCTTTTGGGACGATACGCTTGTAACGAGAGCACTATCGGGGAGTAATTCATCCTGCAGAGAGAGGAATCCTCGACTCGACATATTTGTTGTTTTCATTTTGTTGTTAGACTTACTACTTTGGACTTGTAATAGTAGCTTGTTTTCAACAAGACTTCCATACTTTGCAGTCTGTAAAAGGAGATAGGTACTTCGACAGTGTGACTGAGACCTAACCAGGACAGTTGACCCTGCGATTGAGACTTGACCGGGATCGAGAGGGTCTTTGCTGATTTTGAAAAATGCCGACTTACAAATTCTGAAAAATGGTGATATGTAACAGTATTGGGTATTTTGTGAATGAATTATAAGGAATGAGTTTGTTTTGTCTTTCATATAGTGTGGATGGATATTTTAAAAACTATGGGTTCTAACTTTATGCATGTCGAGAGGAATAAAAAGACTGGTTTTCATGTTTGCTAATAAGTAGGGGTGAAAACGGATCGAATACGGACGGATAGTGCTCTTCCCATATTTGATCCCATATTTTTTTCTCGGATTCGGAGTCGAATACGGAAAGGCCGAATACGAATACGGATTCGGAATATTCGGAAAATATGCCGAATACGAATACAGGGCGGATATATGCCGGATTCGGATCGAATTCGAATAATAATAATCGGATAATATGATTTATAAATAATCATATATTTATGATTGCAACACATGAAATAATCACATATACAATATTTAATAGAAGTTTTAATATAAATTATAGTTAATATATTCATAATTATGCTATTTTACTCATAAATATAATTTATAAATAATCATTTATGGTTTATAATTAATTATGCTATTTTCCTCATAATTTCCTCATAAATTAAAAATGATCAGGTTATTTGATGTATCTTTGATTCGATTTAAACTCAAAGATAGGAAGAACAAAGACTGCATTAATTTTCGATATTCATGACGAAATTGATGAAATACTCGAACACAAAAAATAAATATAATCATTTCCCCTTCACTTTTGCTTTTTTTTTCTTAAACATAATCATGACCATTCTCTGTAACTCTAATTTGTTGTCAATCTCGCCGTAGATTGACATGCTCTGTTTCGGCTCGGGGAAGAAGTCGCCGGAGTCGAAGAAGCTTTTGCGGTGGCGCGGAGCGTTCCACGGCGACGGAAACTTAACGCCGCCTCTGGTGAAAGCTTTCGGTGTATCGACTTTACTAGCGTGCTTCAGCAAATAGTTCAACGGATCTGCGAATCGCGGCGAGTCGTCGTTGGTGGTTTCAGTTGGCTGACGGGGGGAGAAATTGCTTCTCTCTGACATGAATCGAGATTCGGAGGAGGATCTCCGGAGCTCCGGCTTCGCTTGCGCGTCGGAGCAGGAAGACTCTGGCAACGGCTCCAGCCCCATGAGCCTAGCGATTACACTCGGAGAGCGGTGGTACTGGCTATCGGCACTCTCAACAATGTAAACCGGAAATTAATCATGACTATTCTTTTACTTTTTACTTTAATTTTTTAATATATTTTTTAATATTAATTTATTATTATATAATAAAATTAATTATTAAATATTTCGAATATCTGATTTCATAATTCGGGTAATATCCGATTAAATCCGGGAAAAATCGGATACGAACGGATAATGTGAATTCCGAATTCGAATCCGTATCCGATTCAAGATATCCGGATTCGAATCCGTATCCGACCGGATACTAGAATTGCTCCCCGAATTGGTATCCGATCGGATACGGCACCGGATCGGGCGGATATTATCCGATCCGGTTTCACCCCTACTAATAAGATTATTCATTATGTGAAAAGTTTAGTATATTACCATGTTTCTTTCCTTCTTAAGATGTTAAAAGAATAGCTTGGATGTACGAAGTATACAGATTTAAACTTTTCATTTTCCGGAGGGTGAGATGTGTATTTGATTAATTCCTCATGCATGAATTGGTAAATCGATTCTTAATATATACTATGATGGTTTTAAATTAACATTGATGGTTTATAAAAAGTTTTGGATTGTTTTAATACTAAGCTACTCTTTTTGATTTAAGGGTTAGGATATGAATTAAAAATAATATGGATCTTGCCGATTGACAGGTTAGAATCATAGGTAGAATAGATTATAATTATCAGATGATTATTAAATTGTTATTTTTCAATGAGTAAACAAGCATATGAATGTAGAGAGTGGATTAGAAATAATTATGGTTCATAGTTTTTTATTTGAATTTGAGTTATATGGTTATTATCATTATTTTAATTCATGAATATTAACTAGATTATGCATAAATTACAAAATAAAATAAAATTACAAGCACGAGACTTAACCACCTCATATAAATGGATTAAAATGGGTTTTCATGTTATTATGTTCTAATATAAAGTTCTTCATGCAACATTCAGTGAAAGTAGAGTGTTCGAACTCAAACAATGAAAAAGGAAAGTCAAGGGCCTTTGGGCAAATCAATAAGGCCTTCGGGCAAATCTATATAGAGCCTTCACCATTTATCATGTACTGATATTATTCTCCTACTTTATTAATCCGATTGTCCAATTATTACTATTCTATTTTCGAAAATGAAATGAATTAATACTTAATCTGAAAATTAAGTGGGGTCCTCCTTCTCACTATTCATCCTTCATTCTTATACTCTCCAAGAATATCTCTTTCACATGATTTCGTTCCGCTTCGAACTCAGAAATTTATATTTCTTAACTTTTTAAAAACTTTTAATTATTTCTTCAATTACAATATAAAAAAAATAATAATAATAAATCAATTGTCTCAATTATGCATTAATAGAATTTAGATGAATTCTCAGTCTTTCCTATCAACCATTACTTGAAAACTGCATTGTTTTCTAAATTCAATAAGAATTAATAAAATCCATAATCAAACAAATTTTCTTAATCTTTGTGCCGAAAAAAATTAGGAAAGTAGTAGTGAGACGGAGAAAGTATATAATTTAGATACTGAATGCATTATTGAGTCTCGTACACACACCAACACCCCAATCAATTTAACATTTTACAAATTATAGCTCGGGCGATGCATTGAGGAGTGATGGTGATGCTCAAAGAGGGAAAATGATTTCACGAATTCTAAATATGTTTATACTTTGAAAGTCATTGTCCTTTAATTTATGTTTTAAGTTTTCTGCTGAATTATAAAATGTTTCTTCAAGTTATGTGTTAAATACATGGTGACGTCCCTTTTAAATTTTATGAAAAGTTGGGTTTTACACAAGCCAAGTGGATCTGGAGATTATTTGATAAGACTCGAGCTGCGAGAAGACCAACGTCAACAGTGGCGGATCCAGAAATCTATACTGGGGTGGGCTGAACAGTAAAATTTCAAGTTTCAACTCTTTATATATAAAAATATTATTTTAATATCTACATAAGTTGTGCCCTACGAGACTTCAATACATAAAACTCATCAATAACTGAGTCTATATCTATATCTTTAACAAAGTCTCTCTCAATACAAAGCATCAACGAATCTTCAAGTAACTCATCTCCCATCTTGTTACGAAGTGCCGTCTTCACCTGCTTCATTTTGGAGAATGCTCGTTCCGTAGTAGCAGTGGAAACCGGTAAAGTCAAAACAAGATTAATCAATCTAGTTAACATACAATAGGTCTTCGATCTTCCACTACTAGTAAGTAGTTGACTCAAGTCAACAAGTGTAGAAACTTGAAACTCTTGCTTCACCACCACATCATGCTTATAGTGTAGCAACTCATACTCTAATGTAACAATATCTTGATTAGTGAAGTCTCCAGGATAGAATTTCCTTGCAAGTTTGCAAATATCACCACTGTTAAATGATTTGAAAGAATCTTTCGGATCTAACGCCACACTTAGAGAAAGCAATTCAATAGACACATCATTGAATCTGGTATTCAACTCCATCAAGATGTGATCTATTGCTCCATTGAAAACATCAAAATAATAATGATGTTCAATTGTAGTTTGCCCACGAGAACGACCAACCTTATATGTAGAATCCAAATTAGGGACATCAACACCATTCTTCAAGCAAAAAACCTTGAGTTCTTCAAGAAACGCTTCCCAACCACACTCTCTCAATTCTTGAAGAATTATTTTAGTACTAGATACAAATGAAATAGCCTCCAAAATATCTTGAGTTTTTCTTTGAAGAACTTGACAAAGGGAATCTGTAATTCTCATAATCTTATGCAACAAGTGCAAAGTGAATACAAATTCAAAGCTCGTCATATTCTAGTAAACACCTTCAATTTCAGCCTTAGATCTTTCACTTTGAGAGTGTTCAATGAGAAATTCAAATACTTTGCAAGTTGCAACATACATACCTATCAAACTCTTCACGGAGTTGTAGTGTGAACCCCAACGAGTAGCTCTGGCTCGCTGCAAATTACCAATTTGATTGGCACCACGTCCAGAATGAAGCTCCTCTGCAGCCAATAAATTATGGATTTCCTCTCTTTGAGCGGCATGTAGATGAGAAACACGCCTTGGTGAAGAAGTTATAATGGTAACAACACTATCCAAATGAGATATGAATTTCCAAACAACGGTGATATCCTTAGCTGCAGAAACCAATGTCAATTGAAGACGATGTGCAAAACAATGAACATAATATGCATATGGACAATCTCTGAGAAATAATGCTTGAAGTCCATTCCATGAACCACGCATATTACTGGCACCATCATAGCCTTGCCCTCTCATTTTCTCAACCCGAAGATCATGATGAGAAAGAACACCACATATTTCTTTTTTCAAATTTAGTGAGGTGGTGTCACTAACACTTTTAATGGCAAAAAATCGCTCAGTCAAAATCCCATTATTATCCACAAACCTCAAAATAATTGCCATTTGCTCCTGCTTGGAGATATCTTGTGCTTCATCAACAAGAATACTAAAATATCCATCTCCAACTTCTTTACGAATCATGTGACGTACTCTATTGGCCATAATATTCAAAATCTCCTTTTGAATATCCGGAGCAATGTATTGAGCATTTTTTGGAGCATTATCAAGAACTACTTCATTGATTTCCTTATTCATATCTGCAAAAGCCTTCACCAATTCAATAAAATTTCCACGGTTAGATGAAGATGAAGACTCATCATGACCTCTATAAGCACAACCTTGAACTGCAAGCCACCAGAGACTTTTGATTGAGGTCTTTAAACGTAGACGATTTCTCTGCTTCTCAAGATTTGTTTGAGCATTCATAACTTTGTCAATATGCCCAACCGGTTTCTTCAAATCTTCTGCACGTGTTAAGCACATAGCATGTGGCGATGTGGCTGTAGAACCAACATGAGCAAGAAATGCACATTTCTTTCCTTGACTTATCCTTTTCCAATTGTTAAATCCTTCTTTGATTAATGCAGAAGAAACATGCACGGCATCACTTGCAAAAAGAAAGCAATAAAAACAATATGCCTTATCTGTGGTAGGCGAATATTCCAACCACTTAAACTTGTCAAACCATGACTTCTGAAAACTCCGATTTTGAGTGCCAAACTTTGAAACAGGATACACCGCCAATTTCGGTTGATAAGGTCCCTCTTGTAGATACTCGCGCCTCTTATCATCTCGCAAATTTACAGGATATTCCGACAATTGTTTCCTTATGCCTGGATCACGCTCAATGCAAGTATCTGATTGTAAAGATGGAATAGAGGGACTCTGCTCTATAGGCGTTGAATGAGATTGATTACTTGAAGGTTCTGAGCTACCTTCACTCTCTTGTCGATCACGTTTCTTAAAGAAAGATGATATAAGCCCTTTTCCTTTCTTTGATATATGTTGGTCGTCCATTGAAATATGTCACAACTCAATTACACCTAAAAAATAAAGAATATTATTGTCTATTGACTCAAGGTAATAAACTCACACCCAACAAACATTACACAATTATACACCATTAGTTCAATAAATATAAATTCATAAATAAGAAAAAACTCTCAAGCTCAGCCTTCATCGAGTGGCCGACAACAATACATACAAATACAATTTCCAATTTCCAAAGGAGTGAAGGACCAATATCATTATTTTAGTTAATTAAGAACTGCTAAGCACTATTGTTTCAACTCTCAAGCTCAGCCGTCAGCCGAGTGGCCGACAATACATACAATTTCCGCGATAGAAATACTGAAATTGAAGAATCAAGGCATCTACAGATCTACTCTACCGATAGAAATAGAATGGAGGCGCCGAGGCGGTTAGCACTTAGTAGCAGGAACAACAGCGGCCGCTCGAACAGCTCGAGCATACAGGCTACGGCGGCGATGGAGGTCTTCTCGCAGTCGGTCCGCAAGGCGTTGATTTGGGTGGGGCTGGAGTGGCTTGCGACGTACTCGTGGTGGATCAGGAAGGGCGTGTACAAGGAGGAGTTGGGGTGGGCTGAGTGGACTTCGAATGGGCTGACTACTAGTTGAGTGGGCTTCTCGGGCTGGGTTGCACTGGGCTAGAGCCCAGCCCAGCTCACTAGTGCATCCGCCCCTGAACGTCAACATGGTCATCTGGAAAGCCAGGGTACCTAAAAGCTCGAACTCTGAGACTAACTGAAGATCTAAGTAAACTAACAGTCTAGCGCTAAAGAGTCAATGAGAAGTTGAGTTGACATAGTAAAAAGTCGTGAGGTTGAAATTGGTTCAATGGACTTGCAAGTATAACAATATTCATGTTTGGAAATTGGAAGGAATTCCTATTAAATCAAGCTGTTGACATAGGAGAGTTAGCTCTCAACCACATTAAACTCTGTCTAATTTACATGCACACTTATATATTAATTATCATTCAAGTTTTCATATTTTGCATTTTTTAAGTTTTCATTGACATTAAAAATAAATAATGTGGATAATTCTACACCACAAGGTCCATAGAATTTCTCTAGTTATATAGTAGTACTCTCTCCGTCCCATTGATATAGTTCAATATAATAGTCATGTTTTCTTTTTTTAGTAAATAATTGTACACACTTTATTTGAATTCCCACAACTTTACACAATTCTACACACAAATAACATCTCTGCTTAAAAACGGCGCAGATGGACTATATCAATAAGAAGGAGTGAGTATATTCTTAAAAAAGTCTACTCTTTAAGTTTTTATAATTTTTACGAAACGAATTTCCACTGACGTCTATCATTGAGATGCTAAGAGTCGATGCTTAAACAATTGTTGTAATGCTCCAATTTTCAAAACCTTACAAATGGACATTACCTCGTGCTTAACTTTATCTCAACATTTAATTTGGAAAATAACTTAAATAAATCTTTTCATAAAAAGAAAAGTTTCATGCAAAACTTCATAAACAAAAGAAGTTTTAAAAAAATAAAAGCACATGCGACTACTAGGTTTGGAAAATGTAATGGAACGAAAGTGCTTTGTTTATGATAAAACTACATTAATAATGTAAAAAGTTTCATAATTTCTTTTCCTTGCGACCATCACCATCAACCACCTCACGCATCTGCCCATCCATGATCTGAAAATGTGAATGTATAAGGGGTGCTTTGTTTATGATAAAACTACATTAATAATGTAAAAAGTTTCATAATTTCTTTTCCTTGTGACCATCACCATCAACCACCTCACGCATCTGCCCATCCATGATCTGAAAATGTGAATGTATAAGGGGGGTGAGTACGACTACTCAGTGAGGTCAAACATTATCCAAATTATAAACTATAAAGAATTTAACATGAGAGATTAGACATACTAGCACGGAGGCTTAACCCGAAGGTTTTACTACGTGAATGCCCAAGGGCTAACCCGAAGGTTTTACTGCGTGAATTGTCCGAAGGCTCTGCTTTTACTGAATAACGCATGAGAAAAACTGTATAGTGTATAATAAGGATAAAGAAAACCCCCACCTTAACCTTTTGAGTGAATGCAAAATAATGGATATCAATGTTTAAATCCTGCGTGTCAATCCTATAAATGGAAATTTATCTTAATGACTCTACATGGAATGTTATGAATGCACCAACAATTTCATTAATAATTCATAAATACAAAGGGATCATAATAATCAAACAATGTATATTATACATAATCTACTTAATAACATGCATTTTTAGCAATTTCACATAGTAATAATCTTAACTATATTAAACACAATCTTATTTATATTGACAATTCATTTGTGCATTGAGTAATTCGGCAATTAATGAAATAAATTAAATAAATCTTAAAGCTTTGTCGTAAAAATTATAAATCTCTAACATAAATAACATAATACATATTCCATCATAGTAAAAGTTATCATAATCAATAATTCATTTAATAGTAGCATGAAACTTTTGTTTTTCAATCTACATGCATGTTGACAAAAGAATCTGGCACATCAAGAAATAAATTAACAAATAAATAGTAAACGTATCCTAAAAATTCTATATTTTTAACATGAATGAACTAACATGTATTATATCCTATTAAAATTCAGTATGGTCGAAAACAACTCAAAGAAAACATGAAAAATAATTTTCCTATCAAGCTCATGTACATGTTGTCAAAAACTAGCAAGTTACGAATAACAATTTTAAACAAATACTTATCATGCTTTTAAAATTATACAAAAATAATAGAGAATACTAGACATAGACGGGAAGATGTGTAAATAATTCTTGAAACAGTTCGCAGATATGCTGACAGATTTTCGAAAATTTTATGTGATGCTATATTATGAGCGACTAAGGGCTATTTATAGACCTAGATTAAATTATATAATGATCCTAATCATAAAAGGTATCAAAATATATTTTATCCATAATTATTTTCGTACTTATATAATTTATATGTAATTTAGTCTATTACTTACCATATAAGAGATTCAATCATAAATAAATTAGGATACAGACACAATTAAAATTGATCCTAAAATGTGAATATCACACATAAAATATCTATTTTAATCATAAAATATAATATAATTTTTTTTCCTAATAACTTAATACAATATAAAATATTATATCCTTTTAATTTTCATTTAAATTTCAAGGGCACGACTTACAATTAGCCTTCCATATAAAATTTGGACTTTTAACTACTGCCGATCAAACTATCTCTATTTGGCATTATGCATAATTTGCCGTATGCAGCAAATGAATATTGAAAGAAGACCTGGTCTATTTCACATTTTTCATAAAATCTGCAACAAGCAGGATTATTTAGTAACTTTTTTCTTCTAAGTAGTATTTTCCTGTAAGCTAATTCATGGTTTTCTTCTCTGATTCTGTTTTTTCTGCCCTTTTGAAGTTCTTATAATTTTGTATTGAGATATTATGCAAAACCTGTGCGTCCTTTTGTGTGTGTTTTTATTGCTGCATCATGATCAGATTCACATCAAGAAATTTGAGATATTGTGTGTGTGTGGAACTGCGGATATGGAAATTATTGGCAACTTTGAGGATTTTTTGGTATGTTGTTTGACTTGCCTTAGGTGATCATACAGACATATATATGCATATACTGTGGTAGTTATTCAAACATCTTTGGATTTAGTAACAGATGAAAAAGCCTAATAAGATGGAATTGTTTCTGTCAAAAGAAGAACAGCTTAATGCTCGTATATATTATCATCTTCATCTTCTGAAAGTTCGATCTTTTCTTGTAATATAATGCTTGTGTCATTTCTGTAAGGTAGGTACATTCATTTTTTTTGTCTGCTTTCAGATTAAAACCTGCAAAAATGGATTAAAGTTGGGTAAATGTGTATGGAAATAAGACCATTAGTACATAAAAACCTCGTTTTGTTTCTTTCTCATGTAGGAGCAAGGAAAGACAAAGATTTCAATTGTCGTCAAATGGAACGTGAGGTCAAGGAGAATCTGCTGGATGTACATCAAGACACAGAGCCGTCTGTGAAGAATAAGATATGGAGTGAGACCAAGAAACTTTGGATTGTTGCTGGCCCTGCAATCTTAATCCGATTTTCGACTTTTGGGGTAAATGTTGTCAGCCAAGCTTTTGTAGGTCATATTGGAGCCACAGAGCTTGCTGCATACGCCCTTGTCTTCACCGTTCTCTTGAGATTTTCAAATGGCATACTGGTAGAGTGATCATCTCATAGATAACTGTAGTTCAAAGCTTACATAATATTGGCCCAATGGGAACTCAATCTCTCTACATTGAATGCAGATAGGCATGAACAGTGGTTTCGGAACACTATGTGGGCAAGCATATGGCGCGAAGCAATACCACAAGCTGGGGATATATCTTCAGCAAGCTTGGATTGTTTTGGTTTCAGTCGCGGCTATACTTTGTCCGTTGCTAGTATTTGCTTCCCCCATCTTGAAAGCATTAGGCCAAGACAAACATATTGCAGAAACTGCAGGAGTTGTTGCTCTCTGGTTCATTCCTTTGACATTCTCCTTTGCTGTGTTGTGTGCCTGCAACATATTTCTGCAGTCACAGAGCAAGATCGTAGTGCTTTCGTGTTTCTCTTTTGTTTCTTTATTAGTACACATATTTCTCTCATGGCTTCTGACAGTGAGGTACAAGTTTGGCATCAGTGGTGCTATGATATCCACCACTCTGGCCTATTGGATCCCAAATGTGGGCATGCTTATCTACATTCTCTCCGGAGGTTGTCGAGAGACGTGGAGAGGTTTCACTGCCTCAGCTTTCAAGGATCTTGGACACACACTCAAGTTTGCTGTTTCATCAAGCCTAATGCTCAGGTTAGGCGTGTTTTATTCCTAAAATTCTGTCCTCAGAGCTCTTGCATAACATATTATGATGCCCTTTATTCTTCATTGCCAGCCTTGAATTCTGGTATAATGTAACACTGCTTCTATTGACTGGAAACATGGAAAATGCTGAGGTTTCAGTAGATGCTCTTTCTATCTGGTAATAAGAAAATATACATACATATATATATATATATATATGATTAAATATTCCTTCATTAAATCTGTCAGAATTATTACAGCCTGAACATCAGTGGCTGGGCTCAGATGATATCTTTAGGTTTCATGGCTGCAGCAAGGTACTGATCTACTCATACATTCAAGAATAAATATATTTCTGCTTCTTAGCATGCTATGTCAAATCATGCATCCAGTGTTCGTATCTCTAACGAGCTCGGGAGGAGGAACGCTAGAGCTGCAAAATTGGTGGTTCTAATGACAGTTGCTACATCAATCTCCATAGCACTAGTTTTCTTGGTGTTGTTTCTGATATACAGAGCGCAGTTGGCTTACATGTTCACCAAAAGTAAAGATGTCGCGGGTGCAGTTGCTCGTCTATCGCCTCTTCTCGCGTATACCTTACTCTTGAATGGAGTTCAGCCAGTTCTTTCAGGTAAGAGAGACATAGACCTAAGATGGCGGATACGAATCTGATTAATCCAAATCTTTGCAGGCGTGGTGACAGGGGCGGGACGACAAGGCATGGTCACGTTTATTAACCTCGGCTCCTACTACATGATAGGAATACCTCTGGCAGTTATACTTGGTTTTGTCCTAAAATTACAAGTTCAAGTAAGTGTGACTGGTTACACAAATCTTGAATCGTGCATGACTAATACATGTTTGGTAGGGCGTATGGATAGGGATGATAATCGGGTCTACTGTCCAAACCACGACGCTAGTGGTCATCACTTGTATCACTGATTGGGATCAACAGGTACACACGAAGAAATTTTCATAACTAAGCATTGTACAAGTCTTTGATCAACTTATCGTTCTGCAGGTTTCCTTAGCTATAGAACGAATGAACCGGCCACTCATGTGAACATGGAAATGACATTGACGCGGTATTCTTTGTACGTACCGTACGTGTATCTTAGAGCTTCTTTCAATGAGTTGTTCAAAACTCCGTCTTGTATGTTAGAATAAAGTGCATAACTAACGAATTCGAGCATCTAATTGTCGGACTACTCTTTAATCTCTCAATACAATAATGTTTCTATAATCATCACTAACCTTTTAAATAGTACTCCCTCCGTCCCGCTCGACAAGGCTTAATAGGCTTTGGGCACGATTATTAAGAAAGTGGGTAGTTGTGTGTAAAATGGTATAAAGTGGTGGGACCCAATAGAATTTATTAGAGTATTATTTTAGTTAGTGGTCAAGTCAAGTGGAACAAGGAAAAAGAGGAAAGAAGCCATGTCGGGCGGGACGGATGGAGTATTATTGTAAGATGGCATATGAAGGGATTCGGAAGATCACAAGCTCAGAAGTGAGAAGAATCAAATGAATAAGATATGGGAATCAATAGAGCACGATAAAATTTAATGATAGAAAAGAATCTTTCAATATACATGTTTTTGATGCGAAAAGGACAAACAACTTAAAACAAAGATGTGACCATTTGACACCTAATGGAGATGTGGCGGGAGCATTACTCTACACTTTATGTAAACGTCACTAGTCACTACCAACATAATATTATTCCTACTCCACACCATACACTTTGCACTAAACAGTAAAGAAAGAATCATTTAGACAAGAACATACAGGTGAATGCTTTAACCCATTTCAATTTTTTCCGATTTCTTGATCATGAATATCATTTTATTTTTCTACAACCGAATGATTTGTTATAACAAGTCTTATGTTGTTACGTTATATTGTGTGCGTTGTCTTGAATTATTGAGGTATCTCCTTCCAATTTCTGTTGTTAGTTTGTGCACATACATATGAATTTTAGAAAGTTCTTCAAGGCTAAGCCGGTTATGTAATGTTTGCACAAGTTCATCTTGTTTTTTTGTTGGAGTAAGTGGTTTCTTGAAGGATTCGAAGCTCGTGCGTGGGCTTAGATCAAGCTTACAAACTTTGTTTTCTAGAGCGGAGCATCGAGAAAACGAAGATCTTGTGCAGTAGTTTCAACTCAAAATTGAAGTTAGTCAGGATATATATATATATATATATATATATATATATATATATATATATATATATATATATGTGTTGCACTATATATAGAATAGATGCCTTTGAGATGCATAAATTACTTTTGGAAATCAGATTTACAGAAAGCATACAGTATTAACATGTAATCCCTGAATGTTGACTATCCGTTATTTGATGAATTCAGAATCGAATTCTGAGTCTCTGCGGCTTCAAATGGAAGAAAATCTGCTGGATGTGCATCAAGACACAGAGCCGTCACTGAAGAATAAGATATGGAGTGAGAGCAAGAAATTGTGGATTGTTGCTGGGCCGGCTATCTTAATACCATCTTCAACATTTGGAATACATACAGTGAGTCAGTCTTTTATGGGCCATATTGGCTCCACTGAGCTTGCAGCATATGCTCTTGTCTTCACCGGCCTCTTCAGATTTGTCCTCGGCATGCAGGTACACTTTTTAAGTCTTTACTCTTTAGTTGCAGAAATCAACTAGTTTCTGATCAATAATTATGCAGACTGGCATGATTAGTGGGGTGTCAACGCTATGCGGGCAAGCATATGGTGCCAAACAATATCCCAAGCTCGGCATTTATCTGCAGCAATCATTCATCATTCTGCTCACAGCCTCGGCCCTATTCACGCCGCTCTTTATATTTGCTACTCCTATCCTAAAAGCTTTTGGGCAGGATGAACGTATTGCTGACATGGCAGGAAACGTAGCTATGTGGTTCATTGCTGTGATATTCTTGTACGCTGTATTCTATAGCTGCAACATGTATCTGCAGTCACAGAGCAAGAATTACATTCTTTCGGGTTTTGCTATTCTATCTTTGTGCATACACATCTTCATCTCATGGCTTGTAGTAGTGAAGTTGAGGTTTGGTATTCCTGGTGTTATGGCATCAACTGTTTTGGCATTCTTGATCCCTAATATCTGCCAATTTACATACGTAATATTTGGAGGTTCTCAAGAAACATGGAAAGGCTTTACGGCCTTAGCATTCAAGGATCTTGGACTCACCACCAAGCTGGCAATATCATCTGGTCTAATGTTCTGGTTAGGCCTTCAATTATATATGCTTTGATAGAACTCGTCCTACTGGAAGATGATGGTTGTGCTGATCTTCTTTTTTTGTATTGACAGCCTTGAATTCTGCTACAACACAGTTCTGATTCTCTTGACTGGCAACATGGAAAATGCAGAGGTCACCATTGATGCTCTTTCCGTCTGGTATGAAATCTTTCATCAAATTCATCTCTTCAAATTAAATGACTTAAGATTTGTCGGTTCCGGCAGCATTATCATTAGCGGCTGGGCTCAGGTGGTAACCTATGGTTTCCTGGCTGCAGTAAGGTAGTCCAATGCTAAGCCTCATCATCTGCAACATTTGTTTCTTTTTCTTTCCCAATACTATTACTTATATATCCCTGCAGTGTTCGCGTATCAAATGAGCTGGGGAGGGGGGACATTAAAGCTGCAAAGTTTTCGATTTGGGTGGCATTTCTCACATCATTCTCCATTGGATTGTTGCTGCTAGTCCTTTTCCTAATGTTCAGAGAAAATGTAGCCTACTTGTTCATAAAAAATGAGGAAGTGGCCAAGGGAGTTGCTGCTTTGTCACCTCTTCTCTCGTTGTCTCTGCTTTTATACTGCATTCAGCCTGTTCTTACAGGTGCGGTGACGGAAAAAACTAGAAAGATGTGGCTGCATCATAGTTTGATGATCATTTCCTTTATGCAGGTGTTGCAATTGGAGCCGGCCAGCAAGGCATTGTAGTGTATGTGAATCTTGGATCGTATTACTTGGTAGGAATACCTCTGGGCGTCCTTCTTGGCTATGTCTTCAAACTACATGTTCAGGTGAGTTTTTAAGCCCCTGATGAAGCTTCTTACACTAATGATGCTTCTTCATTCTTTTCTTACCTTAATAAGCTACGAATGATCAAATTAAACATGTGTTGTAGGGTGTGTGGATGGGGATGATAATTGGAATCGCTGTCCAAACCACGATACTTGCTATCATGACTTGTACGACTGACTGGGATAAACAGGTAGCTTGATTTAAGTTTTATTGAATTAGAGTGATCTATTTATCATTCATCTTCTTCTTGTGCAGGTATCCCTTGCTGAGAAACGAGTCAGACGGAGGTTGTTGCCTAAAAATGACTCAGGAGCTACCTGAATATCAACAACTTTTTTATTTATTTTTTTTTTCATTTCTTTTTTATGTTGATTAGTTTGTTTGGTTGCGTGTTAATTTTTTAGAAATTTCTTACGCAATAAATGAACTAGACGTGGGGGTAATGGAGCAACATGCATATATACAGTTTTGAAAAACTATCCATTTATGACTAAGTTCATCTTCTTTGGCTGTATATCCTTTGGGATTAAGCATTTCAAACTTGTAGCTTGATCGAGTCTTGTATTTCATTATGGAGCTATCAAGTTCATCTTGGGTAGTACAAATAAAGTTTGCCTAATTTGCATCTAGTAAATCACCTCTGAGATTGATCATGTATCATAATGGAGGTTGGATATAAGAACAAAGTTCTATTTTGATATCTAATTACTTTGTGTATTTTATGACTTCGGACAATTTTATGACTTGCAGGACTAATTGGGACATCCTCACATTGTATATTTTAATATTATGGAAAATCGACAACTACTACTTGAAGATGCTTTATCTCTACCTAATAATCAGTAGGTCTACGATTTATCTTATCATCTTTAGATTAATCTTTAAATAAACCGGTGGTCTAACAAAGACCAAGAAAATGATAAATGCATTTGGCAAAAGGATACGCAATTAAATCATTTTATCCTATATGTTGGGAGATGATTCAGCAGTAGATTGTTTAGAATATCTGACTGATCCCAAAATCCTAATTTGATAGGTGAACCATTCCTCTGTAATTGTAACGCCTTGGTCTCTGAGAGTTTCAGACTCAGTAGACTTTCCTGCAGCATGGTCCAAGATCAGAGTTCTGTCTGTTGTACCCTCAGTAGACTATCCGACTCAGTACCATGGAGTGAAGACTCAGTAGTGTTGGACTCAGCAGGACCAGCATATTGAGAGGTGTTCAGATTCAGTAGTGGTAGACTCAGCAGGAGCAGCATACTGAAAGAGTCAATAGAACTGAAAGAGTCAATAGAACGGGACTCAGCAGGAGCAGTTCACTGAACTCAAAGTCGACCTTCAGTAGAGTTGGACTCAGTAGGAGTATACTACTGAACCTCCGGTCAGACTCAGCAATGGCCTGACAGTCTCCTTGATTTTCAGGAGGCTCTCAATGTTAAATCAGTAGAGTTGTCCGAGGTTGTACACATCAGAGAAGTCAGCTTCAGTATCTGCCTTGAAGTTTGTATGTCTCAACAACTTTCTACATCTCGACTAAGGACAAGCAGCCAGCTGTCAAAGTTCTGGTAAAAAGCTGCAAGTCAACTACTTTCCTGAAAAAGAGGAAAGACTCTGCACGATTTCTAATAGAGCCGTTAGCTACCCAAAGAGAGTGACACGTGGACATTTATTCTCCAACGGATCTATCCATGGCTCACCTCTATAAATAGAGGAAAAATCAAATCGAAGAAAACATAGAACACGGACGAATTTTTCGAGCATTGAACGAACAAGATACAAGCTTTCCGCAAGAACTTCAGAGAAATAATTAACGCAAAAGGCGATTACTTTGCTCTAGGGAACCAAGCTTAATAGAATCAAAGACTCTAGTATCCAAGTGATAGAACACAAACCTAGAGAGATTATTCCTCATTGTTCTTCACTCTAGAAGCCTCTTGTTGTTCCCTTTCACTTTAACCTAAGCTCCACTGAAATCTCCATAGCTTAGAACAGAAGGAGTTCATATCTTGAACTGTTCTTATTGAAAAGAACTCCTTCACTGTTGGAGAATCCTTCAAACATTCCTGTTCGAATCTTGTAAACTGAGAATTGTTCAGTATAATCTTCAAGGCCGTGTTTGTCCAGTGCACAAACCAACTGAGACTAACTCAGTATAATAAAATACCCTCCTGATCTTTTTGGGACAGTGGACGTAGGATTGTTGATATCCAAACCACTTTAAAATCTCTGTGTTCATTTACTGTTGCATTGATTTACTTTTCATACTAAAAACTGTTTACAAAATCATACAACAGAGTTTTAGAAAAGCTTAACTGAGTGCACTAACCTACTGAAACAGTTTTAATAAAAACGTTTTCAACTCAACTGAATTGGGCCTACACTATTCCGCACGCTACTGAACGGTACTGAATTCTGACATCAGTCAGCTAGCAGGCCTCAGTATAGTCAGTCACTCTGTCCACGCGATTCAGAACAGCTTGCCTGGTCTACTGAATTTATTCAGCAGCCAATCTCCTTAATTGGACTGTTCGCGTTTTAAGTTGAGAAAGTTTTCAGGTGTATTCACCCCCCTCCCCCCCCCCCTCTACACCTGCTGAACGTTTACCTCGGGACCAACAATTGGTATCAGAGCAGGAGTTCTTTAAGACTCTTGTTATCTGAAATTGGTATACTTGAACGGATCCTGAAAACGTTTTCACTCCATATCATTCTTCATTCATATTATTTCCTAACATGTCTGATATGTTATGAATCAGGATGGTACCCATGTTCTCAGTAGAGAACTACGGGGTATGGCGAGCCAGAATGGAAGCACATCTGACTTCCCTCCACGACAGTATGATAGAGGTCTTGGAAGACAGACCTATCGTACCAGTGGTCGATAGTGTTGATTTCCAGGAACCAGCACAAGGAGGTGGAGCGGTAACCGGGAAGAAGGTTCCAAATGACAGAAGCCTCTTCACACCAGAAGAGAAGAAACTTCATAATCTTGACCGGGTTGCCAGGAACGCCATACTGACCACCTTGAGCGACTCATATCTCGTGAGAGTTCAGGACTGTAAGTCAGCCAAAGAACTCTGGGACGCTCTAGCGCTACTGAGTCGGGGGACTCAGAAGATCAAAGCTAACAAGTTAGCGCTGGAACTCCAGAAGTTGGAGAGACTGTCACTCATGCCCGGCGATACGATTGAAGATCTTAATATCAGATTCACGGATCTGATGAACACTATCAATAGGCTGGGAAAGACGTTCTCCAACCGAGAGATGAATCTCAAAATCTTGAGAGCACTGCCAAACGGACACTGGACTCCCTTTCCTACATTTCTTAGACATTCTGATCTTGATATTATTTTTCCTGATCATATATTTTCAAAATTAACAGCTGAGGAGTTCGAGTTCGGTCTACCACAAAGGAAGCAACGAGCTGAAGCTGACACTCAGATAGACCATGCTTGTAAAGCATCAGTCAGCACAACAGCTCCAACGTCTAGCATAGCTGAGCCTTCAACCAGTGACTTACAAGGAGGAAGCCTAGCTAAGCGATATGCACTACTTGCAATCAAATATCAGAAGGAAAAGGAGCGGTGCAGAAAGCTTTCCAGAGTCGTCAGAGACTCAAAGACTAAGTCTGATTACTCACCTAAACGCACTCCTGAACCACATACTTCTGAATGCAGGAAACAGGAGGATTCTGCACAGTCGAAAGACAGTGAGAATAGAGAAGGCAGAGTCACCTGCTGCTACAACTGCAAGAAGCCAGGACATTATTAGTACGACTGCTCGAAGGGAGAAGTTCATCAAGAAGCGCCAAGCCTACATTGCTGGTGAACTCTCAGACGACTCAGAAGAAGTCGACTCCTTCATGGATTCATCAGAAGATGAAGCTACCTTTATGGCCCAAGAGCTTGAAGAAGATACTGAAAAGTATCTAATGGCAGGAGAAGAGGATGAGGTAAACTCTCACGAACCATTTAACTCTTCTTCACACTGCACACAAGACACTATTTCAGGTGCAGATGAGAATATGGACCCATTGTACATGGACAGTGGATGCTCAAGACACATGACATACCAGAGGACTCTACTGAAGAATTATATTACAGAAGAAGGACCCAAAATCAAGTTCGGAGATAACGCAAAAGGTTATACCAGAGGCTACGGAACACTCAACATTGGAACCACCACAGTTCCAAGAGTATCAGATATTGAAGGACTTCAACATAATCTTCTCTCTGTTAGTCAATTTTGTGATAACTCGAATAGAGTGATTTTTGACACTGGTTTCTGTGATGTCCTTGACAAATCTACAGGGAAAACAATGTTATCAGGTTCGCGCAAAAAGAACATATACATTGCTGACTGGAACTCAGCAGAACCTAAAGCATGCTTGCTGGCGAAGAACGACAACAGAACGGGGTGGCTCTGGCACAGAAGACTCAGTCATCTCAACATCAAGACGCTCAACAAGCTTGCTAGAAATGCTCTAGTGAGAGGACTGCCGAATGAAGTGTTCAGCAAGGACACTCAGTGCGAGGCATGCCTGAAGGGAAAGCAAACGAAGAAACAAAATCCACCAGTTACATCGCCTTCCACGGATGGAATCCTTCAGCTCCTGCACATGGACTTGTTCGGTCCAGTCTCTCCTGTGCCGATCAGAGGCAAGAAGTATGCTTTAGTGGTCATTGATGACTACTCACGTTACACATGGGTCATATTTATTGCCAACAAGTTTGACGTCAAAACAGAGTTGCCTACGCTTTTCAAAAGGCTCAGTGTCGAGAAGAACACCGAAACCAGAAAGATTCATTCAGACAAAGGAACAGAGTTCCTGAATTCGATGGTGGAAGAGTTTTGGAAAACTAAAGGAATAGAGCATGAGACGTCTGCTGCAAGCACGCCTCAACAAAATGGGATTGCTAAAAGGAAGAATAGAACACTCAAAGAAGCAGCAAGAACCATACTCGCAGACTCAGGATTCCCATCTAAATTCTGGGCAGAAGCGACTGATACTGCATGTTACACTCAGAACAGATCATTACTGACAAAGTAACATCAGAAGACACCATATGAACTATGGAACGGTAGGAAGCCTTTCTTATCTTATTTCCAAATTTTTGGGTGTTCGAGCTTTATCCACAATAACGAAAACGATTAGTTAAAGACTTTTGATAGCAAGTCAGACCAGGGAGTCTTCTTAGGATACTCCCGGGTCAGCAAAGTCTCTACAGTTTTTAACTACCGGACCCTTTGCGTGGTGGAAAGCCCTCATGTTGTCTTTAATGAATTTGCTACTGAGAACAGGAGCAAGAACTCAAATTCAGAATCTGAGGACATCAGTAAGTAGCTACAGGATCTAAGTTTAAAGGATAATGTTGAAAAGATCTAGCTTTGTTGGGATGATGATTCAGAAGAGGATAATGAAGTCAAGACTACTCAATCACAGCCAGCAGCAAACATAGCTGAAAAGATTGATTCTACTGAATAGAATCAATCCCAGGTAACTCAGGTCGATAAAGAAACCCAAGTGGTAACTGAGACCTCTACTGAGAATAACAACTCAGGGGGAACAAATGACGTTCCTAAGCTTAATGCCTCTGAACCTGGTGACACAGTAGACCCAACTCTTGTCACTGAATTGCTTCAATCTCAGACTGAAATGCCTAACTCACCTACTATCTGTGTTGAACAAATTTCAGATGAAGAGATAAGACATCGTCGATCGTGGCTGGATGCTCACTCTTCAGACCTTATCATTGGAGATCCTTTAGCAAGTGTAAAGACAAGATCCAGATTCTGCCAGGAAGAAAGTGCTCTATATTCATGCTTCATGTCTACTGAAGAACCTCAGTCAATTGAGGACGCGCTTAAAGATGCTGACTGGATCACTGCCACGCAAGAGGAGCTGAATTAGTTCACTAGGAATGATGTATGGGAGCTTGTTAACAGACCCTGGCATCAACATGTGATCGGAACTAAATGGGTCTTCAAGAACAAGCGAGACAAAAACAACGTTATAGTAAGGAACAAAGCTAGACTCGTGGCAAAAGGCTACTGTCAAGCCGAATGGATAGATTTCGATGAAACGTTCGCTCCAGTTGCGAGATTGGAGGCAATCAGACTATTCCTTGCCTACGCAACACATCAACACTTCAGAGTATATCAGATGGATGTGAAGTCAGCGTTCCTGAACGGCGTACTGAAAGAAGAAGTCTATGTAGAACAGCCTCCCGGCTTTCAGTAGGGACATCAAGTATATAGACTCAGAAAGGCTTTGTACGGGTTAAAACAAGCACCCAGGGCTTAGTACGATACCCTGTCTGAGTTTCTTCTTCAGAAAGGTTTTCAGAAAGGCACAGTGGATCGCACTATATTCTGCATTT
This sequence comes from Lavandula angustifolia, assembly GCA_028984105.1. Classification (NCBI taxonomy): domain Eukaryota; kingdom Viridiplantae; phylum Streptophyta; class Magnoliopsida; order Lamiales; family Lamiaceae; genus Lavandula; species Lavandula angustifolia. Next base: position 21,865,224 of record CM054823.1, read on the forward strand.
GTCTAGACGACGATATCTTACTTGTGCAGATCTACGTAGATGACATTATATTCGGTTCGAAGAATGTCATTATGTGTCAGGAGTTCGAGAAAATGATGAAGGACAAATTCGAGATGTCAATGATGGAAGAGTTGAATTACTTCCTTGGATTTCAAGTCAAACAATCAGATAATGGAACTTTCATCAATCAAGGCAAATACACTCGAGACCTCATCAAGAAATTCGGTTGCACATCCGGCAAACCAATCGAGATACCGATGAACACGAACATGAAAATTGATCTTGACAAAGAGGGAGTATCAGTAGACCATACTGAATTTCGCGCAATTATTGGTTCTCTATTATATCTAACTGCTACTAGACCTGACATAACTTATGTTGTAGGTGTCTGCGCTCGATTTCAAGCGAATCCTAAGCAGAGCCATATGGACTCAGCAAAGAAGATTCTTCGCTATCTCAGAGGAACACCTAACATGGGTTTATGGTATCCAGCAGATGATAATATTGAATTAACTGGTTATTCTGATGCCGACTCCGTAGGTTGCAAGATTGACCGGAAATCAACTTTAGGAACTTGTCAGTTCCTCGACAGAAAGCTCATCTCATGGTTCTCAAAGAAACAGCACTCAGTAGCCACATCAACTACTGAAGCTGAATACATGGCTGTCGGAAGTTGCTGCGCCCAAATCCTTTGGCTGAGACAGCAGCTACGTGACTATGACGTCATTCAGAATGAAGTGTCAATCTTCTGCGACAGCTCCAGTGCCATTGCAATCACTCGGAATCCTGTTCTTCACACTAGATGCAAGCACGTGGAAATCAGACACCACTTCATTCGTGACTATGTCAAAAAGAAGGATATCAGGATGGAGAAGATCCATACTGACCATCAAAGGGCCGATATACTGACCAAGCCTCTAGCTGAAGCTAGATTCAGAGAACTTTCAGTAGAGCTAGGTCTGCTGGACCCTACTGACTCAAGTCAGTAAGTGGATTCAGTAGAGAAGCATTCAGCAAGGGGGAATGCCTACTCTCAGTGCTGGACTTATTCAGTACTTAGAGATTCAGAAACCAACTACACGTGGTATCAACTAAGTACATTGTTCAGCTGACAGGCTTGCGTATCTCTTTCAGTAATCAACCCAGTAATTAATGTTGTTATGATATTGATTCAGCGTCGTATTCAATGCCTTAGAGAATGTCATTTATTATAAACGGTTTCATTAAATGCACGACATTCTATGCTATGTTTGCTAAACTCTACTTTGCATTAAATGCATGTCATATCAACTTACTCCTATAGGCTAAATACAACTGGACTTGACTTAGGCGGCTAGTTTACTCATTGCTTTATATAATATTGAATCTTGACCGTCCATCGTTTATAGCGGGATTTAAACTGAACCGTCGATCTAAAATCCTTTCATCTTCAAGATCATATATATTGACGTATAGATTTTAAAAAACCGCCATTTTCGCTCTGCTAAAACCCTAAAACCTCTGAATCGAACTTAGATTTTCTACTCTTGCTTCTGCATTAACATACCTTCAGAGATTATTACGGTAACTTACGTTATTAGTATTTATGCTGATTTATTATATTCTCTAATACTAATACATAAACTCTGCAGATTAAGTCATGGCAAAATCCAGCAACGTTTCAGTGATCGTCCCCGTGAACGTGATCGAGATCATGGAGAAAGATCGCGTCTGGTGCGAGCCAATCATCAAGTTCGACTCCAGTGGCCTGGATATTTTGGACGAAGTCTTTGATGCTCTTAAAGCATCGGACTTGAGAGTTTTCTGTCGAGGAAACTAGCGTACTTCCTTCCGAGGCAGATTTCAGAACTCTACCTCAATTCTGAGGAGGTAGAAGGGGATATTCTTGGCGCCTTTACGATTCATCATGTCGCTGACCCCTCAAAAGCCAGTGCTGAAGTAAAACAGATGTCAGTAAGGCAGGCTCTTTAGCGTAGTTTCCAGAAAAAATGTTATTTCAACCTGAAAAAGATACATTTCCACAGCAAGGCCGTTGCGCTTCAGCAGATTGGCGCAGGGGTTGCTGAGGAAGGAAAAGGGAAGAGGAAGGCCTCCACTCCCAGCAAGAAGGGTGCTACCCCTCAAAAGAAGCAGAAGAAATCTTCTGAGAAGGCCGTGGTAGTACCTACATTCAGACTAAGGGACGACTCAGACTCCTCTGAGAAAACTATCTCAGTAGGAAAGGTTGCGTTTGAGCAGGGAGCCTCAGCTGAGAAAGCGGCCTCAGCAGAATAGGGGACCGCACCTGAAGTCAATACTCCAACATCTCAGTCCCCACTAAATATTCCTCCACTCAGCAGTCTTCCATCTGCTGAGAATACTATGTCTCCTATTGATGTGGATGACATGGAGACCAGCACTCAACTTGAGACAATCGGGTACGAGGTTGACGCTCTTCAGGATAGAGCCACCCGAGAAGTCTCTGAGGGCATCCCTGAAATCACAAGTCACTCTAACTTGGTGACCAATGCTCACAAGGCCAGGCTTCAGATGCTCATCAGATTCCAGGACTAGATCACCCTCGATCGCCTTATCCAATTCAAGTCATGCGAGATTCTAAATTTCGAGGAGCTGGAGATCCGTCAGCACATAGGCTATTCTGAGCCTGCTGACCTAAGCTCTCTCGAGGACTTAAGGGCGGCCATGCTTGCACTTCTTGAGGACAAGATTCCCTCAGTAGCAGGCCCACCCAGTGATGTAGGCCCTGAGAAGCCTGCTGAGGGTACTCAACAGGAGGAGGGAGCTCAACGCTAAGCTGATCTACCCATCAACTCCCTCCCTCCTAGGTTCGGCGGCAGCTGGAACCTCTCATGTTTTAGACTCTGAACAGCTGTTGCTGGAGTCTGCTTACGAGGTTGCGCCCAGTGCCAAAAGCTGAAGGTCTCGTTCAGTAGCCAAAGCTCTCAAGAGTCAAGGGACACAAAATTGCCTCCTGGCCAAGGCTGTCCACAGGAGTTGGAAAAAAGGCTACGACAGCTCAGTGCGAGGAGATCAAGGCGCTGAAGACCTCAATTCAGAACTCGCCTGCCCCTGATTTCTTAGCCATTCTCAACAACGCTTTAACCGCACAGAGAGCTAAGTTCGAGAATCAACAAGCATCACTGACTGCTGCTCAGACATCCCTTCTGGAAATATTTAAGGCAACGCAGTCAGAGCACTTAACCAGACTCTCCACGCTGACTCCGGCTCACGAGCTCAGGATTGCCTCCATTCAAAAAGCCTGTGAGGAGAAGTTTGATGTGAAGCTGAAGACTATTCAGGACTTGGTCAATACCTCTCACCGCAAATACTGTGAAGACCTGATCGTTGAGAGGAACGACCTGCACTTGAAGTTTGAGAATATGCAAAAATCCTTGGATAGGCTGGCAACTTCTTACTCAGCCCTGAACACCAAGGTAGTCTCCATTCCAACCCCCAGCATAATAGATGATGCCAAAAAGGGGGAAATGATAGTGAAAGGGAAGAAGTCAGTAACAAGGACACAAAGCAAATCTGCTCCCACTGACCCCTCTTCTGTAGAGACTGAGAAGGGTAAGGCCTAGGGTATCTCCAACGCAGGTGATGTAGGCGCTGAGATAGGCCCAAGCGGCTCAGGACCCAAGGAATCAGCAACAAAAACTTCAGCAGAACATATCAAAGAAGTTGCTGAGTTCCTAGAGGAGGATTCTAAAGATGAGGAAGAGTCTCCTTTGCCTCCACCAGTATCGGGCAAGGGGAAGAAGCCACTAAAGGTTCCCACCTCACTGAAGAAAGGCATTAAAAAATATATAAGCCCAGCTGAGCAAGCTCAGATTGAAGCCGATGAAAAATTGGCAAGGGAGCTAGCTGAGGCTAAAGGTGCAAACAAGCCTAAGAAGGCTCTTGCTAAGGCCCGAACTAAGGTTCCTGCAAGGAATCCAGCTAAAAGGCCTCCTCCAAGAAAGCTAAAACTCAGCGATGAAGCTGATAGAGAAAAGGAGAAGGAGCAAGAAGCTGAGAAGATAGCTACTGACTCGTAGTAGCAACAGCAAGAAAAGAAAAGAGCTGAGCCGACTATGGATGAGATGATAAACTTCAGTATTGTTGCTCTAGACAAGAGAGCACAGTACTATCAGATAGAAGAGTTTAGACGGCAAGAGGCTCTGGCCAAGGAGAAGGCTGCTGAAGCAGCAAGAGAAGCTGAAAGGCTGAAACCGCGTCGTCCTCCGCCGAAGGACAGGGAGATCCCTTATAAGTACAGGTATCCTCGGGTTGATAATTGGATGCCCTAGGAGAAAACTCAGCTTTGGGAGACACTGAAGGCAGAATTCATTAAGCGATATTATGTCTGGCAGTACTGGCCAGAAACTCATATGAACGACGCCTTTACTTAGTGGCTCTTCAAGTGTGACGTAGAGATCTATAACATGGTCGATAAAGCAATTGCAGATAAAGAAGATGTTCAGATCTCGGCTTACAGACCATTGCCTCCACCTCAGAAGCTGGATGGTTCTCTCTATACTGGCGTGATAGAAGGAGAAGTCAGGAATGCAGCCTTTGCACTTGAGTTTGATGCTAACGATCCTGAAGACATGCCCAAGATTCAGAAGTTGCGGAGAGACATCTTCAAGATGTATGGACTCCCTCTTCCTGAAGATAAATCCAAAGATTTTAAGGCAAGGATTCAGCGATTCAGGAGATAATTCTTGATAGGTTCTCTGTTTTGTTTTTGATAGAATAGAAAGTGATGTAATTGTACTGAACTTCCTTATATATATACATGCATCTTTGTTGTTTGTCCTAACAACATCTTATTGTCTCTATGGCCTATTAGTTTAATTTAACACTCAGAATCACCTAAGTGATTACTGACTCACACACTCACTGCTTATCTGTGATTGTCTGTTTTTGCTTCGTCTGGATAGATTCTATTTGGGGGAATTGTTAGAAGTATTTCTGTATTCTTTTCTCCCTCAGTAGATTAGAACTTGACGTACAACTCCACTAATTCTAGTTGTAATATTTGTAAGGAGTTTGTATCTGATAGTTTATAGTGTTAGGTTTTGGCATCATCAAATAGGGGGAAATTGTAGGGAGATGATTCAACAGTAGATTGTTTAGAAGATTTGGCTGATCCCAAAACCCTAATTTGATATGTGAACCATTCCTTTGTAATTGTAACACCATGGTCTCTGAAAGTTTCAGACTCAGTAGACTTTCCTTCAGCATGGTCCAGGCTCAGAGTTTTGTCTGATGTACCCTCAGTAGACTATCCGCCTCAGTACCATGGAGTGAAGACTTAGTAGTGTTGGACTCAGCAGGAGCAGCATACTGAGAGCTGTTCAGATTCAGTAGTGCTGGACTCAGCAGGAGCAGCATACTGAAAGAGAGCAGTTCATTGAACTCAGAGTCGACCTTCAGTAGAGTTGGACTCAGCTGGAGTATACTATTGAACCTCCGGTCAGACTCAGCAATGGCCTGACAGTCTCCTTGATTGTCAGGAGGTTCTCAATGTTAAATCAGTAGAGTTGTCCGAGGTTGTACACATCAGACAAGTCAGCTTCACTATCTGCCTTGAAGTTTGTATGTCTAAACAACTTTCTACACCTCGACCAATGATAAGCAGCCATCTATCAAAAGTTATGGTAAAAAGATGCAAGTCAACTACTTTCCTAAAAATGAGGAAAGACTTTGCACAATTTCTAATAGAGCCGTTAGCTACCCAAAGAGAGTGGCACGTGGATAATTTGTCTCCAACGGATCTATCCATGGCTCACCTCTATAAGTAGAGGGAAAATCAAATCGAAGAAGACACAGAACACATATGAATTTTTCGAGCATTGAACGAACAAGATACAAGCTTTTCGCAAGAACTTCAGAGAAATACTTAACGCGAAAGGCGATTACTTTGCTCTACGGAACCAAGCTTAATAGAATCAAAGCCTCTAGTATCCAAGTGATAGAACACGAACCCAGAGAGATTATTCCTCATTGTTCTTCACTCTAGAAGCCTCTTCTTGTTCCACTTCCCTCTAACCTAAGCTCCAATGAAATAGCCATAGCTTAGAACCGAAGGAATTCATATCTTGAACTGTTCTTATTGTAAAGAACTCCTTCACTGTTGGAGAATCCTTCAAACATTCTTGTTTGAATCTTGTAAACTGGGACTTGCTCGGTATAATCTTCAAGGTCGTGTTTGTCCAGTGCACGTCAATTGAGACTAACTCAGTATAATAAAATGGCCTCCTGATCTTTTCGGGACAGTGGACATAGGATTGTTGATATCCGAACCACTTTAAAATCGCTGTGTTCATTTACTGTTGCATTGATTTACTATTCATACTGAAAATCGTTTACAAAATCATACAACAGAGTTTCAGAAAAGCTTAACTGAGTGCACTAACCTACTGAAACAGTTTTAATAAAAATGTTTTCAACTCAACTGAATTGGGCCTACACTATTCCGCATGCTACTGAATTCTTACTGAACGGTACTGAATTCTGACACCAGTCAGCTAGCAGGCCTCAGTATAGCAGTCACTTTGTCCACGCGATCCAGAACAGCTTGCCTGGTCAATATCCTTAATTAGACTGTTCGCGTTTTAAGTTGAGAAAGTTTTCAGGTGTATTCACCCCCCTCTACACCTGAACGTTTACCTTGGGACCAACACTATCGATGTCTCGTTTTCTTTTGTTTCATTTTATATTCAACCATTTACATAAAGAAAAAGATGAAAACCATGAATGCATAATCATTATATTGTCAAATATAAATGAATTTATCAATTGGAACCCCTATTTTAAACATAAAGATGTGACTTGGGAAATATTTGTTGCAAAGAGATTTGTATGTGTTAAAAAGATTTTTTTGCATAAATGTATTTTCTACCTTGATTTCTTCTTAATTAGGGTTCCAAAATTGTACTCACTCCGTCCCAACTAGCTGGTCTCTCTCTCTCTCTTTTTTTTGCATGTATATTAAGGAAAATTGTTAGATGTAAGAGTTAAATGATAGGTCCCATAAAAAGAGTGGTTAGTTGTGCGTAGAAAATTTGTTTTTTTTAATAGAAATAGATGAGAAGGACAAACTAAAAAGAAAAACGAGACATACTCGTTGGGATAGAGAGTATATTGGAGGATCCATTGAGAATACATGAAGGCATATTTGGAATATTCATATTCCTCACACATGCATTAATCATGTCTTCATGCTTGTATTTATTATTACTTGAATATCGAATAACACTATAATCATGTTTCTCATTATTATACTTATTATTGAGTGGAATATTAAGAATAGACATTATATTTGTTTTAAATACAAAAACTAGGGGAAGCACCCATGCGTTGTACAAGTGATGGAAGCTTGAATTAAATTGTAGGACGGCTATTATTACGAACAAGGGTAGTTTATATTAACTTGTGCGATGAATCTCACTTGTGGTAGGCTTCTCGTGGTGGGACGATTATAGCATTCGTGTGATGCATGTTTAATGAAAGGTACAATCAAAATTTTAATTATTGACTTTTAGTATTATTATAGATAGATAGATATTGCAATTCTATTATGTATACATCCAAAAACATATATTCCATCCGTCCTGCCCGACTTATCTTGTTTTTTTTCGGCTCCGAGATTAAGATGAGTGTGTGGTTGTGTATAGATGAATGAGTAATTGTGTATAGAAATGCATGCCCCACAAAGAGAAGTTTGAATTTGTGTTGTAATTATTTTTCCATTTTAACAAAGAAGACAAAAAAAAAAAAAAAAAAAAAAGACAAGTCAAGCGAGATGGAGGGAGTATTAGTTATATATAGTATTGTGTTATTACTATAATTATTAGATTAATAGTATGAAATTACAATTAAACATTTAAATTATTGTTATGCTTATTATTAATAGTTAAACTTTATTATTATTATGGTTATTATTAACATCATATTATATACTCCCTCCGTCCCACTAAAATTATTTTAATAGGTTCCGGTACGAAAATTAAAAAAGTAGATAGACTGAGTAGTTATGTAGTTAGATGTGAGGCCCTCTATTTTAACTAGAATGAAAGGTGCACTCCATATTTACAAAAATGTCATATTTTTTTCCGTTTTAGGATGAAGATAAGTTTAGTGGACAACAAAAAATGGAAAGTAAGATAACTTTAGCGGGGCGGAGGGTATTATTCAAAAACTTCCAATAAGCTTTGATATTCCTCTTCTACATTTTCGCTTTCGAACCCTCGCTCCGTGAACCGCAGTTAGCAGTCAATCGCTGAAGTCGAAGCGGCTACACCGGTGGGGTACGATCAGGTATTTTGAAGTTTCAAGTTCGTTTTCTATTAGAATTATGATTATTGCCGTGTTTATTCCCCGTTCAAAATTTAATTGTATACTTTTTGTAAGGTTGAATATGTCGTCGTTTATTTATACGTCCACCTTGTGGATGGTGTTGCGTACAGTATACATTGATCGATCAATTGATCAGGCACTACATTTCAAATTTTTGAAGTTCATTCCTTTAATTATTGCCTCACAGATTAGAGGTTCGATAATATTCATGTGTGAGTTAACGTTCAAATATCATATCCATTTTGTTCGGCAACGTGAAAAATCCCAAAGGCAACTATGCAGCTTGCAATGTCGAACTCAATTTTTGGCTTTATTACGTTCCATAAGTTGTCATTCAAGCTCGGTTTCGACTTTTGCACATTAGGTGTTTGTAATAATTCCTCCGTGATCCATGCCTTAATGTCGAACTTAATATCATTGTTGTAGAGACCATATTATGGAGACCGACTTGCAACTTGTCATAGTTTCCTTTGAAAATTCGGAGGCAGGTTATCATTTGGTAAGTAATTACGCATGACATGTTTTTCAACCACTTACTACGACAATGTGGTCAAACTGATATTATGTCATTTGAAGATCATACCCCCAATTGTTGTTGAAAGCTTAATGGGTAGCCTGTAGATACAGATTCCTATTCAGTCCTGCCTTGGTTATTGGGTCTATACATTTGAACAGGATAAGAGTAGGCGCCTTGTGCTACTGCAGTCAGGTTGGGCTGAGTTCGTACACGAACATGAAATTGTGCCCGGTGATAGGCTTTTATTCACGCAACATACGAACGGAAATACACAACTCAATGTTCATGACCGTTTTGGGACTGAGAAGACGTACGGACGTAAACCTCTCAGCGCCAGATGCGATTTGAACGATGCTGTCGAGCTGCAATTCGACACAACCTAGCCAGTTTATCTAAATACGGTACCCCAGGGAATAACATACCAGTATACACCTGCGGAGGTAAGTGATCATATACCCAAAGAAGTGTGTTGGTTCATATTATCCACAAGCATAAACATTGAGGAAGCCAACAATTTAATGGAGAAAGAAAATGCAAGTAGAACAGTTGATTAGGCATGACGTAATGCTTTATTTGGAAAGCCCTTCATTCTGTTGCCGAAGCAAGGACATGAATGTAGTGAAGAGCAGATGGTTAGTAGTTGCTTATTTTGTTTGATAGCATCATATTGTACATATGTAGGGTGCAGGGTCCCTAAATGAATCTGATAGAACAGGACCAAGCCGTTCTCCATCTTATTTGTTCACGCGTCGGCTCACTCCAATACATGTTCTGAAGTGCGGCTGCCATCTGAGTCAGTTTGTGTACTATCAATATACTGTTGTAAATAATAGTTATGTACTAATCAATTAGTTTGAGATTTTAAGACATTGACATGAAATTTATCAAAGCAAATGGCCACGAGTCTCAATCAAAAGTGATAATAACCGACAGAAATGGCAAGCATTGGGAACATAAGGTGAAGCGTCGCTTGAAGGATGGGTGTCGCGCTCACCAACCGAAGGCTGGTACTCCTTTTGCTGCGCTCACCAACTGAAGGCTGCGGACGCACTAATCTTTACAATGGACGAGAAGGAAAAAATGGCCCATGTTTTTTTACTTGAAGTGAATATTCCATAATGCTTCTGTAGATGTTCTTTGGTTTTGTCTAGTCTAACTACTTTATCTTTATTATTTTTTAGTTTAAGACGAAGGCAAGGACATGTTGAGTATAGCCTGAAGATCATAATTAATGGCTCAAATCATTTGTAAGGAAATTGAGTATCTTGATGAACAAATTAAAATTCTCGCAAGTGCACGAATCGGTGTAATACATAATCTAGCAACTCCCGAGGTCGATCTCACAAGGACTCAGCTGGGTTCTAATTACTCTAATTATTTAACTATCTATTTAGTCCTAAACTGAGTTTGGATTATTTAAAACTACGGAATTAAAATAGCAAGAAAGTAAGAAAACAAATAAAAGCGAAGGATAATGGGTGTGGTTTCAAGATTTGATGAAGAGTGCGGAGATTTAACAATCAATATGTCTAAGATGATCGATCATTCTCATTCTCTAGCTAACATTTATGAATTTATTTTGTTGGTTCATCCACTAAGGCTCTAGGGATTCCGTATGATGGCGGGAGATCTCTAATTTATAATCCTAAGGGTCAATCAAGTGATCATATCATGAACCTAAGGATCGTATTATGCTCAAGGATTTAAGGAACCATCTAAACTATCTCAAACCAATGGTGACAATTTAGACACTTAATTGCAGGTCTAAATAAATAACCGGGTATGATGCGCCGTATTATCTATTACCTATATTCTCTACAATTATCTAAGATGATGGTCAGTCACATTAAAGAATCATAGAGAAATCAAAAGCAGGCTCAACAATTAAGAAACAAAACAATTCATTCATTGGAAAACTTGGGTTTGAATCAATTCATCAAAAACATAGGTCCTGCTAAACCCCCACACAAGGGGATTTAGCCACTCATATTCGTAGGAAAATAATCACAAAAGATGCAAAAATAATCTATAGAATTCAAGTATCAAAAACCCTAAACAAAACTGAGAAGGAATAATACAATCTAGAATCTAGCGGATTGATCATCGCGCTTGGTTCTCGGGTTGTGGTCTTCAATCTTCGTCTTGAATCTTCAACGGAGGGATGCCTTGGGTGTTTCTCTACTTTGGGGACTGGAAAAAGTCGGAATTATGGTGTGTGGTTCGAAGGAAAGAAGTTCGGAAGTGTTTATATAGGTTTCGGGCCGAAAAAAAAACATTTTTGGGCTGTAAAAGACGCGGACCGCGGTCCGACCTGTTCTGTCCGAAACGCTTCATCTGCAATTTCCTGCACTGACCAGTTTTGGGAAAAACGCGATATCTCCTTCGATAACTGTTGGATCGTCACGAAACTTTGTCACAATGTTCCTAACACATAGAACTACGATGTGGACGGTGGAGATCGGATTCTAAGAGCGTTAGATCTGTCTGCCACGCGATTTCCCAACTGCCATGTTACAGGAGCTCTGAAATACGGTTTCTTCAACATCCGGCTTCAAATCCTCTTCATTCTTCATCCAAAGAACTCCATCTTCGCCAATAATGCATCAATGGTCATGATTTATTTCATTTAGTTGCCAAATACCACCAAATATGCTCAAAACGCGCGAGAAACCTACAAAACCAAAAACCATCGAAAGTATACAATTCCAAGCAAAACAAAAGCTAAAAATAGATGGAAAATGATATAAATAAGCTTAAAAAGAACACGATGAGATGGTATAAAAACCACTCATCATATCTCACATCGAAGAATTAATGCAAATCATCACTAATTTCACTTATAAAGAGATAGACTCCCTTATTGTTTAAGATGTTCAGTAAGTATTAATCTTTGGGCCTTGGAACATATTCCAGAGGCCCGAATGATAGTATGGCTATTTTTTTCTATCGATAGTCTTGTTTTCCTTGTAATCTATGTTCGAAAATCATAGTGCATGGTAGCGCTCCCAGATGTAGTCGTGAGATGAATTGGGTAAACAATTCTCGTGTTCTTTTATTGCTTTTATTTGTATCTCAAATATTCCGCATTTTGTTCTACAACTGGTATCAGGAGCCCTAGGTCGAAGAGAGAAGATACGATGGCTGAAGGAAAAGTATATGTGGAGAAGTTTGATGGAACAGATTATGGGTTATGGAGGATGCAGATCGAGAATTACCTCTCGATAAAGATCTGTATCAACCCCTAGGCATTAAACCAGAAAAAATGAAGGAGGGTGAGTGGAATTTATTGGACAGAAAGGCGATGAGCGCGATTCTTTTGTCAGTATCCAGGAAAGTCTCTCATCATACCGAGAAATCCAAGACCACGAAGCAGATGCTGAAGATTTTATCGAATATGTATCAGAAACCATCTGCGGCCAACAAGGTTCATCTGATGAGGCGCCTTTTCAATCTGAAGATGTTAGAAATATTGTGGTATAGGACCATTTGAACGAGTTCGCCATGATTACAACACAATTGAGTGTTGTCGAGATCATCTTCTTTACCAGAAAGCTGGAGCGGCACGGTTACTGTTATAAGTGCATTAGTAGGTAAGGGGAAATTGAAGTTTGATGAAGTGAGAGATCTGATCATGAGCGAGGAAGTTCGCAGGAAAGAGTCAGGCATTGCTTCAGGGTTAGCTCTTAAACGGACAATAGGGGCAGATCAAATTCAAAGTTGAAGTTAAACAGTGGTAGATCGAAGTCCAAAGGAGGAAAGACAAAATCCAAGTCTGATAAGGATTTGATCAAGTGCTGAAACTGTTATGAGTATGGTCACTACAGTAATCAATGTGATGTGCCGCAGAAGAAGGAAAAGAGGGACCAAAAAGACAAGCAGTCTGCAAACGCTATTGCAAATGATATTGGAGATGCGTTGGTCCTAAATGTGAGAAGTCTAGTGGAACAATGGGTGCTAGACTCTGGAGCATCATTCCTTTCGTGTGGTAACTCTGTTCTAATGGAAGGTTACACTTCTGGCAATTTTGGACAGGTTTACCTTGCATATGAGAAAGCCTTGAAGATCGTGGGAAAAGGAGACATTCTCATCTCTACTTTAAGCGGATCCACCCTGCGGCTGAAAGGAGTCATAAGCATTCCCTATTTGAAGAGGAATATGTTGTGTTGGTCCCGAGTCAAACGTTCAGGTGTATAAGGTAGGGGGTGAATACACTTGAAAATCTTTTTCTCTAATTCAAAACGCGATCAGTCCGTTTCACGGAAGATGTCTACTGAATAGATTCAGCAGACCTAGCTTGCGGAAATGTGTAGGCCCGATTCAGTTTGTTTCGAAAACGTTTGTTTACTAAAGTTGTTCAGTAGATTAGTGTGATGTTTTAACTTTGTACTGAAATAGCAGTTGTATGATTTTGTAAAGATATTTTGCAGTATGAGCAGTTATATCATGCAACAATTAAACGACACAGTAGTTTTTAAAGTGGTTCGGATACACAAGATCCTACGTCCACTCGTCCCGAACAAAACAGGACACTATTTTATTATATTGAGTTAGTCTCAGTTAGTTTGTACGTAGGACAAACTTTTACTTGTGATTATATTGAGCAAGTCTCAGTTTACAAGGTCAAATGTTAAGTTTGAATGTATCTCCAACGATGAAGGAGTTCTTAACACTAAGAACAGTTCAATAAATGAACTCCTTCGGTTTAAGCTATAGATATTACAGTGAGCTTAATGTTAGAGGTGGGAACGAGAAAGGCTTCTAGAGCGAAGAACAAAGAGGAATAATCAACTTTGGGTTCGTGTTCTTCAGCTGAGTAATCGCTAAGTATTCTAGATCTTTGATTCTTTAAATGCTTGAGTTCCCGTATGGTCGCTTGTGTGATCGTGTAGTGCGACTTGAAGGATCACGACCTTCCCTCTATTTATAGTAGTGAGCGTGGATAGATCCGTTGGAGACAAAACAGTCCACGTGTCACTCTATATAGGTAGCAAACGGCTCCTTCCTTTGAATTCTGTAGAGTCCACTTCTTTGCAAAAAGTGGTTGACTTGCAGCTTTTGTCGGATACTTTGTCAGCTGGCTGCTTGTCATTGGTCGAGGTACAGAAAAGTGGTTGAGACATTCAGACTCCAAGGTTGATACTGAAGCTGACCTTTCTCAGATGTACGACCTCAGACAACTCTACTGAATCTAACTTTGAAGTCCACTGTCAGTTAAAGCAACTGACAGGCCGTTGCTGGGTCTGACCCATAGGTTCAGTAGTGTACTCCTGCTGAGTTCAACTCTACTGAAGGTCAAAACTCTGAGTTCAGTAAACTGCTTCTGCTGAGTCCAGTTCTACTGACTCCTGAATACCTTTCAGTATGTTGCTCCTGTTGAGTCCAGCCATACTAAATCTTCACTCCATGGCACTGTGACGGATAGTCTACTGATGGACAACAGACGGAACTATTGAGTTGTACCATGCTGAAGGCGGGTCTACTGAGTCTGAAAAACTCAAAGACAAGGTGTTAACTTTTACACAGGAATGGTTCACCAATCAACATAGAGTTTTGGGATCAGTTAAATCTTCTACTGAATCATTACCCAACATGTTGTCAATTGGACAGCTTGATAATGAGGGGTATGAGATGTATTCGGCCATGGAAGGTCGAAGATCAATAAGGGAGCTATGGTAGTAGCCCGTGGAAAGAAAGAAGACACACTATATGTAACTAATAGTGTTAAAGGAAGCGTCTATATTGCAAGGACAACAACCAATGCAAAATTGTGGCACTCTCGACTTTACCACATAAGTGAGAAGGGGATGAAAGAGCTATAGGGAAGTTGCTTGGCCTAAAATCAGTTGATGTCGGCCTATGCGAAAACTGCATATTTGGGAAGCAGATAAGAGTGAGTTTCTTAAAAGGCGGCATAACCACAAAGACATAAAAACTCGAGTTAGAATGCAGTGATCTATAGGGTCCGACACCCGTGAAGTCTCTTGGAGGAGCAGAATACTACATGACCTTTATAGACGATTCCACTAGAAAGGTATGGGTTGATTTTCTTAAAAAGAAATCTGATACATTGCTTTCAGAAAGTGGAGGGATCTGGTTGAGAATTAGAAAGGGCTGACATTGAAGTGTTTAAGGTTTGAAATGGAGGAGAATATGAGCTCCGTGCATTCAAGGACTATTTTGCTGAGAATGGGATTCACATGGTGAATACTATGGCAGGAACTCCACAACAGAATGGAGTAGCAGAACAAATGAATAGAACATTAAATGAGCGTGCAAGGTGCATGAGGTTAAAGATGTTGGGTTTGTATATTGACAACAGTCTATGAATTTGCTTGTATACAATGTTTCCTATTACCACTATTATTATTCTCCTACTTTATTTTATAATTGCATAAATTAGTCCATTATCTCACAAGAGTTAGAATATACAAGTGTTGTAGATCACAGAAAACTGTAGTGATTGGTTGAACTAGTGAGATATAAACAATTATCACAGTTGAGGCAACTTTAGGACAAGTTGTCGGTTTAGGCTGCAATGAAGATAAGAAGTGGTTTGTCTTGGTCACTTGTCTCTATTGATACATTTGATTATTGATGGATCGAGGTAAGACGTGTTCTTCTATCTGAACCGTGTGAAGAACCAATGTGTCGGAGATTCAGCTGATCTTAAGCTTGATGAGATTTCAACTGAGTGGACGTGACTAGCTATCACTTTGACTTACTATGGGTGAGGGTCATCCCGACCGTATATCTTTGTATCTTGGGTGAGTGTTGTTGCGTGGAGCTCAGGTTGGTTATCTGCATCATGCATCCGTATCCTGTTAAAGGGTTGATGATATCCCCTTGAGGAGCTCGAGAGATGTATCATACTAAACCCTGCAGGTTGATTAAGTTCAAGTATGATAATAAGATCAAGTGGTATTGCTCAAGGATAAGATATTAATTGTATTAAGTAGTCAGTAAACTTAATCAATTAATGAATATTCGATATCTTAAATCTTTGGGATTACCTGAAGTAAAAAATACAAGATCTGGCTCAACTTTGGGATAAAGGGGTAAGTCAGCATAGATTCTTTAGTGGAATGAATCTATGTTTGTGAATTAATAATACTCTGGGCTGAGTATGAAAAATTAATTCACTTGAGGCTCGGCTTTATTTCTTGTATTAGGTCCCGAACATACGCCCAGTTCTATGGGACATTTTCTTTGGGAATTACTAGGCTTCTTCATTGTTTGGAATTGTTTGGTCTTTTAGTGGACCAAAATAATTGGTAATGGTCTATTGGCTCCTATTATATTTTAGATTGGGCTTGGAGTCAAAGGCCCATTAGGGTTCCTTTGACTAGCCCTTATAAATAGGGAACAAGGGGGCCATTTGCCACACACTTAATGTTCCAGATTTGTGAGCCGTAAAGTGTGAGTCCAAGAGCAATCCGTCGTGAGCCTCTAGTGCCTCCGTCCATCCGGAGCTGTAAGCTCGGGCAGTGGGAACAATCGAGAAGACCTTTTCTGGAGTCAATAAGATTGTATTCTAGGACAATCATAGGGTATGTTTCCTTACCAAAGAGTGTTAAACCACAGACGTTTTGGGTGGATGCAAATAATACAGTTGCATTCTTAATCAATATAGGTCTATCAGTTCTATTGGAGTATCGGATTCCTAGGAGGTATGGACGGGGAAAGAGGTAAACCTATCTAACCTAGGTATATTTGGATGTGTTGCTTATGTTCATATCAATGCTACTAGTAGAAGTAAGTTGGATGCCAAATCTGTCAAGTGTACGTTTATTGGCTATGGAGGTGATGACTTTGGATACAACTTTTGGGATAAGAAGAATAGGAAAATTATTCACATAAGAGATGTTGTATGCAATAAACAACTCATGTACAAGGACAGATTGGGGACATCAGATTCTGACAGCAGTAGCTCTCATACAGTGGAGTTAGATATCTCTAACTCAGGTGGGAGCAACAGTCATGACGAGGATGATGAGACGGCTAGTCAGGAATCAAATCAGAATGATATGATGTGACGACGAGCTGTCTACACCATCACTTATTATTCCATTTGAGAGGCCCACAAGAGAGCGAAGACCACCCAATAGGTACTTTCCCTCTAACTTCTGTTTGCTACTTACTGATGTTGATGAGCATGAAAGCTATGCAGAAGCTATTAAGGTTGAAGATAATTGCAAGTGGAAGATTGCTATAGATGATGAGATGGAGTTTCTCAAATCCAATGGCACTTGGGATCTAGTGAAGCTCCCAAAGGGTAAAAAGGTGTTACATTGCAAGTGGGTCTACCGGATCAAGTATAAGGCAGATGGAAGTAAACTCTACAAGGCCATATTGGTTGTAAAAGGGTCTGAGCAACGAAATGGTATTGATTATACTGATATTTTTACTCCAGTTGTTAAACTGACCATTATTCGTCTATTATTGAGTACGGTGGTTGTAGAAAACATGTTGTTGGATATGAGCCAGTAGATTGATACTCAGTTGTTCTAGGGTTAAAAGAAATTGGGGGAAATAATAGTAGTACTATGGAATTGAAGATCCCAAAACCGAGCTGATATCAGTAGATTAGTGTGTCGATAGGATTAGCTGATGTATAGGTTAGACTTGATGTTATGTTTATTGTTTTTGTCTAAGTCCTCTACGGGGTAGTTGTTGAACTGATCTTCTGCTGAAGATACTTTTCAGAACCCCATGTCATCAGTGTAATCGCTTGCGTTCTTCGTCAGAAGCTGAATGCTAAACTTCAGCGGAGACAGGCGCATCGGCTTACCCGATCTCAGTAGAAGACATTATCAGCTGATGGTCATCAGCGGAAGAACCTATGCAAGCACAATACCTTCGCAGTCGACCAACTGACTATCAGAAGCTCACTTCATCAGTCAGACGACTTAGCCGAAGAAGACATAGACGTATTCGGTCCTATCGTACCCGACGAAAGCGACCCCGCACTCTGAAGTCTTTTCGAATAGTTCGGCGAGAGACATACGAGGTTGTTTGAACGGTCAACTCGACACTCTCACCAACTACAAACCTCGACCAATGAGAAGCCGACAACGCTTACCTACTCTACGAGAAAGCTTGCTCTCATGAACAAAGGTCATTAACCGCCCCCGCCGCAACTAGCTCGAATTTATGGCCGTTTTCTTTGGAGGCTTGTGACACGTGGCATCGTCGTCTCCAACGGACATATGCCACAACTCACAGCTATAAATAGAGAAGGATTTGAAGATTTCGAAACACAGAGGAATATACGCGAAATCAAGGGAAAGCATTCAAGCTCACAACGCTCTAGAACCTTCAAGCTTATCCAGAGATGAACTAGTTTTCATAGAACACTTCTTGTAGTTCATCTCTCTAGAGCTCTTTGATCCCTTTCTTCTCTAAACTAAGCTCATTGCTAGATTCATAGCTTAGATTCGAAGGAGTTCACATTTAGTGAATCGTTCTTGTTGTAAGAACTCCTTCTCAGTTGGAGAATATTCCCTCCCTTCTAAACTTAGGTTTGGATTGTAAATGTAGCTAAGGACTATAACTTAGAAGGATCCGTCCCGCGTACGGTTTCCTTCTTTGAGACTTGCTCGAGATTAATCAACAAGTTTCTCCGGTGAGTTCGGGACCGTGGACGTAGGATCTGTTATCCGAACCACGTTAAAAATCGCTTGTGTTATTTACTGTTTTATCGCATTGCATTTAACCCAGTTTTAAATCATCAGCTTGCATAAAACGTATCTTAAAAAGCGCACAGCCAAAAGACTTTACATTGCGAAAACACGTTTTCAAAAGAGACGACTCCGGGCCTAACACTTATCCGCACTACGGTCTCCGATCGGAGTTTCGTATCTCGACATCGGTCGGTAGAAGAGCTCGAAGCCGACTCACTTTGACCCCAGTGAACGAAGGCTTATTTGGCACTGTTCATCAGTTGCAAACATCAGCTTCAGCTGACCTTCACTGAGAAAAAGAAACAGAGCTCATGTGTATTCACCCCCCCCCCTCTACACCTGACTTTTCGTCTCCGGACCAACAATTGGTATCAGAGCGCACGGTGTTCAACTGATCGTCGGTTCTGTAATACTGGTCCTCTCGAACTGATCCCGAAAACGTTTTCTCTGCACAAGCATCTCTTCATCTCATCCCTATACTCGTTGCAACATGTCTGATATATCAGGTATTCGGATGGTGCCGATGTTCTCCGTTGAAAATTATACGGTTTGGCGCGTGCGTATGGAGGCACATCTTACGTCACTCCACGACAACATGGCGGATGTTCTTGAAACAGGACCCATAATCCCCATGATCGACAGCGTCGTATTTGCTGCTGGAGAAGGCGTAGGAGCACAGACAGGTGCAAAGATTCCCAAAGACAAATCTGCCTTCACACCTGAAGAGAAAAAGCTGCACAATCTAGACCGAGTGGCACGAAACGCTATACTGACTACGCTCAGTGACTCACACCTCGGCAGAATGCAAGATTGTAAAACAGCAAAAGAGCTATGGGATGCTCTGGCCTATACTGAGCCAGGGAACCCCTCAGATTAAGGAGAACAAGCTCGAACTAGAGCTTCAGAAGTTCGACGCCCTTACTATGGAGCCAAATGAGACGATTGACGAGCTCAGTGTTAGATTCACAAACCAAGTCAACGTTATCAATGGGCTGGGGAGGATGTTCACCAATAAAGAGATGAACACCAAGATCTTAAGAGCGTTACCTCGACAGAAGTGGCTTCCATTTGCTACTTATCTAAGACGTTCTGATCTAAATTCTCTAACTCCTGATGTTATCTTTTCAGAACTAAAAACGGAGGAATTTGAGCATAGCCTACCCCAAAGATGCTCCAGTGCTCCAGCTGACACCCACATTGATCATGCCTTCAAGGCAACTGTCAGCAAAACTGGAAATAAAAATACTTCATCGAGCAAGGCAGTAGCAGCTGAAACAAAGTCATCTGAAATATCTGCTGCTGATCCGCTCGCGCTGATGGCTCTCAAATACCAAAGAGAAAAGGAGAGAGTCAGGAAGCTGAAGAAGTATCACAGAGATTCACCCTCAGGTAAGAAAGATTATCAAAGAAGGGAAGAATCTAATTCTACACCCGAATGCGGGGAAAACGAGCATGAAGCCTGCTAGTCCTTCAAAGGACTCGGTCGGAAAAAGCAAGACGGCGAAAGTCTCTACATGCTATAAGCGCAAAAAGGAGGGACATTATCGATCACGACGTCCCGAACTCTCAGTGCTCAAAGAGCGAACGGCGAGCCGAAGAGAAAAATTCGCCAAACGAGGCGAGCCTACATAGCCGGAGAGATATCCGACAACTCAATTGAAGAGGATACTTTCATGTATTCCTCTGAAGACGAAGCCGCATTCGTCGCAGTTGAGGAAACAAATACAAAAATACAAGTCCCGAAGAGTCGGCCGAATCCTGCTTGATGGCGGGGAGAAGAGACCGAGGTAAACTCTAAACCTAAAACAACCTCTTCTTCACATAGCACACACGACACATGTTCTCGTCACGAGATGATCCTCTAGACGTTGTGCAAGCGTATGATGAACTACTAGAGGAGCGGATTCAGCGAGCAGAGAGTTCGGCAGAACGATTCAGGGAACTTGAACAGGTAAAGGCTGAAAATCGAGACTTTCTTCGATTGTCGGGTCTCTACCGAGTCGGTGGATCTAGTGGCGAGACTCAAGGAAGAGATTAAATCTCTTATGACTAAGTCTCGGCTTCAAGAGACTCGGATCTCGGTTCGACCAAGGACAATTCGAGAAAGAGGCCGAAATAGCTCAACTCGGTTAGAAGCTCTCGGACGTACGGAAGGATTATGATTCACTCGAAGAAGTGACGAAGTCCGGAGAGGGCCGATGACCGAACGGTACCTTGGAGCTAAGGAGAAGTTGGAAAATATGCTCGAGCACAACGGCCAACCGCTGTGAAGGAAGGCCTTGGCTACAAACATGAAGCTTCCACTTCCAAGGCTCGAGACTTGCGGCCCGATAGGTTCGTCGGAGGGAAAGTACAAGCTGCTTGTCACTCCACCTCGGGCGAAGAACAAACGGAAAAATTATTGCACCTCGGTCGAGCAACCGGAAGAAGCGGTGACCAATGGTTCCAGCCCCGGGACACCACGATCAAACTCGAGGCGGAACCAAGAAGGTCGGATGGGCGAAACAATATAGAGAACCACTTGTATGAGCATCCGGCTCGGTACGGTTCATACTACTATGAGCCCGGGGGTCGGGAGAAGCGCTAAGACTCGAAGAAGAAAGCTCCCGAACCCCAAAGTCAACAAGAAGTCGGTATCTCCAAGTCCTAAAGAGAGAGAAGCGACAAGGTTCGAAGAAGAAGTCTCGGACTTCTAAGGTTCCTAAGCGAGATCCGGGTTCCGAAATCACCCACTAACCCGTAAGGACCCAAGCGAACCAAAGGGTACCTAAAAATATTTACGTTTTGCGGGTGCATAAGGACCACTTGGATAGTGGACGGCGGCTGCTCGAGACACATGACACATCGGAAGAGCTCTTCGACCAACTACGTACAATAAGATGGTCCCGAGTGAGTTTAGTGACAACTCCAAAGGCTACACAAGGGGATATGGAACCACGAACATTGGGGCCGCCTCGGTTCCAAGAGTAACATATGTTGAAGGACTTCAACATAATCTCCTTTATGTCGGTCCAATTCGTGATAATCTTAACGAGTTATCCTTGACGCCGGTTTTACGTGATGTTGTTGACAAATCTATAGGGAAAACGAGTGTTGTCGGGCTCGCGGAAGAAGAACATCTATGTTGCAAACAGGAAAACCGCGAGAACACGAGGCTTGCTTGCTTGCTGCACGACTAAATCAAGTGACAAGTCAGTGAAGCTATGGCACAAGAGACTCACCACCCGAACTTCAAGACTATGAACAAGCTCGCAAAGAACTCTAAAGTCGAGGATGCCCAAGGAATCTTTTATCAAAGATAGAAATTGTGAAGCATGCACGAAGGGAAAGCGAGACAAAGAAGAGCAATCCACCTATTCCTTCACCTTCCATCGATGGAATCCTTGACCGCTCCACATGGATCTTTTCGGGCCGGTCTCTCCGATGACTATAAGAGGCAAGAAGTATGCCCTAATCGTCATAGACGACTACTCGAGATACACTTGGGTCATCTTCATCGCCAATAAGTCCGATGTTCGATCGAGCCGCCTAATCTGCGAAAAAGCTCGGTGTGGAAAAGGACATCAAGATACAGAGGATACGCTCAGATAGAGGAACAGAGTTTCTAAACTCAGTAGTTAAAGAGTATTGCGATAAAGAGGGAATTCAGCACGAGACATCAGCTGCACGCACCCCTCAGCAGAACGGACTTGCCTGAACGAAAGAACGAGAACACTTTCAAAGAAGCAAGCAAGAACGCTCCTAGCGGACTCACGGACTACCCTCAAAGTTTTGGGTAGATGCTACGACACGGCTGATACACTCGAACCGCTCACTGCTTACAATGCAACACATGAAGACGCCTTACGAACTGTGGAAAGGGAGAAATCCTTCTATTTCTCATTTCCATATTTTTGGCTGTCCTTGCTTTATCCACAATAATGGGAAAGACCAGTTGAAAGTCTTTGACAGCAAATCTGATCAAGGAGTATTCTTAGGATACTCTCGGGTCAGCAAAGCATTCAGAGTCTTTAACTATCGGACTCTTTGCGTGGAGGAAAGCCCTCATGTTGTTTTTGATGAGTTTGTTGTCGAGGACAGGGAAAGATGCTGAGCCAAACATCGAAGATGTCGGCGAGCAAGCTACGAGGATCTCGGACCGAATGATAAAGCCGAGAAGATCCAGCATTGTTGGGATGATGAGTCAGACGATGATGAAATTCAGACTCAGTCAACAAGCAATGTAGCTGACCTGGTTGATTCTCCAGAACAGAATCAACAACAGGTAACAATGGTCGATGAGGAAGCCCCCGTGGTAACTAAGACCTCTACTGAGAATATAAACTCAGGGGGAACGTTAAATGTTCCTGAGCTAAATGCCCCTGAACCTGGAAACTCAGTAGATTCTAATCTTCTTACTGAATTGCTTCCGACTCGTAACAAGCATTCATCTTGAAATGCCTAATACTCCTACTGACTGTGCAGAAGTAGTATCAGAAGAAGAAGCCCGACTCAGACGCTCGTGGCTCGATGCTCATTCTTCAGATCTAATCATTGGAGATCCGTCAGCTACTATAAGGACAAGATCAAGATTAAGTCAATTCCTTCAGCTCACTTTACTCTTGTTTTCTGTCTACAGATGAACCTCAATCGATAGAGGATGCAGTTAAAGATGCTGACTGGGTCATAGCCATGCAAGAAGAGTCGAACCAATTCATACGAAATGAAGTATGGGAGCTTGTTGAAAGACCTATACATCAGCACGTGATCGGAACAAAGTGAGTCTTCAAGAACAAGCGAGATGAAAACAACGTCATTGTCAGAAATAAAGCTCGACTAGTTGCAAAAGGTTACAGTCAAGCTAAAGGAATTGACTTTGATGAAACATTCGCTCCAGTCGCCAGATTGGAAGCCATTCGTCTTTTCCTAGCATATGCAACACATCAAGGTTTTAAAGTATATCAGATGGATGTGAAGTCAGCTTTTACGAACGGCGTCATCGAAGGAAGAAGTCTACGTTGAACAACCACCTGGCTTTCAGCAGGGACATCAGGTGTACAGACTTAGGAAAGCTCTGTATGGGTTAAAACAAGCACCCAGGGCTTGGTATGATGCCCTATCAGACTTTCTACTTCATAAAGGTTTTCAGAAGGGGACAGTAGATCGCACTCTATTCAGCATAAAGTTAGAAGATGACATTCTACTGGTGTAAATCTATGTGGACGACATCATTTTCGGCTGCAGAAACGAAGTCATATGTCAGCAGTTTGAGAAAATGATGAAGGAGAAATTCGAGATGTCTATGATGGGAGAGATGAATTATTTCCTTGGATTTCAAGTAAAGCAATCAGTGAAGGGATTTTCATCAATCGAAGGCCAAATACACTCGAGATCTTCTCAAAAGATTCGGTTTGTGATTCCGAGTAAGCCGGTCAAGATCCCCATGAACACAAACTTTAAAATCGATCTAGACAATGAGGGAGCTTCTGTTAACTCTACTGATTATAGAGCTATTATTGGTTCTTTACTTTATTTAACAGCTAGCCGACTGACATAACTTATCTTTGTAGGTGTATGCGCAAGATTTCGAGCGAATCCCAAGCGAAGTCATCTAGACTCGGCGAAGAAGATTCTGCGATATCTAAGAGGAACACCGATCTTTGGGTTATGGTATCCTGCCGATGATAATCTAACACTAACAGGTTATTCCGATGCGATTATGCGGGATGCGGGATAGATCGAAAATCAACTTCCGGAACATGTCGGTTCCTAGGCGGCAAGTTCGCTATCGTGGTTTTCAAAGAAACATCACTCGGTAGCTACATCCACTACTGAGCGAGTACATGGCTGCAGGGAAGTTGTTGTGCCCGGATCCTTTGGCTTCGACAACAACCGAGAGATTATGGTATAACTCGGGATGAAGTGCCCATCTACCGTGACTCCACCAGGTCAATAGCTATAACTCGGAACCCGGTTACGCATACGAGATGCAAGCACGTGGATATTCGACATCACTTCATCGAGAGCCATGTCGAGAAGAAGGACATCATAATGGAGAAAATTCATACCGATAAGCAAAGGGCGGACATGCCGACCAAACCGCTTAGCTGAGAACAGGTTCAGAGAACTACAAGTCACTAGCTGAGAACAGGTTCAGAGAACTATCAGTTGAGCTAGGTCTGCTAGATCCTACTGAGACAAGTCAGTAGAAGCCAACTACTAATAATGATATACTTAGCAACAATTGGTATCGGTATGGAATCGGCACGACAGTCGAGAAAACTTAGTACGGTGACTCGGTTGGGAGATGCACACTTGTACACGCAGCAGGGGGAACATGGTCGTCAGCACAACCATCCTCCTGATAAATGATGGTAACCAGCTGATAAGTTCAGCTGAAGAGGTTTGCGTAGTATCGTCACTTAAATTGTTCAGAAGCATGCCGCATTTAATGCATCAGTCGCTTACATTCAGTTGTTAAGGAGCATTTATTTCTTACCATTTATTATGCTTAGGGTTTAAGGAAAGGTCAGCAGGACCCTTCGCCTGTGTAATTAATGCTCTCTATCGCGCATTTAATGTATGTCTTCTCACTTACCTTTATTACGTATATCTATAGTATTGGCGGCTAAGTAATCATACCCTCTATATCATTCAATCTTAGACGTCCATCAATTTTGAAAGATTAAATTTGAACCATAGGATTCAAACTGAAGATCAAATCAACTTATACAAAATCTTTTCAACTTCGATTACTCCTCACTTTTCGCCATTCTCATATCTTAGAGCTTTTTCTTAGCGATTCAGTTATCTTCCTAAATCCTCATCCAAACTGCATTGATGTATATTCATTCAAGCCCTATTTCACGGTAATGTATTAATATCTGCTGATAGTCACTGACTTACTCTATTTTCTAGTCCTAACAATTTGTTTTGAAGATTTCAATGGCGATAGTACAGACTCCTGAGAAGATGGTTGAGATCATGACCATCCGTGTTCAGTTTGAGCCGACAATGGCTCTCCGGCAGGTGGACCTTTCATAGTTGGAGCCGGTGTTTGGCGCCCTTGAGAAGTCAGGGCTGGCAACTCTTGTGTCCAGGCATCCCCGTTCTCATCTGCCGAGACAAGTTGTGGAGGCCTACTACAACTGGAAGTCGCTTGCCTCAGGAGGAGAAGAGGCTTCGTTTGTTTACAGTCGGGAAGTTGCCCCAAAAAAGTGGAGGGAGACTACCCACTCCTTCAACATCTCAGAGGCTCTCGTTCAAGCCTTTCAACTCCCCTCAGCTGGTATTTCTCCCATTGGTTATAAGGAAAGGGAGATAAATGATTACGTCCAAAAGTTACGTGGACGCATGCGACATAGTGTTCAAGACGGCGCTACGAGAGGAATCTTTTGCTACCTCGGTCACGGGGGTTTAGCTTACGTTGTATCTCATATTCGACGAGCTCGGTTGGATCCTATGATCAACTTTCTAAGCCGAGGATACAACCGATGATGATTATAGACGATGGAGTAGAAGTGAACTGGGCCGACTACTATACTACTCGGTGAAGGCCCAAGCCCGAAGTTCACTACTTCGCCTCTTGGAGAGAGGAAGCTAACCGGTACATGCCCAAGCTCCTATTCGGCACCAAGATGTCGGTGCTGATAGAGAGTGTGGTACGAAACGTTCGGCTTTTTGCGGACTCAAAGTCTTTTGATCTCAAGAGTATTAAATTTATGACAAAGGCTGGAACAGAGAAGTCAATTGGCAAGGGGCCACCTGAACCGAAGAGAGCTGCGTCTGCTCTGCCCCATCTATCCAAGTGCCAAAGAAGAGGAGGTTGGCTAAGAATCGACCTGCTGAGGTCACGGTGGCTCGGCCACTTACCATTATTGAGCCGGCTCCTCCTTCTACTCAAGAGGAGCAACTACTCGATTCGAATCTTTGGAATCGAGGGAGCGACGATCAAGGACAAGGTCCAAGTGATCAGCTACGAGGAAACAGAGTATGACAAGAGGGAACCGTCACCCGAACCTCTTGCTGAGTGGACAACAAGCGACACCACTCGATTTGCGTGCTTGCAGGCGAGATTGAAGCAAGAGATACCGAAATCTTGCGAGCACGCGAATCCGGTTGAAATAGCGGTAAGGAAAAGAGCTCGAGATGCTCTTAAGGTTTCTCGCACTAGGACATTCTTATTGACTTTGCCAAATCCCAACAAATACCGGATGAGCTGCGACGGAGGAGCAAGAGCTCCAAGCCAAGATTGGATTCGGAGAGCCGGCGATGTGGCGTCCTTCGAAGATTTGAGAGCTGCAATGCTCTATTTGCCGAGCTTGAGAGCTCCGACTGAAACAGCTCCGCCCCCATCTCCACCTTCTGATAAAGGTGATAATGATGATCAAGATGAGGAGATGGATGGCAAACCCAAGGAAGCAGACCAGGGGAGAATCTGCAGAGGGACAAACTCCCCAAGAGAAGAGCCCAACACCACCCATAGTCACATCGGGTGAGGCTACAACCTGCTCCGAAGTACGGTAGGGAGCGGTTGATCTCGTTCTACGAGCAGAGGCTCGGAACCGGCTCTTATCGAGATACAACCCATCGGTTCCGTGTCCTCACGTTATGTCAACAGGGCTATCAAACGCCAAGGTGAGAAAAATCGACTCCTAGCTAAAGATGTTCATTTCAAATGGGAGAAGTACACCAAGGCTCAGAACGAAGCTCTAAGTAAGTTGGCCGCCGACATCTCAACTCCTAAAGAGGCTTCTCGGCCCGATTTCAAGGAGATAGTTGAGCGAGGCCCTAAGTGCTCAAAAGGCCGATTTAACGAGCACGAGTCGCAGGCGCTTGCCGCTCGGCATAAAACTTTCTCGAGCAGGCGACTCGGGCCATGAAAACAGGTTCAAGGCTTCATAGATGAGAGAAACAAGATAGCAACCATTTCTCTTCAAACGGCCATCAAGCAACAGTGAGGCCTTAAAAGCCATTCAGAAAGAAATAACAGAATCAAATGATCAAGCTCTGTTGAAACTCCGTCAGGAGTCGGCCGCTCGATTGAAGAAATCTAGAGCCGATCGGGAGAAAGACTGGGAAAACTACCGCAACTTGGTCGGTGATTTTGATGACACGATTACCCGGATCAAAGATTACGTGCACAACTGGAGCAGGGGCGTAAAAGCTATCCGCACCTCCTTGGCAAATATTGCTGATGCCAAAAAGGGGGGAAGATATTGTGAAAGATGAACCCGATACGGATACGGTGACGTCCGGATCCTTGAGGGACAGGCTCGGGAGGCGGGACCCTCCTCGGCGGCCAGAGCCCTCGGCCGCGAGATTCGGGGGGAACGAGGCTGCGGAGGCGGGACCATCTACTCGAGAAGGTACATCTACGAGGTCCTTCTCCTTGATTTCCCACTACAAGCCACCCCCATCTCCTCTTCGGCTGCGCACATAGACAAAATCGCTCAATTCCTTGAAGAGCCAGGTGAAGAAGAAGAGTCTCAACAGTGCCGCAGAGGGTCGGGGAAGGAAATCGCTATCGAATCCACTACTCCTTCCACCCCGGTCAAGAAGTTTAAATCAAAAGCGGAGCAAGAGGCATTCGACCTCGAGAATAGCCCAAGAGCCGCAAGACAAGTCTGGACCAGGGAGCGTCGGCTAGAGGAGGCAATGGAAGCGTAAAAAGCCTAAGGGCAAAGGCGTCGGGGGCAAAGGAAAGAGAAAGGTCATTAATACGGTCGAAGAGCAAAAGAAGAAAGCCCAAGAAGATTTTGCTAAGGCTCTTTCGACTGAAATCAAAGCTACTTGCTCGAGTATTCCCATATCTACTCTTACACCGAGCGAGATAGCGGGAAGAACAAGCGACACGGGAGGCGACGGCTGCAAGGACCGAGTCTCGAGACGAGGGAGACACTAGAGCGGCCGCTCTCCGTGAGAAGAAAAGGATGGCTCACTCGGCAAGAATGAAAAGCCTATCTCGATAAGCCGGCCGATCCGAGAAAACGGATACCCGGGAGGATCGAGGAACAGGAGGACTACTATCGAACTCCTCGTATGAAGGCGATTCCCGCACCTCATGTGGACAAATGGGTACCCGCTGATCTGAATGATCAATGGGAGACTCTCAAAGAAATGTTTGTTAAAAATCTGTATGTATGGGGCTTCTATCCGAAAGACATTCCGGCTGATCAACTGTTCGAAGAGTGTTTTAATGAAGTTTATCCAGAACTCGGAGAGCGGTTGCTGTCTATCATGAAAGAACTGAACATTCCTGTGAAAGCACCTGCATTCAGAAGGTATCCTCCTCCCATGACTGCTAAAGGCATTATCATCACAAAGTCTATCGAACAAGAAATCAAATCTGCAGCCCATCAGCATGAGTTACATCCGCATAGACCAAAAGATCAAGAGGAAATCTAGGTTTTGCGCAAAAGGATTTACAAATTTTACTGCCTGGACCCTCCAGCTGATCGCTCGGCGGATTTCAAGAAGAAGACTCAGAGCTTCAAACGACAGCAGTGATTTCTCCTCTTTGTTTTTGATAATTCTTTGTAATAGCATAGGAACCTGTACTTTGACGATCTATCTATAAGAGTTCCTATCGCTTGCTAGACAATCGCTCATTGTCTTTAAGCTTTTTAGTGTCATGTTTTCACGACTGATCACCAAGTGATCTGACACACACTCACATCAGTTTCTCTGATCTTGCCTTTCTCTCACCTGCTGAAGTTCATTTACTATTATCAGTTTTTCCTCAGATGCTTTAAGGGGGAAATTGTTGTCAGTAGGACAATATCTTTAATAGACGTTAGAGTATAGAGGTTTTGGCATCATCAATTAGGGGGAAATTGTTGGATATGAGTCAGTAGATTGATACTCAGCTGTTCTAGGGTTAAAAGAAATTGGGGGAAATCATAGTAGTACTATGGAATTGAAGATCCCAAAACCGAGTTGATATCAGTAGATTAGTGTGTCGATAGGATTAGCTGATGTATAGGTTAGACTTGATGTTATGTTTATTGTTTTTGTCTAAGTCCTGTACGGGGTAGTTGTTGAACTGATCTTCTGCTGAAGATACTTTTCCGAACCCCATGTCATCAGTGTAATCGCTTGCGTTCTTCGTCGAAGGCCGAATGCTAAACTTCACCGTGGAGACAGCGCATCAGCTTACCCGATCTCAGTAGAAGACATTATCAGCTGATGGTCATCAGCGGAAGAACCTATGCAAGTACAATACCTTCGCAGTCTACCAACTGACTATCAAAAGCTCACTTCATCAGTCAAACGACTCAGCCGAAGAAGACAGAGACGTATTCAGTCTACTGTACCCGACAGAAAGCGACCCTGCACCTGAAGTCTTTTCGAATAGTTCAGCAGAAGACATACGAGGTTGTTTGAACGGTCAACTCGACACTCTCACCAACTACAAACCTCGACCAATGAGAAGGCGACAACGCTTACCTACTCTACGAAAAAAGCTTGCTCTCATGAACAGTGCATTAAGCGCCCTTCTCGCAACTAGCTCGAATTTATGGCCGTTTTCTTTGGAGGCTTGTGACACGTGGCATCGTCGTCTCCAACGGACATATGCCACAACTCACAGCTATAAATAGAGAAGGATTTGAAGATTTCGAAACACGGGAGGAATATACGCGAAATCAAGGGAAAGCATTCAAGCTCACAACGCTCTAGAACCTTCAAGCTTATCCCGAGAGACGAACTAGTTTTCATAGAACACTTCTTGTAGTTCATCTCTCTAGAGCTCTTTGATCCCTTTCTTCTCTAAACTAAGCTCATTGCTAGATTCATAGCTTAGATTCGAAGGAGTTCACATTTAGTGAATCGTTCTTGTTGTAAGAACTCCTTCTCAGTTGGAGAATATTCCCTCCCTTCTAAACTTAGGTTTGGATTGTAAAAGTCGCTAAGGACTATAACTTAGAAGGATGCGTCCCGCGTACGGTTTCCTTCTTGGAGACTTGCTCGAGATTAATCAACAAGTTTCTCCCGCTGAGTTCGGGACCGTGGACGTAGGATCCGTTATCCGAACCACGTTAAAAATCGCTTGTGTTATTCATTGTTTTATCGCATTGCATTTAACCCAGTTTTAAATCATCAGCTTGCATAAAACGTATCTTAAAAAGCGCACAGCCAAAAGACTTTACATTGCGAAAACACATTTTCAAAAGAGACGACTCCGGGCCTAACACTTATCCGCACTACAGTCTCCGACTGAGTTTCGTAATACTGACATCAGTCAGTAGAAGAGCTCGAGGCGACTCACTTTGACCCCGTGATCGAAGGCCTATTTGGCACTGTTCATCAGTTGCAAACATCAGCTTCAGCTGACCTTCACTGAGAAAAAGAAACAGAGCTCAGGTGTATTCACCCCCCCCCCTCTACACCTGACTTTTCGTCTCCGGACCAACACATGTTATTACATCAGATGAATGTAAAGATGACATTCCTCCACGGTAACTTAGAGGATGAGATTTACATGACACAACCAAAAGGATATGAGTCTGGAGGTAGAAAGACTCACGTGTGTAAGATGAGAAAGAGCTTTTATGGTTTAAAGTTGTAAACATATTGAAATATCATCAGAACAAAACTTCATAGTATCAATCATCCTCAGTGAGCTAAAGAAGAAGGAAATGAGGACATCAAAGAATAATATTTAAATCATAGTTTAGCAGAAATATTTCAAAAACATAATGCTATAACGGCAAAATAGCATGATCAGCACCAAATCAGCCATCCACCTTGCATCGTCCATCTAACCTAAAAAACATTTTGAAAATAAATAGGGTTGAGTACTAATGTACCCCGTAGGTTAAGCATTTGATAAAAATATTAGTCAAATCTTTGAAAATGGAGTGTCCATGTAAAACGGTATAACAAATAAAGTTTTAAAACAAAAGAACATTCTATGAATACCAAAACATTTCATTTGACCATTCTTTCTTTTTCTCAACTATTGGTGCATTCTACGTCCTTTTCTCTTTGTTAGTCTTAGGGAAATACATTCGCCCAAGACTAACTTCGTAACATTCACTAACTAGAAAACATTTCCCCTAGTTAGAGCTTGATTGTTCCTCTCTTATTGGCGGAACAAATATCATTCAAGTAGAAGCATTAAAGCCAATAGAGATTTGCGTAAATAACAGAGCTTAATAATTCAAACATACTTTTTATAAGAAATATAAACCCACCTTGATTTGGATTGAATTAATACTACCCACTTCCTCTGCTTTGGGTGTTATTCATTCTCCTTAATCGGTCCTACAAGAGCATTTCTAGGCTTAATTATATTCTGAAATTCTATTTGTCGCTAAAAGTCCTGAAAGTCCTAAAAGTCTTTCAAATCCTAATTCATAACCCTGTCCTTGAAAATAAAGGTTTTCAATATTTCTTAGAATTGTTGCCTTAGTATAGGGCATTAAAAACGTCCTAAACATAACCGTAAGACTTTCAATGTATGGGAACGCCAAAATGCATACTTCAAGTAGATCAATCAATAGTTTATACCATGCTTTTATTAATACTTTGAAATATAACATATACACATATCTTCTACATGAGTATAACATTATGGCATCTCTGTCAGCATAAATCTGTAAGGATTGCTATAGCTCAGACATGTCAATAAAATATTTTACTTAATTTCCTAAATACGTGTAGGGATATGAGTCAGTGGTCGTCTAGATCATTGCTAGGGGGTACTTAGAACTGACGTCGACATATTGTAATATTCAGTATTGGGGAAAATTGTAGTGATGCTGAATTTCATCACTATAGAATTGAAGATCTCAAAACTTGTCCTGAACCCGATGTGTGTTTGAACGATGATGATGTAAGACTCGTTCTTATCATTATTGATTATTTTGTCTAAGTCCTGTAAGGGGTGTTGTTGGTCTGAACTTCAGTAGAGAAGTTAAATTCCAGAACCCTAAGTCATCAGTTCATAGAGCTCGGGACTTCAGGTCCTCCCGCTGTCAGTTCTCAGTAGAAGAATTCTTTCAGCAGACCTCAGTTGAAGACTAAGTACCATTCTTTATCTATTGAATGTGTGAAGAGCTCAGTATCTTCAGAGTCACCAGCTGTCTATCCTCAGTAGAAGATCCTTATCAGCAGACTCAGATGAAGAAGTCAGTATGATCCGTCCAGATCTACTGAACGTATGCAACTAAGTTGCAAGTCCGACAAGGAAACAACTGCCCGACTATTATCATTCGAATGTCAGTAGAGATTATTCAGTATACGAGGTTCAGAGAGAGTCAACTCGAGATGGAAGGCGATGCTCGACAAGTCTCACCTACCACAAACCTCGACCAATGAGAAGCAACCAAAGCCTTACCGCTCCGACATTAAAGTTGCTCTCATGTATAGAAGCCAACCACTCTGCGGCGCTCTTTCGAAAACTTATAGCCGTTTTCCTTGGAATTTTTGTGACACGTGGCATCGTCCTCTCCAACGGATACATACTTGGGTCATGACTATAAATAGAGAAGAGTCTCCAAGCTTAATGCACGGGACATCAAGGGAATACAAGCTCATTGCATACAACTCTCTAGCGCATTAAAGTCGATCCAGCAAAGAACTTGCATAGTTGAATATCCTTAGTTCTTCTCTCTAGAGATTCTTTAGTTCCCTCTTCTCTATCTAAGCTCCACTGTTATATCCATAGTTTAGAACCTTCGAAGGAGTTCACTTTTCTTTTAATTGTCCTTATTGTAAGAACTCCTTCATTGTTGGAGAAAATCCCCTCCCCTTCAAACTTCGATTTGATTTGTAAAGTCGCTAAGGACTAAAACTTAGAAGGATCTGTCCAGCGTACAGATTCCTTGCTGAGGCTTGCTCAGATTAATTAACAAGAACTCCTGTTCTGCAGGACCGTGGACGTAGGATCTTGCGTATCCGAACCATATTAAAAATGCTTGTGTTATTTACTATTTTATTGCATCGTGCTCAAACTCAACTACAAACTCATCATTTGCATAAAACGTATTTAAAAGTGCACCAGCCAAAACAATTTTGGTTTGCGAAAATACGTTTTCAAAGAGACGAAGTCCTACGGGCCCCACACTTATCCGCATTGAAATTCATCTACTGAACTCTTTATACTGACTGAAGTCAGTAGAACAGACTCAGTAGTTGATACACTCTGACCCGCGATCAAAAGGTTCTTATTTGGCACTGTTCATAGGGGTGTAAGTGGTTTCGCTCCGAACCGCGAAACCGATCGGATCGAACCGAACCAAACCGAAAAATGCGGTTTGGTTCGGTTTCGCGGTTTGGTTCGGTTTATTTTTTTAGAAACCGTTTACATTCGGTTCGGTTCACGGTTCCAATAATTTTTGAACGGTTCGAACCGAACCGAACCAATATCATATTTTTTTATTTAATATTTGTCCTTATATGAGAATATTATTGAATTTAGATATTAGATTTAAGTTAAGATCAATTTTAATCTATATAAATGAAGATAAAGGGGTAACAACTCTATACTTATGAGTTTGGAATGAGTGAAATCCTATAAACTATTATTCTAGCATTATTTAGGATTTAAAAAATAAATAAATAAAATAAAAAGGTGAACCGAGGAACCGAACCGAACCAAACCATTTATAAGCGGTTCGGTTCAGTTCGGTTCCGATATTGAAAAATCCATTGAACCGAACCGAACCGAACCATTTACATGTGTTCGGTTCGGTTCCTAAAATACATAAAAAATCAAACCGAACAGTTACACCCCTAACTGTTCATTCAATCGCATATCTCATCTCAGCTGACCTTCGCGTTTGAGGCAAAACTTATGTCAGTGTATTTACCCCCCCCTCCCTACACCTGATACTCGTCTCCGAACCAACACTTATTGTTTAAAATGTTCATCTAAGGATTAATTTTTTAGCCTAGGAACATATTCTAGAGGTCCAAATGATAGTAGGGCTATTTTTTTCTATAAATAGTTGTTTTCATTGTAACCTATATCCGAAAATCATAGTGCATAATTTTAACTTGGTAGAGCCCCTAGACGTAGTTGTGAGACGAACTAGGTAAACAATTCTCGTGTTCTTTTCTTGCTTTTATTCGTATCTCATATATTCCGCGTTTTGTTCTACAAGACATTGCTTGTATTTTTCACTATAATATTACTCCCTCCGTCCCGGATGAAACGTCCTCTTTCTTTTCGGCACGGTAATTTATGCGGTGTACTTTAGAAGTAAAGAATGGTGGCCCACTTGTACTTTAAAAGTAAAGAATGGTAATTTATGGGTAGGTGTGTGGTAGTGGGTAGGTTAGATTTAATGTTGTGGGTCCCACATAAAATAATTAGATGACTAATTATTTCCAAAAAAGGAATAGGGGGCGTTTCATCCGGGGACACTCCGAAATAGAATAGGTGACGTTTAATCCCGGACGGAGGGAGTATTATATAAGCATATCTTGCATAAGCTTATCATTTTTCTGTATTTTGTTAAAATTGATATATTTAACATTGATATTGACGGAAGTAGAAATACGTAAAACCACACATACATTATAAGAAAATAACAAAGTACAACACTAAATGTGGAGTTAACAGTATAATATGTATTGCAGGATAACGGACATTAGAATGTCAAGCACAATCAATTCTCAAAATTCACAATCAAATCAATCAAAGCGTATGTCCAATCATTCAAAGCCCTATTTTCAACTCAATTTACATCAATGGATCTAATAAACCCTAAATTCGAATTACTACACAATATTAAAACTTCATAAATACAAGAATTCGCACAAATTTTGTTACCTTCTTCCTCCATGTTGTTGTCATTCTCGAAGAAGATTATGGAATAGGTCTAATTTTCTAATCGGATGAAGGAATCGCCCAAATTTTGTTTTGAATTCGTGGAAAGAGTTAAAGGGGACAAACAGTCCTAATTTACTTTCAAAAACTTTTTTTGAATCGCAACCCCAAAATAATCAGCCTAATGTTTACACACAAATGATCTCAATTTAATTTATTTGTTCCTAATTCCTATAAGATGGGGTATTCTCACCTGAACTCATCCCTATATATATAACTGCATATGTACGTATATGAGATACATATTTATGTTAGGAGCTACATAAGCATTTCTTTGACTAATTTATTTTGCTTGTCCCTCCATTTGTTGAACCACCCCTTCTCCACGTGTAGCCATTAGTAATAGGGGTGGAAGAAAATTTGTGTTATGACTTCCCTTTAGACTTTATCTATTGATTCAATACAACACCCACAAATTCACATTCTCCACTGAGTTCCCTTCCTCTACGAAGTATCAGCTGAAAAGTACTAAGTCATATTGTCTGTCCCGATAAGAATTCAAGTTTGGAGAGAGGGGGGAAGAGGAGGAAAGAAAACACTTAATTCAAATTTTCAGACTAAAATCATATAATCGGTCAGTCCCATAAAAAATTTCTGAGTCCTTCATATTTATCTAATATCCCTTAAAAACACTACACTCTCTTGAATTTTTAATTTTCTCAAAGTGTATCTCATCTTAAGTATGCGATTTTACATAATTCGAAATTAGTGGATTTATTTTTGAAAATCTTTCTTATTCCATAATTTGGACCTTTACATCTTTTATAGATTACAGTAATAATAATTTTGCATGTATCTTATGTTACTCACATAAACAATATGATAGAGAATAGTGAATTAATATATATGTGATGGAAAAACTTTTCTCATAAATTATACTCCCTCCGTCTCACTCATCTTGCAATATTTGAGATTGGGTACGGACTTTAAGATAATGGGGTAAATGTGTAAAATAGTAGTATAAAGTAAAAGATAATGAAATCCACTTATTTAAGATAATTGTGGTCTACTCATTTTTTTCTATTTTAGGAAACAGTTGCAAGATGAGTGAAACAGCCGAAAAAGAAAATGTTGCAAAATCAGTGGGAGTGAGGGAGTAATTTACATCGAGCAAGCAAAACTTTGTAACTAAATCGAGACAAGCGAGCCAACTTCTTTTCATAGTAATGGTAAGACTGAAAGTTTGTAAAAGATATGCATGTGATGACTGATAATTCAGACTCTCTCCTATTTAAAATAAGTATTTTTTTAGCTTACATTAATTAATAAATAAGTATCGTTCTGATTTTATTATGCTTTAATAATTACTATTTTTAATGTTAAATATTGTTAAATAAGGTTAATAATTAGCAAAACAATAATAATCCGTAATCTATGTGCCATAGAAGGGAGTTATTAAAAATAATTATAAATTTTCAGTCTTTAAATTATAAAGTAATAAAGTCTAGACTAAATTAACGTAACAAGTGACAAATAAGATGAATATTGGGATAAATAAATTATAATAATTAAAGATATAATTCCACCTCTATCTGTTGGATATGAGTCAGTAGATGATACCCAGCTGTTGTTTGGTTAAAAGAAAATTGGGGGAAATCATAGTAGTACTATGGAATTGAAGATCCCAAAACCTAGCTGATATCAGTAGATTAGTGTGTCGTTAGGATTAGCTGATGTATAGGTTAGACTTGGTGTATTGTTTATTATTTTTGTCTAAGTCCTGTACGGGGTAATTGTTGAACTGATCTTCTATTGAAGATACTTTTCAGAACCCCACGTCATCAGTGTAATCGCTTGTGTTCTTCAGTCAGCAGCTGATCCTTCACTGAGTCGAAGACAGCGCATCAGCTGACAAATCATCAGTAGAAGACTACTCCCAGCTGATAGTCATCAGCAGAAGAACAGAAACAAGCACAGTACCTTCGCAGTCGCCAGCTGACCTACTCAGTAGATGCCGTGTCAGCCGACTCAGTTGAAGAAGACAGAGACTTTTCGGCTTATTGTATCCTACGGAAAGCGACCCAGCTATTCAAGTCTTTTCGAAAAGTTCAGCAGAAGACACACGAGGTTGTTGAACGGTCAACTCGACATTCTCACCAACTACAAACCTCGACCAATGAGAAGCCGACAACGCTTACCTACTCTACACGAAAGTAAGCTGCTCTCATGAACAGTGCATTAAGCGCCCCTGCCGCAACAAGTTCGAATTAATGGCCGTTTTCCTTGGAAGCTTGTGACACGTGGCATCGTCGTCTCCAACGGACATATGCCATAACTCACAACTATAAATAGAGAAGTTTTTTGAAGCTCCAAGAAGAAGAATAACGGAATTTCAAAAGGGACAAACTCAAGTTCATAAAAGCTCTAGAACACTCAAAGATCATCCAGAGGAAAACTTGCATACTTAGAAGATTTCTTAGTTTTTCTCTCTAGAGTTCTTACATCCCTTACTTCTCTAGACTAAGCTCATTGTCATATTTATAGCTTAGATTCGAAGGAGTTCACATTTAGTGAATTGTTCTTATTGTAAGAACTCCTTCTCAGTTGGAGAAAATTCCCTTCCCTTTCAAACTTAGGTTTGGATTGTAAAGTCGCTAAGGACTATAACTTAGAGGGAACTCGTCCGAGGCACAGTATCCCCGCTGAGGCTTGCTCGGGAATAATCAACAAGTTCTCTTGCCTTGTTCGGGACCGTGGACGTAGGATCTTGGGTATCCGAACCACGTTAAATCGCTTGTGTTCTTTTACTGTTTTATTGCATAGCATTAAACTGACTTTAAAATCATAAGCTTGCATAAAACGTATTTTACAAAGCGCACATCCAAAAGACTTAATTTGCTAAAACGTGTTTTCAAAAGAGATGAATTCCGGGCCCCACACTTTCCGTACAACAGTCTCCGACTGATTCTCAAAGTACTGACAACAGTCAGTAGGAGAGAGTTCGATGGCCGACTCACTCTGTCCCGCGATCGAAGGCTTATTTGGCACTCGTTCACCGGTTGCAATCATCGGCTTCAGTGACCTTCACCGAGAAAAAGAAAGCGAGCTCGGGTGTATTCACCCCCCCCCCCTCTACACCTGACTTATCGTCTCCGGACCAACAATTGGTATCAGAGCACACGGTGTTCAACCGATCGCCGGTTACGAAATCTTGGTCCTCTCGAACCGATCCCGAAAACCGTTTTCCCTTGCATAAGCATCTTTTCGGCATCCTTAGACTCTTACTCTTACAATGTCCGATATGTCGGGTATTAGGATGGTACCGATGTTCTCAATAGAGAACTACACGGTATGGCGCGTACGTATGGAGGCACACCTAACGTCACTCCACGACGACATGTCGAGATGTCCTAGAGTCGGGACCGATCATTCCCATGATCGACAACGTAGTATTTGCTTTGGAGGAGGCGTGGGAGCACAAGCCGGTGCTAAGGTTCCCAAAGACAAATCTGCCCTTCACGCTCGAAGAAAAGAAGTTGCACAACCTTGACCGAGTTGCACGTAATGCCATACTGACTACGCTCAGTGACTCACACCTCGGAAGGGTACAAGATTGCAAAACGGCGAAAGAGCTATGGGACGCCTTGGCTGTACTGAGCCATGGAACCCCTCAGATCAAAGAAAACAAGCTCGAGCTAGAGCTTCGAGGTTCGACGCCTTTGCAATGGAGCTCATCGAAACCATTGACGAGCTGAGTGTCAGATTCACCAATCAAGTCAATGTCATCAATGGGCTGGGGAGGTCGTTCACCAACAAGGAGATGAACACCAAGATCTTGAGAGCGTTGCCCCGACAGAAGTGGCTTCCATTTGCTACTTATTTATGTCGCTCTGATCTAAATGCTCTAACTCCTGATGTTATATTTTCAGAATTAAAATCGGAGGAATTCGAGCTTAGCCTACCCCAAAAGTGCTTAAGCGCTCCAGCTGACACACAGTTCGACCACGCCTTCAAGGCAACGATCGGCAATACCGGGAGCCAAGCCTATTTCCTCAAGTAAAGCTTGTGGCCACATCGGTAGCAAAGTCTTCCGAGACTTCAGTGCCCCGACCGGCTAGCACCGATGGCTCTCAAATATCGAGGGAAAAGGAGAGAGCCAGAAAGCTGAGGAAATACAACCGAGATTCTTCCTCAAGTAAGAAAGACTATCATAAGAAAGAAGAATCTAATCCTTCTCCTGAATGCAGGAAATCGGAGTCTGCTGCCAGTCCGTCTAAAGACTTCACTGGTAAGAGCGAGCAGAACATCCACCTGCTACAAGCGCAAGAAGGAGGGACACTATCGCACGATTGTCCCGAACTCTCGGTCCGCTCAAAGAGCGTAACGGCGAGCCAGGAGAAAGAAATTCGCCGAGAGACGGCGAGCCTATATAGCCGGAGAGATATCCGACAACTCAATTCGAGGAGGATACATTCATGTATTCTTCGAAGACGAAGCCGTATTCGTCGCAGTTGAGGTCGCAAAGACAGTTCTCGATGAGTCGGTCGAATACCGTCTCGATGGCCGGAGAAGAGGCCGAGGTAAATTCTAAACGCATTATTACCTCTTCTTCACACAAAGACACAAGACACGTGCTCGGTCACGGATGATCCTCTAGGCGTGGTACAAGCCTACGACGATGCTGCTAGAGGAACAGTATTCGGTGAGCGAGAGAGTTCAAGCAGAACCATCCAGGAACTTGAACAGGTAAAGGCCGAGAATCGAGACTTTCTTCGATTGTCGGGTCTCTCTACCGAGTCAGTGGATCTAGTTGCGAGACTCAAGGAAGAGATTGAATCTCTTATAACTAAGTCTCGGCTTCAAGAGACTCGAGATCTCGGTTCGACCAAGGACAATTCCGAGAAAGAGGCCGAAATAGCCAAGCTCGATCGAAGCTCATAGGCGTGCGAGAATGACTATGACTCACTCGGAAGGAGTGACGAGGTGCGGAGAGGTTTGATGACCGAACAATACACGGGAGCGAAGGAGAAGCTTGAAAGCATGCTTAGAGCACAACGGCCAACCGTGAAAAAAGGCCTTGGCTATACCCACGAAGCTTCCACCTCCAAAAGCTCGGCAACCACGGGCCGATAGGTTCGTCGGAGGAAAGGTGCAAGGCTTGCGACACCACACCTCGGGCGAAAAACAAACAGAAAATGATTACACCTCGGCCGAGTAGCAACAAGCAGTGACCAAAGGTTCCGGCCCCGGGACACCGCGATCAAATTCGGGGGGAACCAAGAAGGTCGGATGGGCGAGCAAGACAAGGAGCCATCGTATGAGCACCCGGCTCGGACGGCTCGTACTACTATGAGCCCGGGGTCGGGAGAAGCGCTAAGACTCGAAGAAGAAAGCGCTCGAACCCCAAAATTATCAGCGAAAGTCGGTATCTCCAAGTCCTGTGGAGAAGAAAGGCGATAAGGTTCGGAAGAAGAAGTCTAGAACTTCTAAGGTCCCGAGACGGATCCGGGTTCCGAAATCACCCACTAACCTCGTAAGGACCCAATCGAACCAAAGGGTACCTAAAAATGCCTCTGTTTTGCGGGTGCATAAGGACCCGTGGATAGTGGACAGCGGCTGCTCGAGACACATGACTTACCAGAAGAGCCTGCTGACCAACTACGTACAAGAAGATGGTC
Source organism: Lavandula angustifolia (assembly GCA_028984105.1). Classification (NCBI taxonomy): domain Eukaryota; kingdom Viridiplantae; phylum Streptophyta; class Magnoliopsida; order Lamiales; family Lamiaceae; genus Lavandula; species Lavandula angustifolia. The sequence goes on from CM054823.1 coordinate 21,906,198, forward strand.
CCAAAATTGAATTCGGTGACAACTCCAAAGGCTACACAAGGGGATACGGAACGCTGAACATTGGGACTGCCATAGTTCCAAGAGTAACATATGTTGAAGGACTTCAACATAATCTCCTTTCGATCGATCAATTCTGTGATAATCTTAACGAGTAATCTTTGACGTTGGTTTTACGTGATATTGTTGACAAATCTACAGGGAAAATAGTGTTATAGGTTCGCGGAGGAAGAACATCTATGTTGCAAACTGGAATACCGCAGAACCTGAGGCTTGCTTGCTCGCACAGACCAAATCAGGTGACAAGTCGGGTTGGCTATGGCACAAGAGACTCGGCCACCTTGAACTTCAAGACCATGAACAAGCTAGTCAAGAACTCTAAAGTCGAGGAGCGCCCAACAAATCGTTTATCAAAGACGAGAAATTGTGAAGCGTGCACGAAGGGAAAGCAAACAAAGAGGAGCAATCCACCTATTCCGTCACCTTCCACGATGGAATCCTTGACCGCTTCACATGGACTTATTCGGGCCGGTCTCTCCAAGAACTATAAGAGGCAAGAAGTATGCCCTCGTAGTCATAGACGACTTGCTCGAGATATACTTGGGTCATCTTCATCGCCAACAAATCGATGTTCGAGCCGAGTTACCTAATCTATCGAAGAAACTCGGTGTGGAAAAGAACATCAAGATTAAGAAGATACGCTCGAGGGCAGGAACGAAGTTTCTAAACTCGGTAGTTAAGACATACTTTGCGATAAAGAGGGAATTCAGCCACGAGACATCGGCTGCGCGCACCCCCTCGCCAGAACGGACTTGCTGAACGTAAGAACAGAACACTCAAAGAAGCGAGCAAGAACGCTCCTCGCAGTTCTCGGACTACCCTCAAAGTTTTGGGCTGATGCTACGACACCGCCCGTTACACTCGGGAATCGCTCACTACCGACACAAAGCAACACATGAAGACGCCTTACGAACTGTGGAAAGGGAGAATTCCTTCTATTTCTCATTTTCATGTTTTCGGCTGTCCTTGCTTTATCCACACAATGGGAAAGATCAGTTGAAGGTCTTTGATAGCAAATCTGATCAAGGAGTATTCTTAGGATACTCCCGAGTCAGTAAAGCCTTCAGAGTCTTTAACTATCGAACTCTTTGCGTGGAGGAAAGCCCTCATGTTGTTTTTGATGAATTTGTTGCCGAGAACAGGGAAAGATACAAAGTCAAATATCGAGGATGTCGGCAAAGAAGCTACGGGATCTCGGATCGAATGACAAAGCCTGAAAAGATCCAGCATTGTTGGGATGATGAGTCGGAAGATGAAGAAATTCGGACTCAGCCAACAAGCAATGTAGCTAACCTAGTTGATTCTATCGAACGGAATCAACAACGGGTAACATCGATCGATGAGGAAGCCCCCTGTGGTAACCGAGACCTCTACCGAGAATATAAACTCGGGGGGGAACGATTAATGTTCTCGAGCTAAATGCCCCTAAACACCGGAAACTCGGTAGATCCTAACCTTCTTGCTGAATTGGTACGGTCAAAGAACAAGACTACCGAAATACCTAATACACCTACTGATCGTGCGTAAGTAGTATCGTGAAGAAGAAGCCCGACTCAGGCGTTCGTGGCTCAATGCTCATTCTTCAGATCTTATCATTGGATATCCATCAGCAACTATAAGGACGAGATCAAGATTAAGTCAAGGAGAAAGCTCACTTTACTCTTGTTTTCTATCTACAGAAGAACCTCAGTCGATAGAGGACGCACTTAAAAATGCTGACTGGGTCATTGCTATGCAAGAAGAGCTGAACCAGTTCATCAGAAATGAAGTTTGGGAGCTTGTCGACAGACCTAGACATTAAGTGGGTCTTCAAGAACAAGCGAGATGAAAACAACGTCATCGTCAGAATTAAAGCTCGACTAGTTGCTAAAGGATACAGTCAGGCAGAGGGAATTGACTTTGATGAAACATTTGCTCCAGTCGCCAGATTGGAAGCCATTCGTCTTTTCCTAGCTTATGCAACACATCAGGGATTTAAGGTATATCAGATGGATGTGAAGTCAGCTTTTCTGAACGGCGTACTGAAGGAAGAAGTCTACGTGGAACAACCGCCCGGCTTTCAGCAGGGACATCAGGTGTACAGACTTAGGAAAGCTCTGTATGGGTTAAAACAAGCACCCAGGGCTTGGTATGATACCCTATCAGACTTTCTACTTCAGAAAGGTTTTCAGAAGGGGACAGTAGATCACACCCTATTCAACATAAAGTCAGGAGATGATATCCTACTGGTGCAGATCTACGTGGATGACATCATTTTCGGCTCAAGAAACGAAGTCATATGTCAGCAGTTCGAAAAGATGATGAAGGAGAAATTCGAGATGTCCATGATGGGAGAGATGAATTATTTCCTTGGATTTCAAGTGAAGCAATCACCTGAAGGAATCTTCATCAATCAAGCCAAATACACTCGAGATCTTCTCAAGAGATTCGGGCTGCGACTCCGGCAAGCCGGTCACCAAAATCCCCATGAACACGAACTTTAAAATCGATCTAGACAAAGAGGGAGCTTCTGTTAACTCTACTGATTATAGAGCTATTATAGGCTCTTTACTTTATTTAACAGCTAGCCGTCCTGACATAACTTATGCTGTAGGTGTATGCGCAAGATTCCAAGCGGATCCCAAGCGAAGTCATTTAGACTCAGCGAAGAAGATTCTGCGCTATTTAAGAGGAACACCTGATGCTGGGTTATGGTATCCTGCTGATGATAACTTAATACTAACAGGTTATTCTGATACTGATTATGCAGGATGCAGGATAGATCGAAAGTCAACTTCCGGAACTTGTCAGGTCCTAGGCAGCAAGCTGATTTCTTGATTTTCAAAGAAGCAAGATTCGGAGGGAACGTCCACTACCGAAGGCGAGTACATGGCTGCAGGAAGTTGCTTGTGCCCGAATCCTTTGGCTTCGGCAACAACTTAGAGATTATGGTATAACTCAGGATGAAGTGCCCATCTACTGCGACTCCACAAGTGCAATTGCCATAACTCAGAACCCAGTTCTACATACCAGATGCAAGCACGTGGATATTCAACACCACTTCATCAGAGACCATGTCGAGAAGAAGGATATCAGGATGGAGAAGATCCATACTGACAAGCAAAGGGCGTATATACCGACCAAACCACTAGGCGAGAACAAGGTTCGGGAGAACTATCAGTTGAGCTAGGTCTACTGGATCCTACTGAGATGCGTCAGTAGATGCCGACTACTGAGAACATCATTGCCCAACAATTGGTAACAATTGGGATCAGCATAAGGAATCAGTACGACAGGTCAGATAACTAAGTACAGTGACTCAGTTGGGAAAGTCACACTGTACACAGCAAGGGGGAACATAGTCATCAGCATGACAACCATTCTCCTAATACAGAACAGTAACCAGCTGATAGGTTCAGCTGAAGAGGTTCGGTAACCAGCTGATAAGTTCAGCTGAAGAAGATCGGTAACCAGCTGATAAGTTCAGCTGAAGAGGTTTGCGTAATTTTGTGTACTTAAATTCTTTTGAAGCATGCTCGCATTTATTGCATCAGTCGCTCACACTCAGTAGTTAATGTGCATTCATTTCCCGCCATTAATAGTTTTAAGGAAAGGTCAGTAGGAAACCTTTTCATTTACATAAACTGAGTAATTAATGTTGTCTGTCGCGCATTTAATGCATGTCTTCTCACTTACCTTTATTACGTCGATCTATGTTTTAGGCGGCTTTTGTAATCATCTTCTTTTAACATTAAATCTTAGCCGTTCATAGTTTTTGGAAGATTAAAACTCAGTCGTTGGATTGAAACTTGCAATCAAGCCAGTATATACAAAATCTTTCAACCTCTATCTTTTTCCTCACTTTTCGCCATTATCAAAACCTAAGAGCTTTTATCGCAAATCAGTTTCCATCTCAAAACTCCTGTAACTGCTTTGCCTGTGCATCTCTCAAGCTCTCATACTCGGTAATGTATTCAAATCTGCTGACAACTACTGACTTAATCTATTTTCAAGTGCTAACATGTGTTTTGCAGATTTCTATGGCGATCGTACAGACTCCTGAACCTATAGTGGAGATCATGGCCATCCGAATCCAGTTCGAACCAACAATGGCTTTCCGCCAGGTGGACATTTCATATCTGGAGCCTATGTTCAATGCTCTGGAGAGGTCTGGGTTGGAGACCCTTGTGACCAAGCATCCGCGTGCCCATCTGCCAAGGCAAGTGGCAGAAGCATATTTTAACTAGAACTCAGTGGCTGCCGGAGGAGAAGAAGCTTCTTTCTCATACATGAGAGAATCCACTCCGAACAAGTGGAAGCCGACTCAGCACACCTTCAACATCCGAGAGGCTCTAGTCCTCGCGTTTCAGCTTCCAAATTCTGGTATCTCACCTATCAGATATAAGGAGAGGGAGATCATTGCCTATGTACAAAAGTTCTGTGGACGCAGTGATCTGACGTTCAAGACAGCTCTGCCGAGGAACCTTTTGCTACCTCAGTACAAAGGTTTAGCGTATGTGGTCTCACACATCCCGACAAGCTCATTGGATCGTATGATCAACTTGTCCCAAGCCAAGGATTCAGCTGATGATGGCTATTGATGACGGAGTAGAAGTGAATTGGGCGGACTATTACACGACTCGATGATGAAGCCCGGCCCGAGAAATTCACTACTCAACCCATTGGCGAGAGGAAGTTGGCCAGTACGGGTAAGCTTCTATTCGGGACTAAGATGTCTGTCCTAATAGAGAGTGTTGTACAGAGGAACTCAGCTTTCGAAGACTCAAAGCTGTACAACACCAAGCTGATAAAATTTAAGACCAAAGAAGCGACGGAGAAGTCAATTGGCAAAGGGCCACCTGAGCAGAAGAGAGCTGCTACTGCCCTGCTATCTCCCGCTGATGTGCCCAAGAGGAGGAGGCTTACAAAGCCACGACCAGCTGAGGTCACTGTGGCTCAGCCGATAACTGTCATGGAACAGGCTCCCCCTCCACCTCAAGATGAGCAAACCTTGGACTCCGACACAGGGATGGAAGGAGCCACCCTCAAGGATAAAGCTCAAGTCATCAGCTCCGATGACACTCAGTCGGACATTAGAGAGCCAACTGAAGAGACTGAATGGACAACAACTCATACCACTCGTCTGCGTGCTACAGCTGAGATTCACGATCAGATTCCAGAGATAGCTGAGCATGAAGACTTGGTTGACATTGCCATCAGGGCAAGAGTTCAGATGCTACTGAGGTTTTTAAATTGGGATATTTTGATAGACTTTGCAAAAACTCAGTCAGCCATCGATCTACTAACAGAGGAGCAAGATTTACAGGCAGAGATCGGTTTCGGGGAGCCAGCTGATTTGGCGTCCTTCGAGGATCTTCGAGCTGCTATGCTCTATCTTCTTAGCCTGCGTACCACAGCTCCTGCTGATAATGCTCCGCCTCCATCTCCTCCTGCTGATGAGGATGATGACCAAGAACAAGATCAGGAGATGGAAGGCAACCCCAAGGATGCAGAGTTGGGAGGCTCTGCTGAGGGACCAACTCCTTATGAGAAGAGCCAATCACCACCCCCTGGTACATCAGGTGAGGCTCAGGGCGCTCCGAAGTACAGTAGGGAGCAGCTCCTCATGTTTTCTGATCAAAGGCTCGGAACAAGCTCTTACCAGATTCAACCCATTGGTTCCGTGTCCTCCAAATCAGTGAATAAGGCAATCGACGCCAAGGTGCTAAAAACGAGACTTCTCGCCAAAGACGTCCATATCAAATGGGAGAAGTATACGAAGGCGCGGACCGAAAGCTCCGAATAAGCTAGCCGGCCGGCATCTCCACTCCTCAAGAGGCTCCTCCGCGACGACTTTAAGGAGATGATCGAGCGGCGTTGATAGCTCTAAAAGCGGATCTATCCGCACAGAGTCGATTCTTTGCTCCAAGCTCAAGACAAAACATTTACTTGAGCAGTGACTCATGCTCTCACAACATCCAAGCTCAAATGGAAGAGCGAAACAAGTTGGCTACAAGCGGCCTCCGGTCGCTATTAAGCAACGTACTACGGCCTTGAAAGAGATTCGAAGGAGATGAAGGAATCTAATGATCTAGCCCCTTTGAAACTCCGCCACGAGTCAGCTGCTCATCTCAATCGATCTAGGGCGGATCAAGAGAAGGATCGGGAGAAATACGTGACTTGGTCAAGGACTTCGACTCTACGATTACTCGAGATCAAGGACTCGGTATACAAGCTTGAGAAAGAGGTCACAGCTATCCGTACCAACCTCGATAAGGCTGTTGATGCCAAAAAGGGGGAAGGTATAATAAAAGATGAACCTGAAACGGATACAGCTGATGTACAGATTATCAGGGAAAGGGTTCAGGAGGAGAGACCCTCCACAACTGAATAACCCGCACAGACTCAGGGGGAAAGGGCTCAGGAGGAAGGACCCTCTACAACTCAGGATAAGAACTTTTCTGAGGTCCTTCTCCTAGAATTCCCACTTCAGCCAACCCCCATCTCCTCTTCTGCTGCTCACATTGAAGAAGTAGCAAATTTTATTGAGCAGGAGACAGAAGAAGAAGAGCCTGAGCCTGAACAATTGCCACCGCAGAGGCCGGGGAAAGAGTTTGCAACTGAATCTACTCCTCCTTCCTCCCCGGTCCATAAGTTCAAATCAAAAGCGGAGCAAGAGGCTTATGACCTCAAAATTGCCCAACAGTGCAGGGATGAGCTCGACCATGAGCATCGGCTTGAAGAGGCGACAAAGCGAGCAAAGAAGCCTAAGGGCAAAGCCGTTAGAGGCAAAAGGCAAGAAAAAGGTCGGGTCGGTCAAAGAGCGAGAAGAAGAAAGCCCAAGAAGATTTTACTAAGGCTCTTCCGACCGAGATCCAAGCTACTACTCGAGTATTCCCACTTCTACTCTAACACCCGAGCGGATAGCGGAAGATCAAGCGACACGGGAGGCGACAACGCAAGGTCCGAGTCTTAGACGAGGAGACAATGAGAGCAGCCGCACTCCGAGAAAAGAAAAGGATAGGCGACTTGGCGAAAATGCGTAGCTTATCTCTCAAGCCAGCAGCTGATCCGAGGAAGCAGATCCCAAGAAAATCCAAGTTCATCAGGGGCCCATATGTTAAGAATATTCCTATCCCGCATGTGGATAAATGGGTGCCGGCTGATATGAACGACCATTGGGAAAGGCTGAAAGAGGATTTTATTAAAGGTTATTTTGTATGGCGAATTTATCCTCTCGACTGTCCAGCTGATCAGTTATTCGACAAACTTATCTCGAGATTTGATATCTCATTCAGAGATCGACCGAGACAGATTATGGAAGAACAGAATATTCCCTTCCGTGCCCCAGCTTTCCGACGTTTTCCTCCGCCAAGAACTGCTAGTGGACTGCTGTGCACGAAGGATATTGAGAGAGAGATAGAGGAAGCCGCTTTCCATCTGGGTTTGCTGCCTGACAATCCTCTTGACAACGAAGAAATCCAGGAGATCAGGATCAGAGTTTACAAGTATTATTATCTGGATCCTCCTGTTGAGAAGTCTGCCGATTTCAAGAAAAAGACTCAACGCTTCAAGCGTCAGCAGTGATTTCTCTTCTTTTTTATTTCTGTTGTAATAGCTGTAGGAGCTTGTACTTCATTGATTATATGTATATATATATCAGTTCCTACTGCTTGTCAGATAATTACTCATTGTCTTTCAGCTCTTTGCATCGTGTTTTCACGACTGATCACTAAGTGATCTGACACACACTCACAGACAGTTTCTCTGATTTTGCCTATCTCCCACCTACTGAAGTACTGAAATTACTTTATCTTTATTTTTCCTCAGAATGTTGTAAGGGGGAAATTGTTGTCAGTAGGATAGCATCTTTTATAGACTTAAGAAGTTTAAGAGGTAGAGGTAGAGGTTTTGGCATCATCAATTAGGGGGAAATTGTTGGATATGAGTTAGTAGATGATACTCAGCTGTTGTTTGGTTAAAAGAAAATTGGGGGAAATCATAGTAGTACTATGGAATTGAAGATCCCAAAACCTAGCTTATATCAGTAGATTAGTGTGTCGTTAGGATTAGCTGATGTATAGGTTAGACTTGGTGTATTGTTTATTATTTTTGTCTAAGTCCTGTACGGGGTAATTGTCGAACTGATCTTCTGTTGAAGATACTTTTCAGAACCCCACGTCATCAGTGTAATCGCTTGTGTTCTTCGATCGGCCTGGATCCTTCACCGAGTCGAAGACAGCGCATCAGCGACAAATCATCGGAGAAGACTACTCCCGACTTATAGTCATCGGCGAAGAACAAAAACAAGCACGCACCTTCGCGGTCGCCACCGACCTACTCGGTAGATGCCGTGTCGGCCCGACTCGGTGAAGAAGACAGAGACTTTTCGAGTCTCATCGTATCCTACGGAAAGCGACCCAGCTATTCAAGTCTTTTCGAAAAGTTCAGCAGAAGACACACGAGGTTGTTGAACGGTCAACTCTGACATTCTCACCAACTACAAACCTCGACCAATGAGAAGCCGACAACGCTTATCTACTCTACACAGTAAAGCTGCTCTCATGAACAGTGCATTAACTGCCCTGCTGCAACAAGTTCGAATTAATGGCCGTTTTCCTTGGAAGCTTGTGACACGTGGCATCGTCGTCTCCAACGGACATATGCCATAACTCACAACTATAAATAGAGAAGTTTTTTGAAGCTCCAAGAAGAAGAATAACGGAATTTCAAAAGGGACAAACTCAAGTTCATAAAAGCTCTAGAACACTCAAAGATCATCCAGAGGAAAACTTGCATACTTAGAAGATTTCTTAGTTTTTCTCTCTAGAGTTCTTACATCCCTTACTTCTCTAGACTAAGCTCATTGTCATATTTATAGCTTAGATTCGAAGGAGTTCACATTTAGTGAATTGTTCTTATTGTAAGAACTCCTTCTCAGTTGGAGAAAATTCCCTTCCCTTTCAAACTTAGGTTTGGATTGTAAAGTCGCTAAGGACTATAACTTAGAGGGAACTGTCCAAAGGCACAAGATTCCCTGCTGAGGCTTGCTCAGAATAATCAACAAGTTCTCCTGCCTTGTTCAGGACCGTGGACGTAGGATCTTGGGTATCCGAACCACGTTAAATCGCTTGTGTTCTTTTACTATTTTATTGCATAGCATTAAACTGACTTTAAAATCATAAGCTTGCATAAAACGTATTTTACAAAGCGCACAGCCAAAAGACTTAATTTGCTAAAACGTGTTTTCAAAAGAGACGAATTCCGGGCCCCACACTTTCCGCACAAGAGCTCCGACGATTCTCAAAGTACTGACAACAGTCAGTAGGAGAGAGTTCAGTAGCTGACTCACTCTGTCCCGCGATCGAAGGCTTATTTGGCACTATTCATCAGTTGCAATCATCAGCTCAGCTAACCTTCACTGAGAAAAAGAAACTGAGCTCAGGTGTATTCACCCCCCCCCCCCTCTACACCTGACTTATCGTCTCCGGACCAACACTATCAACTGTTCAAGGCCGGCCCGATGGATCGGGGTATGTATTGTATTTTGCATTTAATTTTACATAAACTTTAGCCCATCAAATAACCCATCAAAGGTCGGCCCATGTTAAAAAAATGAGCCTACTCAATTATTTTCAATTTAATTTTTAATAATCCATTTAGCATAATTTTTTTACTCCCTTCGTCCCGGCCTACTTGTCTTGTTTATTTTCGGCACGGAGATTAAGATAAGTGAGTAAGAAGTGAAAATGGTGTATAAACTTTCACTTTTTTTTTATTTTTAGTGCCCATACTTTAAAACTTCCGATTTTGGTGCCAATACTTCACAAATTGTTTTTGTTTTGGTGTCTCACAGATTTAATAGGAATAATATTATTCCTATTATTCCAATAAATTGCATTATGTTATTTTATAGGAATAATATTATTCCTATTGTTCCAATGAATTGCATTATGTTATTTTATAGGAATAATATTATTCGATTATGTTATTTTATAGGAATAATGGCATAAAATCAAAATACAAAGCACTTTATTAATGTTATATTTTATATCTATAGTAATGGCAATTGGCAAAATATAATTAGCCATAAATTGGCATTGTAATAATGGCAGAATATTACATAAATTGGCCATAAACTATTTAATAACAAAAAGGTGGCAAAATATTACTTAAATTGTTGAAAATAGAAGTTAAATATGTGAGACACCTTAAGATAAACAATTTGTGAAGTATAGACACCAAAATCACAATTTTTAAAGAATGGGCACCAAAAACCGAAAAAAGTAGAAGTTTGGGCACCATTTTCACTATAAATTCAAGATGAGTTGGTGGTTGTGTGTAGATGAGTGGGTGATTGTATGTAGAAAGGTAGGCTCCACAAAGAAAATATGAGAGTTTGCATAGTAATTTTTCTTTTTAGGAAACAAGACAAGTCGGATGGGACGGCCCGAAAAGGAATACAAGACAAGTCGGGCGGGACGGATGGAGTATTTCTTAACTACTTTTTTTATTATTATTGTTCTTATAAACCCTGGTTTTTACTTAGTAGTATAAACTAAAAATATTTCTTAATTAGTTATTTTTAATTTCAAACTAAATTTCTTTTTTCTTTTCTTTTTATATCAGTTCTAAACTTCTTCTAAACATAGATTAAAAATGGTTTAGTCCCTCCATTCTCTCTCTTCAACTACCCTAGCTTTTCCTCTCCAATCTCTCAATTCTCGACGTCGCACCTCTCGCTGCGGCGCGTCGGTAGCAGCCGAGCAACGTGTGCCAGTGCTTCCTATTCGGACTACATAGTTTTTTTTTTGGTAAATTGGCCTAAATAGTGCTAATTTTTTTTTCATATTTGGCCAAATTGGTCAATAATTTTTTGTTTTTAGTTTTTTGTTCCCTAAACTATAAAAATTTGGCGAAATTGATCATTCTGTTAATTTTTCCATCAGTCAACAGTTAGTCAACGATATTTTAAAATAATTAATAAAATATTCGAATGATATTTTTGGAATAAATATTTTCGAGGACCAATTCAGCCGAAACTTTTAAAGTTTGAGGATCAATTTTACCAAAAAAAATTTATTCATAAAACGAAAGGTTGTTTTAGATATTTTGAATTTTAAGGATCAAATTCACTAATCACAAAATAATTTAAGGACCAATTCCACTAATATCAAATATCAGGGTTGATTGACGGAAAAGTTAACGAAATGATCAATATCGCCAAATTTTCAAAGTTTGATGACCAAAAAATAAATGTAAAAGATAAGGGACCAATTTAGCTAAAGATACAAAAATTGTTTGACTGTTTAGATCAATTTTTTTTTCATTATTTTTTGCTTGCTTTATTATATGGATCCTTTTTTTATTTTCAAACATGACACTTGAAATATGAGGACCGACCGTGTAGCTGTGAAACACCCCGTAGCCTTTTTAAAAGAGTAATGATAAACCCGCTAAACCATTCTCTATATACGGTTGCGCCTGTGTGTATTATTTAATAATAATAATAATAATAATAATAATAATAATAGTAGTAGTAGTAATAGTAATTGTGTCACACATGCACAATGCACATGAGAAAATTATCAGTACGTATTGCCATTGTAGATTTTTCTATTAAAAAATAATATTAATAATAAGCTTATCATCAATAATCGGCATATGAAGTGCTGTTAATGTTTACTATTAATATTTATTAGAATTTGACCAAGTCTCTTAGCTGCTAGTTGTTAGTATCCGTTACAATGCTGGGTTAATGACTTACGAGCGAAATTTATTTGCTATTTTTGACAAATGTTTAATTTCTGTTACAAATTGTAATGCGTTAAGGGTTTTGGGCTGTGTGTATCTCATCTTCTTTTTCATATAATAAAATGCACATGTTATTAAAAGGTTTTGGATAATCCGGAATGACCGGATCTTGGCCAAACCATGTAAGATCCATTTGTTCTGCATTTTATCATTTTACGTTGTAATTAGAGTAACTTCACATAGGTCAAATGAAAGAAATGTTTTTTTTTTGGATAAGATCCGTGGTCCCCCAAAAACTCCCTGTCCCGTTCTTGAAAAAAGAATTATACTCCATTCGTTTCATTGATCTTACAACATTGACTTTCAATACGAATTTTAAGATACTAGATATAAAGGTGTATAGTAAAGTAAAAAAAAAAGCAGTAGGATCCACTTATTTAGATGATTGTAGTTTACTCATTTCTTTCTATTTTAGGCAACAACAAGATAAGTGAGATAGCTCGAAAGGGAAATATTGCAAAATCAATGGAACGGAGGGGAATATGTAGTTTTGGTATAAAAAATACTTAGTTTTGATACAAAGAGAAAAGGAAAGGGTAAAAAGAGTAACTAGTTACAATGAGAACTATGGGTTTGTAACAGCTTAAATGAGTTGTTTATGGGCCTTTTCACCGTAGATTTTTTTTTAATATTTAGATTGTATGTTTCTACTTTTTCAGAGTTTAAAATAAGTCATAATAAATAGGAATCCATAATTAAGCTGATAAGAGATGCTTTTTAAAAGTACAAAACAAAAAGATTGAAAAAAATAATTATGAGAGTGTTTGTATAACTGTTTTCTATATTTAAGCTATTTTTTTTAATATTACAAATACTAACAATTTTTGTTTAAAAGAAACTTTAAGCAACTTTAAGCATAAGTAGTTAAAAGTTGCTTATAAAAATTATTTCAAATATTGTCTATTTAACTTTATAACAAAGTAAACGAAATTTTGTCCCAAACAAAATATTGTTAGAACAATAGGGCTAATCTCATATCTTTGAGTTTTATATTGAATACTATTTTGATTATAAAAAATAAAAATAATCATATTTATAATAATATTCCATATATCAGTAAGTAATAATCAGGGGATCCACTAAGGGCTCCATACGGCTCAACCCAAGGTAGGTTTTTCAAAATAATTCACTACTATTGTTCAACTAAGCCCAAACATTTACAATTAATTTCATTTAATATTTTATTAATCATGCTTTTAGACCGTTGTTTTACTAGATAAATATAAACATCTTTACTTTTGAAAAACTATTTAATAATTTGTTTAGTTTTAAATTCGAATATTTAATTATTGTTACTTAGTCTTTTTTATCCTAAATAAAAACATAATAATAATAAACTAATTAAAGGCCTTCATTTCACTTTCTTCACCCGCTAAATTACCGTAAATAATATACCCCTCCGTCTCGGTCCAAATGACCCGTTTCTTTTCGGCGTGAAAATTAAGAAAGTTGATAATAAAGTATGAGAGAGAAGTAGATGATAAAATAAAAGAGAGAAGATGAGTGAGATAGTAGGAGAATAAATGATAAGGTATGAGATAGAAATGATAAAGAAGTGATAAAGTATGAGAGAAAAATGATAAAGTATGAGATAATTTGTGAAATTTTTAAAAAGTTATTTTCTTTCTTGGAAATGGATCACTTGGAGCGGAACGCCCAAAAAGGGAAACTGGTCACTTGAAGGGGGATGGAGGGAGTATTACACTATTTAAGATTATTTCCTTTATTAATTAAGTTACAAATAGAAAACAATGGAAGATATATCTAAGTTATCAAGTATATTTGCTAGCATTCACTAGTTATCAGCTGAAATCTACAACTCATAATATCATTTTTTTTAATTATCAAGTGTATCGTTATTGTTAAGTATAGCAATGATTAATTTAATAAACAATTTTGTTTCCACTGTTAAATGGGTCACTTAGTGGAGAATCATCCAAGTTATATGTAGAAATAAGGATCAATTTTCAAGTACATGTGGGATAAAGAGAGATTTCAACATGTCACTTCACATGACCACCTTCAACTATAGATATAAACATAAACAACCATACTCATGGACCTAAAACCTCAACCATATAAATCTAATAACCATTATTGATTTGAAAATTGCTTCTATAACATGGTACTATAGCACTGAGCAACCCAAGGTAGTTAAAATTCATGAATCCGCCCTGGTAATAATTATATTATCCTCAATTTTTTGGACTTTGTTAATTACTACTTCCTCTGTTTCATTCCATTAGTCCACTTTTCTTTTTTGGGTCGTTCCACTCCATTAGTCCACTTTCCCTTTTTAACTTAAAATAATACTCTAATATATTCAAGTTGACCCCACTACTTTATCTATTTTACACACAACAAACAACTTTCTTAATCTCCGTGCCGAAAAGAAAGTGAACTAATGGAGTGGAACGGAGTGAGTATATTTTACCACTACCAAGAAAATCATGTAAATCCTGCTTGTTATTAAATTAAGTTTAAATTCAATGATAGGCGAAGTGATTATCTACTTAATGATTTGCTCATCCACAAATCAGAATAAGTAAAGCCGGAAATAAACTTGAAGATCGAGTCCGATAGCCGGCTCAGGGCCGGTTATTACATTTTAGAGGACCTATGCTAAAGTAAAACATCGAGCCTCATAATATTTAAAAAAAACTAAATTTTATTAACGTAATATATATAACATATAAGACTAGAAGAGAGTAAAGAGATGTAGAGAGTCAAAAGTTTGTTTGATGAGTTAAAAGTGGAGTATATTGTGTTTATTTGTTCTTACCTTTAAATAGGATATTTAATACATTCAATTTAGATTAAGATTAATTTTGTTAAAATTAATTTGGGCCCTATTTATTAAGTATTCTCCAAATTTATGTTTTTGTACTGGTGGGGAAAAAATAATTGGGCTTATGACAAAATAATACTCCCTCCGTCCCGCTATTTGTGGCTCACTTTCTCGAAAGGGGTGTCCCGTTATTTGTGGTCACTTTCCAAATTTGGTAAAAAATTACTACCATATCTTCTATTTAATCATCTTCTCTCTCCTACTTTATTACATTCTCTCTCCTAATTTATCATCCTCTCTCATACTCTCTCATTATCTTATTTATCTTCTCTCTCATACTTTATCATCTACTCTGTCTCATACTTTATCATCTAATCTCTTAATTCCCGTGCCGAAAATAACGTGGCCACAAATAGCGGGACGGAGGGAGTATAATACAATGCATTGGACCATAAAATACATTGTAAAATAGTCTTAAGCTTTTTTAAAAAAGCTAAAATAAGGGCCTTAAGCCGACTATTAATAATGAATACTCGCACCATTTAATTTTATTTTTCTGAATAGAGTGGACGGACACTCTTCCTTCGCCTAAATTTTTATTTTAGCGATTGTTAATATAAACCCTTTAGAAGAAGTGTGTATGTTATGCACGTAATTATTATTGAATGAGTAAAATGTACAAGCCGGATCAGGCTAGTTTTTAAAATTTCAAGTGGATGAATAAGTTATATAGGTGGAAGTTTAGGTGCATCTACATGTCTATGAAATAATAACATAAATAGTTGTCCCTATGAGATGGCATAGCGGTGAAGGTGGGTGGCCCGGGACCGATAGGTCATGGGTTCAATTCCCACTGGACACGTTATGTGTGATCCTGTCACCCTATCACATTAAGGGTGGTTTAACTCTTCTGTGTGGTTTGCAGGCTATTGCACAGGAGCGAGGTTTACCCTCTGCGCACCAAAGGTAGCGGCACCGCATATATAGGTTAGTTGATGTTTAAGTTTGATGATGAACGGTAAAAGAAATAGGAGAAACATAAATTACAGTTAAATCTCGATAAAGTAATAATCTCGCTAAGATAATAATTTCTTCCGGTCCCGATATGAATTACTCCCTCCGTCCCGCTATTTGTGGCTCAATTGGTTTCGGCACGGGAATTAAGAGAGTAGATGATACAGTATGAGAGAGAGCACGGGAATTAAGAGAGTAGATGATAAAGTATGAGAGAGAGTAGATGATAAAGTATGAGAGAGAAGATGAATAAGATAATGAGAGAGTATGAGAGAAATGATGATAAAGTAGGAGAGAGAATGTAATAAAGTAGGAGAGAGAAGACGATAGAGTAGAAGATATGATAATAATTTTTTATTAAATTAGGAAAGTGGCCACAAATAACGGGACACCCATTTCGGGAAAGTGAGCCACAAATAGCGGGACAGAGGGAGTATTGTACTAAAATAATATTCGATAAAATAATAACCTCGTTAAATGAATTTTTTTTCTCCATCTTAAAGTTATTACTTTATAATATAATAAAATAGTAATATTACATTTTTTTATCAGTTTGGCATTTATTGGAGTGTATTTTCTATGCCGTTCCCGGCTTTCGAGTGTATTTTATTATTTCGAGTTCTGACAGAGAGTATCAAATCATGGTGGGAAGTCGGATCGTCTATGCTATAACTGAATAAATTGTTTCAAAGCGTTAGATCGACTTTTACATTGGGTAAGTCCTCCTAATTTATGGCCTCCAAAGCTAGCTGCTTCCACTTTTCTCTATTTTCCTAAGATTATATAATATGTGTGTGTGTGTGCGTGTGTGGGAGTTAAAAAAACAAGTAAATCTTAAAACTTCCAACAGATAGAGCAGTGGGGTTAGAGAATAAAAACAAGTTTCTGAAACAGAAATGTATGGTTGGATTGGATTGGACTATCAATTTGAAATCTTGACATACTTGATTGTGTTTTTCTCTGTTTGCATCAGATCAGCCCCACACTTGTACAAGGCTGCTCAAAATAAACTTAATAGATTTGATCCGAAGGTCCATTATCGTACATCTACATTTTGTTATTTCATTTATATCTAAGCCATGCCTCTTTTTGAAATTTCTAACTTCTAAGAACTAGTTTGTTATGTTTCCCGGTAGACAATATTGGCAGAAGCCTTGCGCTTAGATAGTGCACTCTCTTAAAATATGTAAAATAAGAAATATCATATAATGCAGTGTGCAGAGTGGTGTCATTTACATATATATATATATATATTATATATATATATTGAGGCATGGATAATGGCATTCATGATACACTGCTGAATTCGGAGGTTGGTTGGTGATTTGAAAGAGAGAGTTTACGATGAGTCAAAGAAGATATGGGTGATAGCCTTGCCTGGCATGCTAGCAAGAGTGGCCTCATTTGGGGCTTTGATTGTGACTCAGTCATTTATCGGCCATATAAGTGCCGTTGATCTTGCTGGTTACGCACTTGCTCAGACTGTTATTATCCGTTTTGTGAATGGCGTGCTGGTAAGTTTGATGTTTTTGGTATGTACTCAAGGAGGCCTTGATTGCGATTGCTTGATTGGTGCAGATTGGGATGTCAAGTGTTGGGTGGGGTCAGCCCACTTGGGTTGGTTTTCCACTACCTCCCACTACATTAATTGACAAAAGTGGGAGTCAAAAAGTAGAAGACGAAAGGTTTTTTTGTTTTTCTCTTCTTTGTTTTTGAGCAGAAGAACACGAAAGGTCGCCGTCCTCCTCCTCCACAATCTGTTGTGGATTTGTCTTCGTGATCTCGATTCATCTACCGATCCAATTTGGGAGCTCAAGTTGGTAATGTATTTCCAATTCTATAGATTGTAGATTGGATATACCTTGTGGTGTTTTGTTGGTAGATTGATTGTTGTTGATATCGTCCGGAGTCACCGGATTGATTTGTGTAACTCTTCATCATCATATTGGAGTTATTTTGTCTGGACTAGGTCCCGTGGTTTTTCCCAGTTGGGTTTTCCACGTAAAAATTCTTGGTGTTCTTATGCATTTAATTTCCGCAACATATTATTATTATTGGTGAATTGGTCTATCCTGTTTTAATCAGTGGATTGGGAAATTCGGAATTGTTTCCCGAGACTGGTATCAGAGCAAGGTTGAATACTGATTAAAATGGAGGATACAGATAGTGGTTGTATGATTAAGTTGAATGCAACTAACTATTCAACTTGGAAGTCTAGAATGGAGGACTACTTATATTGTAGAGATTTGTATGATCCTGTTCTAGGAGATTCAGCAAAGCCGAAAGATATGGCTGATGAAAAATGGACCACTATGCACAGGAAAACAGTTGGAAACATTAGAAAGTGGATTGGACAAAGTATATTCCAACACTTTGCTAATGAAACCAAAGAGGATGAGTTGTGGAAGAAGTTGGAAAATATGTATGAGCGGAAATCTGGTTTGAACAAGGCTTCGTGTTTGAAGCAAATTGCTCGTATAAGATATATTGATGGCTCAGATATGAATGAGCATTTGAGTACTTTCCAGGGTTTGATAAATCAAGCAACAAATTTGAAGCTAAATTTGGATGATGAAACGACGGCTTTGTTCTTATTCAATTCATTGCCGGACAGTTGGGACACGATGGTTGTCTCTGTTACTAATTCAGCTCCAAATGGTGTATTGACGATGGCCTTAGCAAAAGAGGCCGTGATGAATGAAGAATTTAGAAGGAGAGAACAAGGATTCAACAATGAACCCCAGGCCTTGGTTTCTGAAAAGAAAGAACGAAGGGGGAGAAGCAGGAGCAGAGGACCCCACAACAAGCAGAATAAATCCAGGGGAAAGTCCGAGTCGAAGAAAAATATTGAGTGCTATTATTGTCATAAGATGGGACACTATAAGAGTGACTGCAGAATTTTGAAGGCAAAGTCTGGTGATCAAAAGGGCAAAGCTAAGATGGCTGAAAAAGAAGAAGAAGACACTACAGGAGTAGTGGCGCAGATGATGATGATTTGTTTGTACCATGTGATGATGGTACTGTGAATGCTACTTGCCACGATACTGATTGGCTAGTAGATTCTGGTGCTTCCTATCATGTCTCTATACACAGGCATTTCTTCTCTACCTATACCAGCGGTGATTTTGGCTATGCCAAGATGAGAAATGAGTCCAAGTGCAAAGTTATTGGCATTGGAGATATATATCTTGATATGGATACTGGTTGTCAGTTGGTTTTGAAGAATGCTAGGCATATTCCCAGTATGCGTTTGAATCTTATTGCTACAGGAAAACTTGATGATGATGGTTTCACTAGCACAGAAGGTGGAGGCAGATGGAAGCTTACGAGAGGAAATCTCATTGTTGCCAGAGGAAAGAAAAGGAATACTCTCTACTGGACTCGTGCGAGGTTAAGCAAGGGAGAAATAAATTCAGTTTGTGATTGCTCTATAGATCTTTGGCACAGACGACTGGGACATATGAGTGAGAAGGGGATTCAGACACTTGTTCGAAAGAAGCTTCTACCTGAAGTACAAGGTAGTACTCTTAAACCTTGTATTGATTGCATCTATGGAAAACAACATAGAGTTGCATTTAAGAGTAAACCTCCATCTAGGAAGTCGAGCCCGTTACAATTAGTACATACTGATGTGTGTTACATGAAAGATAAGTCTCTTGGTGGTGCAATTTACTTTGTGAGTTTTATTGATGATTTTGCACGGAAGGTTTGGTGTTTTCCTTTGAAATCTAAAGATCAGGTCCTTGAGATTTTCAAAGACTTTCACACCAGAGTTGAAAGAGAGACGGGCAAGAGACTGATACGTGTTCGGGCTGATAATGGTGGTGAATACAGAGGACCGTTTGAAAGCTATTGCAAATCAAAGGGGATCATACTTGAGAAGACAGTTCCTAAGACTCCTCAGGAAAATGGTATTGCAGAGAGAATGAACAGATCAATTACTGAACGTATTAGATGCATGTTATCTAATGCGAAGTTGCCTAAGTCTTTTTGGGCTGAGGCTTTGAGGACTGTTGTTGATCTAATTAATCTTTCTCCATCAGTTCCTTTGGATGGTGATATTCCAGAGAGGGTTTGGAAAGGGAAAGAAGTCTCTTTCAAGCATTTGAGAGTCTTTGGTTGTCAGGCGTTTGTCCATATTCCTAAAGATGAAAGATCAAAACTTGATGTGAAATCAAAGCAGTGTATCTTCTTGGGTTATGGAAATGAAGAGTTTGGCTACAGATTGTATGATCCGGTTACAAAGAAGGTTATCAGAAGCAGAGATGTTGTCTTCCTCGAAGACCAGACTATTGAAGATATTGAAAAAGAAAAGAATCAGAAGTCACCAGATGAGATTCCTATTGCAGATTCAGTCCCAGAACTAGTTGATTCTGATCACGGGGGAGCTGAATCGGAGCAAGAAGAGAACATAGATGGTGATGAAATTATTTCTGATGAACCCGAGGGAAGTGAAGTACCAACTCCACCACCAGTTCAGGATGAAGTTAGGAGATCTACCAGAGAAAAAGACCTTCAAGCGGTACGATCCTAACGAGTATGTTTTGTTGACAGATGGAGGAGAGCTTGAGTGTTATAGTGAGGCTCTTGATCATGAAAAGAAAGAAGAATGGTTGCAGGCCATGCAAGAAGAGATGGTGTCCTTGCATGAGAATCACACCTATGACTTGGTGAAGTTGCCTAAGGGCAAGAGAGCTCTACAGAATAAATGGGTCTACAAGCTGAAGACTCAAGAACAAACTTCTCAACCTAAGTACAAGGCGAGACTGGTTGTGAAGGGTTTTGGTCAGAAGAAGGGTGTAGATTTTGAGGAGATTTTTTCTCCTGTGGTAAAGATGTCTTCCATTCGTACTGTTCTTGGTATTGCAGCTAGCTTGAATTTGGAGATTGAACAGCTTGATGTGAAGACAGCCTTCCTACATGGTGATTTGGAAGAAGAAATTTATATGGAGCAACCAGAGGGATTTAAGGAAGTTGGTAAAGAGAGTCATGTTTGTCGTCTCAGGAAGAGCTTGTATGGTCTGAAGCAGGCACCGAGACAGTGGTATAAAAAGTTTGACTTCTTCATGACAGACCAAGAATATAAGAGGACTACATATGATCATTGTGTTTATGTGAAGAATTATTCAGATGGTGATTTTATTATTCTCTTGCTTTATGTCGATAACATGTTGATTGTAGGTCACGACATCAGAAAAATTGACAGCTTGAAGAAAGATTTGAGCAAGTCCTTCGCAATGAAGGATATGGGATCGGCTAAGCAGATTCTTGGGATGAAGATCTCACGAGACAGACAGCATGGAAAGCTTTGGTTGTCTCAAGAAAAGTACATTAAGAAAGTACTTGATAGATTTAACATGAGCAGTGCTAAGGAAGTGTCTACTCCACTTGCAGGCCACTTTAAATTGAGCATTCAGCAGTGTCCTAAAAGTGAGAAAGATGAAGAATGTATGAAGAAAGTTCCTTATGCATCAGCCATTGGCAGTCTGATGTACGCTATGGTGTGCACTAGACCAGACATAGCTCATGCAGTTGGTGTTGTTAGCCGGTTTCTCTCTAACCCAGGTAGAGAGCATTAGAATGCTGTCAAGTGGATTCTCAGGTATCTCAAGGGGACTTCTAATAGGTGTTTGTGTTTTGGCAATGGTAAAACAATGCTAGAAGGATTCACTGATGCAGATATGGCAGGTGATTTTGATAGTAGAAAGTCCACATCTGGATACTTGATGAAATTTGCAGGTTGTGCAGTTTCATGGCAAAGCAGACTTCAAAAGTGTGTTGCTCTTTCGAGCACTGAAGCAGAATATATTGCTGTGACTGAAGCTTGCAAAGAAGTTCTTTGGCTGCAGAAATTCCTACAGGAATTAGGAATGAAGCAAGAAAAGTACAGTCTTTATTGTGATAGTCAGAGCGCCATTCATTTGTGCAAGAATTCTACCTTCCATTCTCGATCCAAACACATTGATGTGAGGTATCATTGGATTCGAGATGTTTTGGATTCTAAGTTGTTGACATTGGAGAAGGTACACACAGATGATAATGGTGCTGATATGATGACCAAGGCGTTGCCAAGAGAGAAGTTTATCTTTTGTAGACAAGAGGCCGGATTGGTCTAGTCTCCCCAAATGAGCTGACGGGGGAGATTGTTGGGTGGGGTCAGCCCACTTGGGTTGGTTTTCCACTACCTCCCACTACATTAATTGACAAAAGTGGGAGTCAAAAGATAGATCACTTTATCTTTGTGAAAAAGAAAAGGTAGAAGACGAAAGGTTTTTTTGTTTTTCTCTTCTTTGTTTTTGAGCAGAAGAACACGAAAGGTCGCCGTCCTCCTCCTCCACAATCTGTTGTGGATTTGTCTTCGTGATCTCGATTCATCTACCGATCCAATTTGGGAGCTCAAGTTGGTAATGTATTTCCAATTCTATAGATTGTAGATTGGATATACCTTGTGGTGTTTTGTTGGTAGATTGATTGTTGTTGATATCGTCCGGAGTCACCGGATTGATTTGTGTAACTCTTCATCATCATATTGGAGTTATTTTGTCTGGACTAGGTCCCGTGGTTTTTCCCAGTTGGATTTTCCACGTAAAAATTCTTGGTGTTTTTGTGCATTTAATTTCCGCAACATATTATTATTATTGGTGAATTGGTCTATCCTGTTTTAATCAGTGGATTGGGAAATTCGGAATTGTTTCCCGAGATCAAGTGTGGGCATCTACTTGGAAAGATCATGGGTCGTGGATCTCCTAACCGCAACCCTCTTAGTGCCTCTGCTCATCTTTGCAACATCCATATTCAACTTCATTGGAGAAGAAGCGGAGATTGCAGAAGCTGTGGGATACCTGTCGTGGTGGTTCATTCCGTTGATATACAGCCCTAACAATGCAAATGTATCTGCAAGCACAGCAGAAGAACATTGTTGTTGCTTGTGTATCTATTGTGCAGATCGTCGTACATGTTACTTGGTCGTGGTTATTCGTGCATCGGCTGAACTGGGGGATTAATGGTGCAATGGGAGCCCTAAATGTATCTTCATGGTTAGTGGGTTTCCTCGAGTTTGGATATGCGGTAGGAGGGTGGTATTCAGCACTGCTGCTTTTAAGGATTTAGTACCAGTGGTCAAACTCTCTATATCCTCTGGCGTAATGGTTTGGTAATATTTGATTCACTAGAAGATTAAGGATGTATACGCATTTGAATTGCTGTTATTTCTAGACTCGTTTTGTTCGGTCCTTTGCTTGGCGTTCGGCCACAACCTTGGATACTTGTTCACTGACGATGAAGCAGTTGCAAAGACGGCTGCAGATCTGTCTCCTTTGCTAGCAGTCTCAGTGCTGCTCAACAGCATCTACCTTGTGCTTCTATACGGTCGGAATTCCAATCGGAGCTCTTCTGGGATACGTTGCAGTTAACTACCTACTTTTGAGTAGAGGAAACTGACTCACTGCATGATTGGTATGTATTCCTAGTTCAGACCATCGCGCTTAGCTACATGGCTTGGAAGTCGTCCACTTGAACATGTTTTTCTTGTCGACATCATTCTGCATTTAGAAGCTGTGAATTCTTTTGCTCTGGTCTGCAATTTTGCTTCCATACTCATGGATCGGGTTAATCCAGGATGTCTCGTGAATTAGAGTCGGATTGGCAAAACCCATAAGTTAATTACTTAATTTGGCTACGGAAATGCTGCTCAACTCAGCACAAACTAAATTTAATATTATATTTAATCAAAATTCTTAATTTAATAAAAATAAATAACACAACAAATAGATGATCGTAAAATTGGTTCAACAAATAACCTTTTGCTTCCGAATAGTAGTATGATTTATACTAGTGGGGATCTGTCCCACCACATATCCCACTACATGTCCTATTCTCAAGATTGTTTCAGTACTCAAGTGGATCCAGCAGATTTATACTACTATTTTATAAGCTATTTGTCGAGTATAGTTCATGAGCTTTTGGGCTCAAAGCCCTGTTGGTCTGTCAGACATCGAGGTATCCCAAACAGGCCCGAACTTTTGCCTCAAAATTTTAAACTCAGCCTACCTCACCAAGCCGTTTCAGACCAATCCTAACACTTCTAATGCGCTACAAATCGTCTAGCCCAACTCCGGTGGCCCCTTCGGTGGCCCACCAATCACACCCCGCCACGCGTGCATTGGTGGACCACCTTTTTATAACTTAAATATTATTTTATTGCTAACATGGCCCACCAATGCACGCGTGGCGGGGCGTGATTGGTGGGCCACCGAAGGGGCCACGGGTTTTGGGCCAGAGGAAGCGGACTGCTTCTAATGGTGTGTAATTTTAATTCTATATTTTGCATCTAATTGTATATGAAATCGAGCTCGAGCTAAGTTAGATTCAGCATAGTATTAAATATTCAAAGATGATAGCAAGAGAATATGTTTTGAGTCTGATGTTCAGCGTAAATAAGAAGGTGCGACTGAAAAGTCACCTTTAACAAAATTGTAGAGGAAAAAGAAAACAAGAATCCACACTTTGGTATATATTCTATGCTTCAACCTTCAACAAGTATTGCATATTTGGATTCTGTTAATTATGTAAATTGCCTATAGTTCCATTTTTCAATAATGTATTAAGATAACTAAGTATTGCACCCAACTGATAATTAAATGTAGTAGGAATATCAATATTCAAATATATTAATGATTATTTATAAACCATAGTCTACCTGCAGTAATATGAACACTCTATAGAACACTCAGTTTAAAATTCTACCGAAAACGATCCACGCATGTGTTTGCATGAATAAGTGGAGTTTGAGAATAAAATTGCTGAAACGTATACTTTTTCGATTTAGTGAGCAGAGAGTTATTCCCTCTTTATATCATGTTGCATTTACTATCTTACCTCCTTTTTTGTTGTCATTATACCTTCCTTTTATCTGCAAATACTCCAATTTCGCCGTTTTGTGAATTCAATTACAGCGAATAAGGTTTTTCTATCTCCTAATATACACTCATATCCCGAAGATCATGCGACACTAGCCAAATAATTATTTTAAATTTTTTTATGAATTAATTATCACATTTCATTTTCGAAAATGTATGATATACAAGGAATTATATTACTCCCTCAATCCCAAAGATATTGTCCACTTTCTTTTTGAAGTTGTGTGCAAGATAGAGAGACATTGGGGAAGTATAGTCAATATGATATTGTTCTTTATGGACTTCACTTTTGGACTTTCCCAAAAGGTTTCGTACTGATAGAAATATGACCTACCTTTTATTATCCCAGTGTTAAAATTATATTCGAAATATTAAGTATCCACGTCAAATAATCCATATAAATACTGCTTGACTGGATGATATATACCCGAATTCATCATGAATAAATGAAAAACTTAGTTCGATTAGTAAGATGCTCTAATCTCAAAGATCTAGTCTTACAACGATCTCCACTCCTTTAAAGTTGCATGCATGATGCATTACCTAGTGCATGCAATAATCACAATTCCAAATAACTGATACTGTTATTGAATAACCGCCCATCTCCACTCATGCATGCCAGCTGAGTTGGCTGAATACTACCTACCTAATTCACTATCATGCATGCACTCTTCTTTTATTCTGCTGCATTTATTGTCTCACTTACTTTTTTGTCGTCAATGCAAAATTTAGCTTTTCCAACAACCCTCCTACTAAAGAGAGATGTGATTCGTACATCATTTATATGGCCTTTATCAACGCATCTTTGAAACCTTTATTCAAATGCATGAATTCCAATAAATACTAGTTGGAGTTTTTCAAATTTCCTCGTTTTCTCATTCAGAGGCCATGGCTGATACCTTGCAAGAAACTCTGCTCAATCCGACCTTAGAAGCAGATGTGGAATTGAAAGAAAAAATCTATCAAGAATCAAAGAAAATATGGCGAGTAGCATGGCCTAGTATCATCTCAAGAGTCTCTTCATTCGGGACCATTGTTGTCACACAATCTTTCATCGGACACGTAAACTCAACCGATCTTGCTGCTTATGCTCTTGTCCAAACCTTAAGCGTTCGATTTGTCAATGGAGTAGTGGTAATGAATTCATTCTTATTGATAAACAAGCTCATGCTCTCAACACTTTTTTATATGTGTGTATGTTTTTTCAAGATTGGAATGTCGAGTGCAACTGAAACTCTGTGCGGTCAAGCCTATGGAGCAGGGCAGCACCACATGATGGGAATCTTCCTGCAACGGTCGTGGCTCGTTGATCTCGTCACGTTAACTATATTGCTCCCTATTTTCATCTTCGCAGCGCCTATTTTTAGGCTGCTAGGCGAGGAGAAACTCATCGCTGCTTCGGCGGGCTACATTTCTCTGTGGTTCATTCCATTTCTCTACAGCATTGTCTTTGCCTTGACCATCCAAATGTATCTGCAAGCTCAACAGAAAAACATGGTGGTTGCATGGCTTTCCCTCATGCAATTCGGCCTCCATGTTCCCTTATCTTGGCTATTCGTGTACGTTCTTGATTTCGGGGTGGCCGGAGCAATGTGTGCACTTAGTGTATCTGCGTGGCTCGTAGTGGCCGGGGAGTTTGTGTACATTTTTGGAGGGTGGTGTAGTGATTCTTGGGGAGGATTCACGGTCGCTGCATTTGATGACATTGTTCCTGTAGTCAAGCTTTCCATTTCTTCTGGTGTCATGGTCTGGTAAATCTCGAATTCTTAGCTGTCTTACTGAGGAAAAAGGAAAAAAACATTACTCCATATTCACTGAAAACAAACATAAAACTACCTCATGTTGGTTTTATTGCAAAAACTATGTGTTTTTTCTAATAATATTGCATGGAAACTTCTACTGTCTTTTTACCGTGCATGAGATTCACAAGCTATCAATTCTTTCACTACGTTACTTTGTTGCCCGTTCATTGTTTACGTTTTTAAGTGAATTTTAGACATTTTACATTTGAAAAAATACATAAATCTTATCCAGTCACGTTAGAAGCGAGTGAATCTCATAGACGCTTAAAAAGACCTTAAGGGTTTTCGTGCATTATTCTAGAACACAATAAATTTTTTGCAATAAAACAAACATAAGTTGATTTGACATAGTTGTAAGTAAATACGAGGCACTGTTTTGCCTTTTTCCCTGTCTTAGTGTGTTTTGTTCGACTTATAAAGCGAATTTCTCTGGCAGCTTGGAGCTATGGTACTATGCCATACTAGTGTTGCTGGCCGGCTACATGAAGAACGCCAAGGTTGCAATCTCTGCCTTCTCCATATGGTAATAAACAATCAGCACTTTGTTTTACAATAACAAGATAAGCATCAATCTATTATGATTTGAACCTGAAAACAATTTCAGCCTCAATGTGAGTGGATGGGAGTTCATGATCAGCCTCGGCATGATGGGTGCTGCAATGTAAGTAGTTAACTTATTGCTAGTGTATATGCTGAATGAAGTGAGTCACGACGTGTGTGTTTATCCGAGCAGAGTGAGAGTGGCTAATGAGCTAGGGAGAGGGGGCGCAGAAGCCACGAGATTCTCGATCAAAGTGGTGATCAGCACATCACTGCTAATAGGGATGGTGTTTTGGGTCCTTTGCTTGGCTTTTGGGGAGAAGCTAGGCTACTTGTTCTCAGCAGATGAACAAGTGGTGAAGGCCGTCTCCGACCTCTCTATTCTACTCGCCTTCTCCATGTTGCTCAACGGCATTTATCCCGTGCTCTCGGGTTGATCATCTTTTTATGCACAGATTTGAAGTTCTTGGGGAGGTTTTCTTATGGGTTTATTGTGTTTTTGTGTAGGTGTGGCAGTTGGAGCAGGGCTGCAAACGAAAGTTGCGGTTATCAACTTTGTTTGTTTCTATGCTGTTGGGTTGCCCATTGGAGCTGTGCTTGGATATGTTATCCATCTCCAAGCGAAGGTGATGAGTTTCAAATCTTTCCTTGCATTTTCTACTTCATCTCATTCTCCACTACAACTCACAAGTGTGAGATTGTAGAACTAAATCCTTGTAATTACAGGGCATATGGATTGGAATGATGAGTGGAGTTGCCACTCAAACACTTGCACTTAGCTTCATGACATGGAAGACAGACTGGGATCGAGAGGTCAGGAAATGAACTCAAATCAAATTATAGAAATAATTCATCTTAGCATGCTAATGTTGTTTTGTTACTGTCTTTCTTGTAGGTTTTGATAACTTCAGCTCGTCTTAAGAGATGGTACGTGGAATCTGGGGAAGAAAATCAAGCAGAGCTCTGATCATGCTCGACACTGAGTGATAATATGATGACTGTTTATTAGGTATGTTAGTAAAAACCCCAAATGCCTTCGGAATAATAAGGTAAGATGAAATTCGGAATCAAGCTGTAGTCACTCACTCATACCAGATAAGCATACAAATGCTGCGTTACAATCATAAGCGAGTCACTCTGTACGTATTCACTATCAAAACGGAGCCATCAGTGATGATCGAAGAGAATAAAAAAAAAGTACTATACACATATATATACAATTTTCTGTACAAATAAGTTAATATAATTTGTCAACAGAGCACGAGATGATGTGTTCACGATTATCTTCTTAGGAAATTGTAGGCTGGCAAATCACTCACAGTAGAAGCATCTTCCAGCGCCATCTCGCGCTCTAGTTGTGACCTTGTCGACTTAAGAACATCCTGCGCGCAAATATTCTTTGATTCAATCACTGATGAAGGTAGTATGAAAAAAGGATTGCATTTCTGCCCAACGCTTCACAGGTACAAGTTTGATCTTACATTGAATTCCATATACGAAGCACGTTTTGCCAGCCACTTGGCATCCAGCAGCTTGACAGCAACACAAAAGAGGTTGTCGAACGCCATGTCATCGTGGCCGAGCATCTGCAGAAAGCGTTTTCCAGCCAAACTGCTAGGATTACCTGCACAAGTATTTCGCACTTGGATAAAATGCTTTTTGGACAATACTTGAACGATTACCTCTAACAAAGCTTATGAAATGGAGTACATGAAATCATCTAACAATTTCTAATATGGTCTTTTTATTTATTTGGGCATGAAGAAACAATTACCTCTAACAAAGCTTATGAAATACTTATCTTCCAGAACAACTCCTAAATGAGATTTCCGTTTATATAATAAGTTCTGATTCAACATTGGGGCAAAAGTGCCAATGGTCGTTCAAGCAAACATTTTTTCTAATTATCAGTTGGATTAATTATAAATGGTGGTATTACTCAGATGACTGAAGGCACCACATCATTACGAAAGCAAATTAAATGAAGATAACAAAACCCTTGATCACCTGACTGAAGATCCAACATTTGAACCAGCATAAAGGAAATATTGATGCCAGCCACTGCGAATGGATACTCCCATTCTGACCTCTCTCCATCTCTCTTGTACAACAAGTTTTGAAATGCTTCCTGATTGGGGTAAAGAGCAATACGAGAACAAAATATCCACGTCAAATTTTTATCACAAACAAAGTTTCACGTGAAAATTTTCTTGAGAAAGTGCTTCTTGAAGGTTCACACAAAGAGCCAGCAATAATAATAATAAATAGACTAAATCACGTGAATAGTGCACTGTGATAAACTGATAATATCAGATAATCTTGTAGATGATTATGAAATACAAACAGAGATAAGCCAGTTATCAGAAATGTGGCTCCTTAATAACGTATTAAGGGCGACTTAACACCAGCACCCATTACAAAGAAAATGTGACCCACACTACTCCCATTACAGAATACATGCAAGAACACCTAGGCTAAATAGCCTACGCCTCATTATCTCTTTCCCGCCACCAAAACAAAAAGCTATAAAGTTGTCACTTAATCATAAATGCGCAGCACTAAAAAAGAACATAGAGCCCCATGTAAGAGAACGATAGATTACTATCCAACTTTTGCAAATACAGTAAAGATATGGAAAAGGACGACAAGTTTCCACTTTCCACCATGAATTTTAACTTCTACACATCTATTCTTCAAACCGAAAACATGTTCTCTCATGGCAATAGCTCCACTTCCAAGGGAAAATAAAATAAAAAGAGTAACATATAAAAAATAATGCCAAGGGAAAATACAAACCGGATATGTCTTCGCAAAGAAGATCAAATTCTCCAATGATATGAAGCCTCCCCCCCTAAATATATTAGTTCATGAGTTTTCATGTAGAACAATTCATAAATTTGCATTGCATCTCAATGAACTAACCACTTAGCATCCCACACCTGAAATCTGTTGAAGGATCTGGTCCCTGCCAGCCCATATCTTTCCAGACCTCTGATTTAAGAGCTGGGAGCGGTCTATCAGGATAAGCTAACCTCCAAAGTTGTCTAAGCGCATCCTGCGAACAAAAGATGGAGCCATTGGCACGTGAATAGAGTTCAGCATTTGGATACATTATGATCAATGTTCTAAGTAATATTTCCAGATACATCATAATTAGAACCCAGAAACACAAGATCTATTTACTAAAGATAATCAAAAGGCACCACAATGTAAATAAAAAAGTACAGTACAGTATAAATAGTTTTGGAAAAAGAGAAGCCAAAGACATACTTGATGTTCTGAAGAAGTGCCATCAAAAGGCACCGAAAGCCTTTTCTTTAGATATTTTAGCCTTGCTTCCTATTGTTGAACCAAATCAAGAATCACAGGTTACATTTGTTTATTTATATGCCCAAAAATATGGATGAAAGTAGGAGTAGCAAAATTATAGAACAAAAACAGTAGCACAAACAACATTCCTTCCAGACTAGGTAATTGTTACGGATGTGGTGTACCGTCGGCGTAAGAAGGATGACTTGGCAGCAGCTTAAAAGAAACAAAAGAAGTGGAAGATTTATTTATTAAAATAGCGTGGTTCATCATGTTGTAGTGTTTTGCTTTAGTATTTTGTAAGGGGTTTAAACATTTGGGGGCTAGGGTTGAAGGGCATCTTGGATCTGGTTTGTTATTTTGGTTAGGGGCGATAAGCACTTTCGACTTTCGCAGTTTATCTTCTATTTCTGTAATTTCTTCCTGATAATTCAGTAATCGTGGGTTGGTTCTTGCATCTTTGTTCTCTTTACTCTAACAAATTGGTCCGACCTCCCGGATCGGTGTATGTCCCCTGTAACTCGTAATCAAGCTAGATTGCAGATGGAATCGAGAGCAGAGACGTTGGAAAGGGAATGGAGGCAATACGAGCGGAATTCGAGGAATGGCAATCTCTCATGTCTAAGATTCAGCAGATCGACGAGTTACGTGACTCGATGAAAAATATCGAGCGTTTGTTCCGGGCGCAGAACGATCGTGAATCTGGTAGCGGAAGGAGTAAACGTCATCAACCGAATGACGGCGGGATAATCGAGTGAGGCTGGAGGGGGAGTGCCAGATTGAAACGACAAGTCTCAGAGGCGGCGGGAATTACGGCCCAGGTTAACCCAATGTATGGGATGCCGATCTGGACGACGGGGTTGCAGACGGCTTACGAAGGATCTCAGTTTAGCGATGGTCGTGTACCCACTTTGCTAGTGGATAATTCTGGTTTTGGTGGACAAGGGGGAGCACCCACGCCGCGTG
Source organism: Lavandula angustifolia (assembly GCA_028984105.1). Lineage (NCBI taxonomy): Eukaryota > Viridiplantae > Streptophyta > Magnoliopsida > Lamiales > Lamiaceae > Lavandula > Lavandula angustifolia. Next base: position 21,937,385 of record CM054823.1, read on the forward strand.
GGCACGTGCCGCTTCAGAGTTTCTGCCCCAGGCCACAATGATGGGGAACTGGGGAAGTGGACGTGGGGTACAATTCGGATGGGTTAATGGGAATATCAGAGGCCGGGTAGCGCGAGGGATGGCGCAGAGCACAATGGGAGCTCCGTCTGGGTTTACGGGAGTAGGGCCGGGGGGCTCTCCTTAACAGTGGAATAGGCGGGGTAATGACAAGCGGAGCAACTGGGGGTATGGGAAGTGCGACGGCCCAGGGCCTGGGGTGGAATGGGGCCAGAACAATGGTTTGGGCGGAGGGCTAAACACCGGAATGGCTGGGGGTTTGGAAGCGGGGTTAACAGGAGGAGTTATTGGGGGATTGATCTAAGGTGGGTTTATTCTGAGAGGTGGGTTTGGTCCCGACGAATTCAACTCGTATGCCTCGGGATGGTTGAATAATATTGGAAACTCGGGTGTCCAGTGGGCGCCCCAGCTGTAGCATGGATCAGTCGGCCCTCGAATATCCCTACCCATGTTTAAAGGTGAAGGTCCGGAAGCGTGGATTACGCGGGCAGAGCAATATTTCCATTTACAAGGCGTACCGGAGCACCGTGAGGTAAATGTGGCCTTAGTGGCGATGGAGGGCAATGCCTTGTGGTATCAATGGGCACGTGGGAAATGCCCGAAAATCACTTGACCGCAATTGAAGTCACAGAGATACTCCGAATGTATGGTGTAAACCCTATGGCAAATCTCTTCGAAGTGATGGTTAAAACCAAGTAGTCATTCATCGCTCGTTTGGTTCACGAGGAAGGAATTCCGGATTTACATATTCTGAGGTTGTTCTTACAGGGAATAAAGGAGGAAGTGCGGTTGAAAATATGTTCTCGCGGCACCACAGATTTTTCCTACCACAATTCATTTGGCGCGAGAGATTGAGCAAGAGTTGGGGGGGCAGCCATAAATCGCGGAGTAGTTGGTGAGCAAAGGAAATACCCCATTTGTGTCTGGTACGAGCAAACCATCTTATACTCCAGTGGAGCAAGTTCGGCCCAAAGGCATCAGCTAGCACGCGTTCTGGAACCGCAACCACGGCTAGTATGAATCAACCACGCACGCCATTCCTGCAAATGTCAAACAAGGAATTTTTGTCCAAGTGGGCGGTCAGATTATGTTTCTGATGTGATGAGAAATACTCTCCCAACCATTAATGTGCCGAAAAGTCATTACGCTTGATGATTGGATGGGAGGATGAGGATGAGGAAGTCTGGTTTGATGTTGATGAGGCAGAGGAGCCGGTGTTAGAGCAACACTAGCTGGAGTTGTCCCAACTTGCAGCTAGGGGCATTGATGGGCCACGCATGATGAAACTAAAAGGAAAATGACATAATTCGCCCGTGGTAGTTATGGTGGATAGTGAGGCGAGCCATTGTTTCATTTCAAGCTCGACGATCACCGAGCTTAAACTGGCGTTGGATGCCTCCTCCCAATCGGTGGTGAAATTGGGAGATGGAAGGAATGCCCGAACAGTGGGAGCGTGCAAGCAACTGCCTCTCCAATTACAAGGCCATGAGTTTCGAGTGGATTGTCACGCTTTCCAAATGGGCAGTGTGGACATAATATTAGGAGTTTCTTGGCTCATAACATTGGGGTATGTGGTGGCTAACTGGTATGACATGTTCATGTGGTTCATTTACAAAGGCGAACCGATATAATTAAAAGAGGAGGCTAAACTAGTGCGAAAGGAATTGTCCGCACATAAGCTGATGAAGGTCGCGGACCAAGAAGGGAGTTGGGTGGTTTGGATTCAACAGGCTGCAAAACTAGCAAACCCAACAGTAGCGAGAGTTGAACAAGAAAAAGAGGCATTATCGTCGGTGGCAACAGATATTCAGAAGGAGTTTGAAGAGCTATTTCCCACAATCATGCAACCGTCAACCGAAGATCCACCCCGGCAAACGGTGGATCACCACATTCCCCTCATTTCGGGCACTTCACCGGTCTCGGTAGAGCCAGCCATGCGGCGAAAGACGAAATGGAAAGACTAGTATCCGAAATGTTGGAGGCTGGGATTATACAGTCCAGTTGTAGTCTTTATCCAAGTCCGGTGCTCTTGGTGCGTAAGGATGGTAGTTGGCATTTTTGCGTCGATTACCGCGAGTTGAACAAGAAGACTATTTCGGACCGATATCCGATACTTGTGATCCAAGAAATGCTAGACGAATTACACGGAGCTCAAATGTTCAATAAACTGGATCTTTAGTCGGGTTATCATCAAATCAGGTTGGCAGACAAAGACATGGCAAAGACAGCGTTCCGCGTGCATTCTGGACATTACGAGTTTCTCTTGATGCCCTTTGGGTTTACAAACGCCACGGTAACATTTCAAGTTGCCTTGAATGATATTCTCTGACCCCATTTGCGAGAGGTTCTCTCAGTGCTGCAAGTTCGTGTTAGTTTTCTTCGACATCTTGATCTGTAGCCGGGATTTAGAAGAGCACCGTCGCCATTTGCGAGAGGTTCTCTCACTGCTGCAAGCCCAATCTTACGTGGGCAACCCCAAGAAGTGCGCTTGGGGACAACAAGAGGTAGAGTACTTGGGTCACTTAGGTGTCGGGTGATGGAGTTCAGATGGACCCGGGCAAGGTGTCTGCAATTTTACGGCAAGGTTTTAAAAAGCTTAAATGGGTTTCAAGGCGTTTTTCCATGGTTTCACGAGGCGTAAGCCTCGAAACGGAACGAGGCGTAAAGTTGAAGCGTAAATCTAATTTTTCCCCCTAATAAATATATAATAACGCATAAACCCAAAATACTCTCAAATTCAAAATACATGGGATTCAATATTCTCCACAACTAGGATTTTAACTTTTTAGTGAAATACATGGGAATTGGTGGCCAAAATGTCTTTTATGGAAGAAGAATACAATGAATCTTACTAGCTCATAGCTAACCTCTTCGTTTTATTAAGTTAAATAATTAATTATACCCATCTATCTAATAAAACTTTAGGCAACTAATCACATAAAGAAATGTCTAATTTAATATAACCTCTTCGTTTCTGGAAGCAACATTAATTTCAGGGAGGAGCAACGGTTTCGGCGGCTGCGGCAGGGACGAGCAGCGACTGCGGTTTCGGCGACGGCAGCAGGGACGAGCGGTAGCGGTTTCGGCGACGGCGGCAGGAAGGAGCGGCGACGGTGGCAGGGGAGGAGCAGTGCGACAATGCAATTCACAATTCACGTTGTTTTCTACTCAATTTTGATTCTAATTTAAATATTTTGGGTTGGGCTGACTGAAAATCTAATTAATGTAATTGAGTTTAAGCCCAATTACATTAATTTCATAAGAATTCAAATTATGGCCCGATAAAAAAAGGGACCACCTCAATGAAAAAATGCCTCAAAGGCGCGCCTCGAGGCGCACCTCGCCGGAACGAGGCGCTCAAAAGAGGCGCATGGACTGAGGCGTACGCCTCAAGGCGTTTTTTCGCCGTTTCAATTCGAGGCGTGCCTCAATTGGATTTTTTAAAACCTTGTTTTACGGTGGTCGTTCCCGCAATCAGTCAAGGCCGTACAAGGATTTCTCGGCTTGACGAGATATTATAGGTGCTTCATCCGTGACTACGGACAGATGACCTCTCACTAACTTGCTGAAAAAAGAGCGGGTACATAAGTTACATATGCTTTGCCCTAAGGCAAGCACGCCAGCGCCTTTCGCACTTATCGTCACCTGGTAATGAACGTGTACTGGCCTAGTATTATGAAGGACGTTACCAGTTTTGTAGCTGCTTGCCTCACGTGTCAAAAGCAGAAGTACCCGCTCTCCCGCCGAGATGCTCCAGCCACTTCCAATTCCCACTCGTGTATGGGAAGTCATCAACAGGGATTTTATCAAAGGATGCCTCAATCTGGCTGTGTGAACTGCATCTTAGTCGTTGTCGACCGGTTGACTAAATACGCTCACTTCTTGGGGCTGCGACATCCGTTTACCGCACGAGATGTTGCCACCATCTTTGCAAACGAGTTCATCCGATTACATGGAATTCCCAAGTCCATTGTCACATACTAAGAAGCACGGAAACGGATACGGGGATACGGATACGTTAGGATACGGATACAGGGATACGCTAAGAAGCACGGAAACTGATACGGGGATACGGATACGTTAGGATACGGATACGGGGATACGCCATTTTTCAAAAATGCAGGACACGAATACGTTTTAAATACGTTTTTCATTTTTTAATTTTAATATATATATTATACAATTTAATACTGCAAAAAAGTCCAAATTCATAATAACACAACTTAAATCCCCAAAACTCAAAAGTACCAAATTTCATACAAAAGTTTCGGTTAAATCCCCAGAACATCATTATTCATGCCAAATAGTTTCGGTTAAGCTGTACAGAAGAATCGAGAGAATTTATTTCAAAACTGACAAAAATCAAAACTAACAATTAAATGTATATGCATTTATTTCCAATTTATTTCAAAACTGACAATTAAAACAGCATTTATTTCAAAACAGTATTTATTTCTCAATTCTCAAAATAAAAAAATCAGAGCATATATAAATTATAAAACAAATCAGAGCATAAAACAACAAACGGCGATATTTTCGGAAACAAGAAAGTTCAATTTCAGAAACAACTCACGCCGATGGGTGGCGATGTGCGGCGAACGGCGATGGGTGGGTGCGCGAACGGCGATGGGTGGGCGAGCCGGCGGCGGCGGTGGGTGGGCGAGCGCGGGTGGGCGAGCGCCGATGGCGGCGGTGGGTAGGCGAGCAAGTGCGTCGATTTGAAGAGAAGAGCGAATTCGAACACGGTATTGTGAAATTAGGTATATACTTTCCTTTCCCGTATCAAGACCGTTTTCTGACCGTATTTTATATTAAAAAAAAATGCTGAAACGGAATACGTTTAGGAAACGTATTTATACGTATCCTGGCCGTATTCGAGGCGTATCCGTATCGGAAACGCCTGGGATACGGATTCGGCGACCTCAAGCACGTATCCGTGCTTCCTAGGGGATACGTCATTTTTTAAAAAAGCAGGACACGAATACGTTTGAAATACGTTTTTTATTTTTAAATTTTAATATATATAATACAATTTAATACTGCAAAAAAGTCTAAATTCATAATAACACAACTCTAACATTACTTACAAATTAATAGTAATTTAGTATATGGCCAACAAATCAACAATATTCAATTTTAGAAATTTAGAACAAGTCAACAATATTCAATTCTCCATTTTATGATAAATCTGGTGACATCTATAGTTGAATCCAACTATATTAAACCAAAAAATCGAGAATCATGAAGACAGAAGAGTTGAAGGCATGAACTATTCAATTCAGCGCTATTCAAAGTCAAAGTCAATCCCAACAATTTAATTCAATCGATTCAAATCATTCAATTAAATCTCCTCTCCTACGAATACAATTCAAATTAAGTCGCCTCTCCTACAATCGATTCAAATCAGTCGTCGCCTCTTCTACAAATACAATCGAACAATTAAATGTTAATACCGTATGTTGTTGGGCGGCGGCGATGTCGAACGGCGGCGGGCGTGGGCGACGGCGGTCGAGGTCGATGGCGGGCGTGGGCGACGGCGGTCGAGGTCGATGGCGAGCGTGGGCGACGGCGAGCGTGGGCTTGGGTGATGTCGATGGCGGCGATGTCGACGGCAGTGAGGTCGAGGCTTGGGCGATGTCGAACGGCGGCTTGGGAGTTGGGAGAGGAGAAGAATCGAGGTGAGTAAGATTATTATACTTCAAATCCATATCTTGACCGTATCTTTGCCGTATTTTAAATTTAAAAAAAATAAAAAATTAAATAAGAAACGAAATACGTTTAGGATACGTATTTACCCGTATTCGAGGCGTATCCGGGGCGTATCCATATCGGAAACGCCTCGGATACGGATTCTTCTTCTTCCAAACCGTATCCATGCTTCATAGGTCACATACCGCAACAAGGTTTTCTTTAGCACATTTTGGACCACATTATTTAAGGCAATGGGCACGAAACTGAGGATGACCTCAGCTTACCATCCGGAAACGAATGGCCAAACGGAGGTCACAAATCACGGGCTGGAAGCATACTTACGGTGCTTTGCCGCTGAATGGCCCTAACATTGGCATAGGTGGTTATCATGAGCCGAATACTCCTATAATATGAGTTTTCACTTGTCTGCAGGCATGACACCGTTCTAGGCGGTGTACGGCCACCCACAGCCCACCTTAGGCTCCTTTTTGCCGGCAAAGGTGCGGGTGGCTGCAGTCGCCAAGGAGCTCCTTGAGCAGGACGAGATACTCCATCAATTAAAGAGCCACTTACAAAGCGAGAATGGTGCGGGCAGCTAACCAACATCGAAGGGAGGTGCAATATAAAGTAGGACAACGAGTTTTTCTCAAATTGAGGCCCTATCGACATAATTCAGTGGTGCGTCGCAATGTGGCGAAGCTGGCGGCCAGGTATTATGGGCCTTTTGAAATTGCTTAGCGAGTAGGCGCCATAGCCTATCAGCTTATCCTTCTTCACAGTTCGCGAATCCATCTGGTAATTCATGTATCTTAATTGAAGGCAGCGATAGGCGACCACCCAGTGGAGGCCGAACTACCAATGGATTATTGGCTCACAAATTGTGATTATGTGCTGGAATTGATCTTGAAGGATCGTTGGATATGGTGGCAGGACGAGAGGGTGCATGAGTTGTTGGTGCAATGGTAGGGCCGGAGCGTGGATGATTGGGTGCGTGCTGATGAATTCGTGCAGTAGTTTCCAGAATTCAGCCTTGAGGACAAGACTTTTTGGAAGGATGGAGGAGTTGTTACGGATTTGGTGTACCGTCGGCGTAAGACGGATGACGTGGCAGCAACATAAAAGAAAGAAAAGAAGTGGAAGACTTATTTATTAAATTAGCGTGTTTCATTATGTTGTCTTGTTTTGCTTTAGTATTTTGTAAGGGGTTTAAACATTTGGGGGCGAGGGTTGAAGGGCATCTTGGATCTGGTTTATTCTTTTGGTTAGGGGCGATAAACACTTTCGGCTCTCGCAGTCAAGGTTTTAAAAAACCCAATTGAGGCCCGCCTCGAGGTGCGCCTTAAATCGAAACGGCGAAAAAACGCCTTGAGGCGTAACCTCAGACCATACGCTTCATCTGAGCGCCTCGTTCCGGCGAGGCGCGCCTCGAGGCCCGCCTTTGAGACGTTTTTTCATTGAGGCAGTCCCTTTTTTTATCGGGCCAGAATTCAAATTTTTATGAAATTAATATAAATGGGCTAAAACCTAATTACATTAATTAGATTTTCAGTCAGCCCAACCCAAAATATTTAGATTATAATCAAAATTGAGTAGAAAACAGCGTGAATTGAAATTAATATTAGTGCTGCTTTAAAAAACGAAGAGGTTATATTAAATTAGACATTTCTTTATGTGATTAGTTGCCTGAAGTTTTATTAGATAACTGGGTATAATTAATTATTTAACTTAATAAAACGAAGAGGTTAGATGAGCTAGTAAGATTCATTGTATTTCTCTTCCAGAAAAGACATTTTGGCCACAAATTCCCATGTATTTCACTAAAAAGTTAAAATCCTAGTTGTGGAGAATATTGAATCCCATGTATTTTGAATTTGAGAGTACTTTTGACTTATGTGTTATTATATATTTATTATGGGGAAAAAATTAAATTTACGCCTCAATTTTACGCCTCGTTCGGTTTCGAGGCTTACGCCTCGTGAAACCATGAAAAAACGCCTCGAAATCCGTTTACACTTTTTAAAACCTTGCTCGCAGTTTATCTTCTATTTCTGTAATTTCTTCCTGATAATTTAGTAATCGTGGGTTGGTTCTGGCATCTTCGTTCTCTTTGCTCTAACGGTAATTCGTATTTTTATGTTACTAAATAAAAAAAACAGAATAACAACAGTGTTACAATGGGAACAGCCTAGGGGTATTCCAGTCCACTGAAAAAAAGCAATCAACGAAGTTATGAATTATACTTCATCAGTACTGATTGAAGGAAAAGGTTGGGTACTTAATACAGGATCATTTATATAACAAATACAGATCCAGGCAATTCAAATAAACAGCAGAGAATTACTTGAGCATTGGCAGAAAAACTCTTTCAGAGACACACAAGCCTAGCATTTTACTAATGTCGGCATGTCATAGACTTTGAGCAGCTGGATAACAGCTTTTTAAGTTGACCCCATAATTCTTCATTTGAAAACAGTAACAAAGACTATGTTACATCAATAGAAGAATTGTATCCAATAGTATCTCTTAATTATGCATGTTCTTTAACTATCTTTAGACCACGTAAATGAAAGTGCATCCTACTTTACTAACATTTTCTCAGCTGAAGAAGAAACTAAAGAAAAAGACAATGATCCATCTCCTCAAAATGGTCAATGAAGTTGCTTTATACCTGCAAGGGACTAAGTAAGAGAGGTGGAAGGTGCTTGTTCTCTCCATACTGATTGCCGGAAATAAATGGTATAATCCGTAATAGCAGAGAAGCAGAACCAAGAATAATACTTGCTGCATAAGGCAAATAAGTCAATGACTTAGTCATTTAATTACATAAGAAACCAACACAAATGAAACATCAGCACAGACCAAAGAAATACAAAGTTCACAGCACATGCACTCAAAAACACAAAATAAAGAAACACGATTTCAGTAAATGCGGACCTAACCATTGCGCCCACTGCACAATCACATTCGAGAACTCAAATATCCAATGCAGATGCTCATTACGTCGTTGTTGATCCAAAATATCCAGAAGTGATTGCTCCTTCAATTTGAAATAAATAAGCAACACCAGCATTCATCAAAAATCAAGGAAGATCAATTTAAAACTCAACTTTGATCGATCATATCTTATATGGCTAGTACCTCAGCCTGCTTATTATAGGCATAATCTCTATCTTCCAGCACCGAATCGTTCAACGCGTCCAATCCCGAAGATTCGTAACGATCATGTCTTCCGCCAGCAACATCCCCGTCGTGCACCCGTCTTCTCAAAGTACGGGAACTCATCGAAACGCCGTCGGTTCAAGCCCGAGAAAATTAGGGTGCAATTCTATAAAAACCCCTATATCTATAGGGATGCGAAAACGGTGTGAATTTACAAAATCATGAAATTAAAGAAAGTTGAGGATGCATGCGAGAGAATTAGAACATAGGAGAAGAGGATTGATTTACGAAATAGGGAAAAACATGAATAAATTGTGATTCCGCAAACCCCTAAATCAATGTTTAAACAATTTTGTTCTTTTTCTTTCACGAAGGGTTTTTGGACGTATCCCATTCCCTTTCTAGCTTCAGAATAAAGGAAGAAATCTAATTGTCTATGGAAAAACAAGAAAAGAAAAGAAAAGGGCAACTTTAACACCAACTAAACTAAAACTACATATTTGGTTGACATGATTTGCAAACCTTTTGGTGGACATAACCCCAAATACTTTACCATTCCTGAAAATGCTCATTCTAAATAAATTAGATACAAAACAATTATTTATATTAATATCTTCATAATATGGTTCGTTCTAAAGTATCCGGATTGGGTAGGGTCGGGTCAAAACCCCATCCAGGGCCACCGATTACATACTAAATTATATATTTGTTGTAAGACAAATTGGCAAAAATAGTCTTCAAACTTCGCGTTTTTGCGAATTTTGTCCTCAAACAATTTTTTTTTGTTTTTTTGACCATCAACTCCTTGTTTTTGCTATTTTAGTCCTACCGTTAGATTTTCCGTCAATTTTAACGGTAATTCAATTTTAATTTTAAAAAATAAAAAATTAAAAGGGCAAAATCGGAATTTTTATTTATATGGACCAAAATTGCAAACGAAGAATTATTTTGGACCTATTTAGCAAAATTAAATAGTTTAAGGACTGATTTCACAAGTTTTAGACAAATAAGCTAATTGCTTCGTATCAACGACATTTTGCATTAAATTTTTGATTTTTCATATAACTTTATTGTTTCGTATCAAATATAAGCTAACGAAGACTTCGTACCAATTTAAACAACATTTAATTCGAAATGCAAAATATTACTGTGAATTAACCATTAAAAAATAAAGCTATTATCACCCAAATTTTTTTACTTCAAAATAACAATTTATAGCATAATATTTACTTCAAAATAACATGAATACGAGGAAAATATGTGTCAGTTCGTAATTTACGATGAATAATATATTATAAAAACATTTAATTCGTAATTTTTCATGAATAATAGAATACGAGGAAAATATGTATCAGTTCATAAATAAAAGAAAATATTAGTTTTATTTGCAAATACTACAATAAGCCAAAAAACTACTGCAAACAAGGTTAGTCTCGTATTCACATTCTCTGTATAGAACTATCATGACGAATCCCCAACACCACCACCCGCCATTGAAGACCGTAACCATAACTCACGTCCGCTACCAGCGTGATGATCAGCTCGGCCATTTAGTCGCCTGGATCTACCTCGTCCCCGTGTTCATCAGCTTCGGCGGATTCTTCTCCCACTTCCTCTTCCGCTGCGAGCTCCAGGGAATGTTCTTCGCCGTCGGCTTCCTCCGCAATTCGTCAGCGAGCTCATCAATTGCGGATTCGCAATTCTCCTCGTATTCTAGTTATTTTGAAGTAAATATTATGCGCTAAATGGTTATTTTGAAGTAAAATTTTTGGGTGATAATAACTTTGTTTTTTAATGATTAATTCACAATATATATTTTGCATTTCAAATTAAATGTTGTTTATATTGGTACGAAATCTCCGTTAGCTTATATTTGATACGAAGCAATAAAGTTATATGAAAAATAAAAAATTAATGCAAAATCTCGTCGATACGAAGCAATTAGCTTATTTGTCTAAAACTTGTGAAATCAGTCCTTAAACTATTTAATTTTGCTAAATAGGTCCCAAATAATTCTTCATTTGCAATTTTTGGTCCATATAAATAAAAATTCCGATTTTTCCCTTTTAATTTTTTATTTTTTAAAATTAAAATTGAATTACCGTTAAAATTGACGGAAAATCTAACTGTAGGACTAAAATCGCAAAAACAAGGAGTTGAGGGTCAAAAAAAAAAAAAAAAATTATTTGAGGACAAAATTCGCAAAAATGCGAAGTTTGAGGACTATTTTTGCCAATTTGCCTTGTTGTAATTTTCATATTATAGAGATTTCATGCATTTTTTTTTCATAACCATATAAGTAAGAGTCTTATCTAGTGTAACTATAAAATACATTTGTACATGTATTTTTTTGTCCTCACTCGTAAGAAAGTGGACTAGTGGTCAGAAAGTGCACTAGTGAAAAGTGGACTATTGCGGCCAAAAGCACAATGGACCCACCAGTCATTTAGGTTCGATTTGTTTTGGTTTCCAAGTTTTTAGTCATGCTGAGTGTTAATTATGGACAAGCCGAGCCATTTCCGGTCGAATTTAACAGCTCTAGCTCAAATGATTTTGTCTTAATAACTCGAATTCCAGATGCAATTACATTTCATCCACTGAAATTACACAAATTCAAGCAAACACAAGTAGCTATATGTATTCGATACCAATCCATTGGATAATCGAATCCATGCCAGTAATTTGGGATTTGTTTTATGCTAGGGGTGGGAGCACAGCACCTCCCACCCCCAGATTTTGACAAGTATAAGTGTGAAATTCATCTACGGTGTGAGAGAATTGAGTTGGGAGATGGATTTACACTTGCCAAAATCCGGGGGTGGGAGGTACTGTGCTCCCACCCCTAGCATAAAAGGAACCGTAATTTGGACATCAATCAGGAAAACACAAAATGACAAGTGGATGTAGTAAAAGTAGCATGCAGATATCCATCAAGCTGCAGTCCCATTTTTGGCATTTGATTTGGTGCAGCAAAAGTAACAACCTCTTCCCGCATAAGGACAACCGCAGCATCCAAACATTTTCCTGTGGATAACATTGTTCGGAACCTCAACAACTGCACCAGTAGAGTGAATATCATTCAAGAAAGAATCACTCGAGATAGGACTATTGAGCGATGAGACGATGGTGATGTAAGGACTACTAACGGAGCAACATATTGCGAACCCCATAAGAAAGGCAAACAACATTGGCAATGTAGTAGCTCTAGACATGATTTTTTGCTTACTAGGGGAACTTAATTTGATTTTTAAATTCTACACATAATTACGTAGTTTTGTGGGTTTATATTTTTATGAATAAATTATGTACGTAAATTAGTGTACCTTTCTATTAATTGTAGGAAAATTTCAACCGTGATAGACAAGAATATACAATAAGATGATGTTCAATTAGCCGTTTGGATGGAATCTCCATTTTATAATATTAATATTAGTCATTTTCAATAGAAAAGACATAATAGGCATATTTAATTTTGTACGAAATAAATAAATATGACTAGTAGAAATAAATAAATAAATATTTTTTTACCGTTATCTGAAGAGTTGAATCTCAGATTCATTAAGTAAACTCAGTATATACTGACTTTCGCGCTTGAGTTGAAACTTATACTCATGTGTATCAACCCCTGGTGATCGCTGTATTGTACCAAATAAATCCTGCAAATGTTGAGATTTAATTTAGTATAGTTAACAAGGTATCGAACATAGGGAACAGAGACTAGTCATGATATTTCCTACTTATCTTCTGGTTTTTGTTAGCAACCACGCAAGTTTTGAGATTTTACTAAATTAAGATTTGAAATAAACTGAACAGAAAAATAATGTTGTTGGTCCCGAGGTAAACTTTCAGGTGTGGGGGGGGGTTGAATACACCTGAAAACTTTTTCTCAACTTGGAACGCGAACAGTCAGATTTCGGAGATTGTTTGCTGAATAAATTCAGTAGACCAGGCAAGCTGTTCTGGATCGCGTGGACAGAGTGACTGACTATACTGAGGCCTGCTAGCTGACTGATGTCAGAATTCAATACCATTCAATAAGAGTTCAGTAGCATGCGGAATAGTGTTGGGTTATGAGTCAGTATGAGATACTCAACAGTTAATGGGTTAAAATAATATTGGGGGAAATCGTAGTAGTACTATGGAATTGAAGATCCCAAAACCCAGCTGATATCAGTAGTGTAGTGTCGATAGGACTAGATGATGTATAGGCTAGACTGTTTTTATTTTGTTTATCCTTCTGTCTATTTCCTGTACGGGGTAAAATGTTGGATTGATCTTCTGTCGAAGTTACTTTCCAGAACCCCACGTCATCAGTGTAATTGCTTGCGTTCTTAAGTCATCAGTTGATCTTCGCCTTAGTAGAAGACATCTCATCACCGACGTACATCGCCAGGAAGAACTCTATGCAAGCTCAGTACCTTCGCAGTCATCAGCTGACCATACTCAAGAGAATATCTCTTGTCAGCCGACTCAGACGAAGAAGACAGAGACTGCTTGAAGTCTACTGTATCCTACAGGAAACGACCCAGTTGTTCAAGTCTTTTCGAAAGTCAGCAGAAGACCATACGAGGATTAGGGAGAGTCAACTCCGATATTTGACACATCTCACCTACCACAAACCTCGACCAATGAGAAGCCGCCAAAGCATATCTGCTCTGACCAACTAAAGCTGCTCTCATGTACAGTGTCCAACAACTCTGCTGCAACAATTCGAATTTATGGTCGTTTTCTTTAGAAGCTTGTGAAACGTGGCATCGTCGTCTCCAACGGACATATGCCTAAGTTACAACTATAAATAGAGAAGAAATCCGAGCTTCACGCATGGGATATCAAGGGAAAAATGCTCAAACTTTCAAATGACTCTAGCGCATTCAAGATCAATCAAGCGAAGAACTTGCTCAATAGAAAATCATTAGTTCTTCTCTCTAGAGTTCTTTAGATCCCTCTTCTCTAGCTAAGCTCATTGCCAAATCTATAGCTTAGAAATTCGAAGGAGTTCACTTTTAGTGATTGTTCTTATTGTAAGAACTCCTTCCTAGTTGGAGATTATCCCCTCCTCTTCAAACTTAGGTTTGAATTGTAAAGTCGTTAAGGACTATAACTTAGAAGGGTCTGTCCAACGCACAGATTCCTTGCTGAGGCTTGCTCAGATAAATCAACAAGACCTCCTATTCAGCAGGACCGTGGACGTAGGATCTTGCGTATCCGAACCACGTTAAAAATTGCTTGTGTTATTTACTGTTTTATTGCATTGCATACAAACTGATTACAAAATCATAACTTTGCATAAAACGTATTTCAAAGCGCACTAGCCAAAATACTTTATCTTGCGAAAACACGTTTTCAAACTAAGACAAATCTCTGGGCCCCACACTCTTATCCGTACAACGTCTGCGACTGAGTTTCAAAGTACTGACAAAAGTCAGTAGGAGAGCTCAGTAGTTGGCACACTTCTGACCCGCGATCGAAGGTTACTATTTGGCACTGTTCATCAATTGCAACCTACAGCTCAGCTGTCCTTCGCGTTTGAGAAAAGAAACTGTGATCAGGTGTATTCACCCCCCCCCCCCTCTACACCTGACTATCGTCTCCGGACCAACAATTGGTATCAGAGCGACGGTGTTCTTCAGATCATCGGTTCTGTAACTACTGGTCTACTCGAACAGATCCTGAAAACGTTTTTTCACTGCACAAGCATCTCTTCATACATCCTTATACTCTTACCCATAATGTTTGATATGTCAGGTATTCGGATGGTACCGATGTTCTCAGTAGAGAACTATACGGTTTGGCGTGTGAGAATGGAGGCGCACCTCACATCGTTGCATGACAGCATGACGGACGTCCTTGAGACATGACCCATCATTCCCATGATCGACAGTATACAATTTGCTGCTGCGGGAGGTGTAGGGGCACAGACTGGTGCCAAGGTCGCAAAAGACAAATCTGCCTTCACACCGGAGGAGAAAAAGCTGCACAACCTCGACCGAGTTGCACGTAATGCTATCCTGACAAGGCTCAGTGATTCACACCTCGGGAGGGTGCAAGACTGCAAAATGACAAAAGAACTTTGGGATGCCCTGGCTGTACTGAGCCAAGGAACCCCACAGATTAAGGAAAACAAGCTCGAATTAGAGCTTCAGAAGTTTGACACCTTTGTCATGGAGCCCAACGAGACCATTGACGAGCTAAGCATCAAATTCACAAATCAAATCAATGTGATCAACGGGCTGGGGAGGACGTTCACCAACAAAGAGATGAACACAAAGATCCTAAGAGCGCTACCTCGACAGAAGTGGCTTCCTTTTGCTACTTATTTACGTCGCTCAGATCTTAATGTTCTAACTCATGATGTTATCTTTTCAGAACTAAAGATGGAGGAATTTGATCATAGCCTACCCCAACGATGTTCAAGTGCTCCAGCTGACACTCAGATTGATCATGCTTTTAAAGAACAGTCAGCAAAACTGGAGTCAAACCAATTTCTTCAAGCAAAGCAGTAGGCACAATAGAAGCAAAGTCCTCTGAGACCTCTGCTACTGACCAACTTGCTCTTATGGCTCTCAAATATCAAAGAGAAAAGGTGAGAGTCAGAAAGCTGAAGAAATATCACAGAGATTCTTCCTCAGGTAAGAAAGATTATCAAAAAAGGGAAGAATCTAAACCTTCTACTGACTGTAGGAACATAGAACCTGCTGCTACTCCATCCAAAGACTCAGCTGGAAAAGGCAGCAGATCATCTGTCTGTTACAACTGCAAGAAGGAGGGACATTATCAGTACGACTGTCCCGAACTCTCAGCTGCTCAAAGAGCAGAACGGCAGGCCAGATGTGAAAAATTTGCCCGAAGGAGGCAGGCTTACATAGCCGGAGAGATATCCGATGACTCAATCGAGAAAGATACATTCATGTATTCTTCTGAAGACGAAGCTGCATTTGTTGCCGTTGAGATCGGAGAAACATATCCTGAAGAAAATGCAGAATATTGTCTGATGGCCGGAGAAGAGGCTGAGGTAAATTCTAAACTTAATATAACCTCTTCTTCTCACAGCACACACGACACGTGCTCGGTCACAGATGAGCCTCTAGATGTGGTACAAGCCTATGATGATCTACTAGAGGAGCAGATTCAGCTGAGCAGAGAGTTCAGCAGAACCATTCAGGAACTGGAACAGGTAAAGGCTGAGAATCAGAGACTTTCTTCTGATTGTCAGGTCTCTACTGAGTCTGAGAATCTTGTTGTGAGACTCAAGGAAGAGATTAAATCTCTTATGACTAAGTCTCAACTTCAAGAAACTCAGATATCAGTTCTGACCAAGGACAATTCTGAGAAAGATACTGAGATAGCCCGACTCAGTCAGAAGCTCGCAGAAGTTGAAAAGGATTATGAGTCACTTCGAAGAAGTGATGAAGTTTGGCGAGAACTGATGACTGAACAGTACCTAGGAGCTAAGGAGAAGTTGGAAAGCATGCTTAGAGCTCAAAGGCCAATAGCCATGAAAGAAGGACTTGGCTATACTCACGAAGCTTCCACTTCAACGTCAAAAAGCTCAGAAATGCTGGGTGATAGGTTCGTCAAAGGAAAGGTTCAGGCTACTGACTCAACACCTCAGGCGAAGAACAAACAGAAGATAATAGCACCTCAGCCGAGCAACAAGAAACTACTGACCAATGGCTCCAGCCCAAGGACACCACGATCAAACTCAGGGGGAACCAAGAAGGTCAGGTGGGCAGAGCAGTACAGTGAACCACTATATGAACATCCAGCTCAGTATGGTTCGTACTACTATGAGCCCAGGGTCAGGAGAAACACAAAGCATCAGAAGAAGAAAGCTCCTGAACCCAAAACCGCCAGAAAGTCAGTATCTCCAAGTCCTGTGGAGAAGAAAGCTGACAATGTTCAGAAGAAGAAGTCTCAGACTCCTAAGGTCCCTAGACAGACCTGGGTTCCGAAATCACCCACTAACATGTAAGGACCCAACTGAACCAAAGGGTACCTAAAAATGTTTCTGTTTTGCAGGTGCATAAGGACCCTTGGATTGTGGACAGCGGGTGCTCAAGACACATGACATATCAAAAGAGCCTGCTGACCAACTACGTACAAGAAGATGGTCCCATAATTGAGTTTGGTGACAACTCAAGAGGCTATACAAGGGGATACGGAACACTGAATATTGGGACTGCCTCAGTTCCAAGAGTAACATATGTTGAAGGACTTCAACATAATCTCCTTTCTGTCAGTCAATTTTGTGACAATCTGAATAAAGTTATCTTTGACGCTGGTTTCTGTGATGTTGTTGATAAATCTACAGGGAAAACAGTGTTATCAAGGTCGCGGAGAAAGAATATTTATGTTGCAAACTGGAAAACCGCAGAACCTGAGGCTTGCTTACTCACACAGACGAAATCCAGTGACAAGATAGGATGGCTGTGGCATAAGAGATTCAGTCACCTGAACTTCAAGACTATGAACAAGCTAGCCAAGAACTCTAAAGTCAGAGGACTGCCCAACGAATCGTTTATCAAAGATAGAAATTGTGAAGCATGTTTGAAGGGAAAGCAGACAAAGAAAAACAATCCACTAATTCCGTCACCTTCCACTGATGGAATCCTTCAACTGCTGCACATGGACCTATTCGGGCCAGTCTCTCCAGTGACTATAAGAGGCAAGAAGTATGCCCTAGTCGTTATTAACGACTACTCGAGATATACTTGGGTTATCTTCATAGCCAACAAATCGATGTCCGACGGAGCCGCCCAATCTGCTGAAGAAACTCAGTGTGGAAAAGGACATCAAGATACAGAGAATTCGCTCAGACAGAGGAACATAATTGCTCAACTCAGTAGTTAAAGAGTACTGCGATAAAGAGGGAATTCAGCACGAGACATCAGCAGCTCGCACCCCTCAGCAGAACGGACTTGCTGAACGTAAAAACAGAACACTCAAAGAAGCAGCAAGATCGCTCCTAGTAGACTCTGGACTACCCTTAAAGTTCTGGGCTAATGCTACTGACACCTCCTGCTATACTCAGAATCGCTCACTGCTTACACAGCAACACATGAAGACACCCTACGAACTATGGAAATGGAGAATTCCTTCTATTTCTCACTTTCATATTTTTGGTTGTCCGTGCTTTATCCACAATAATGGGAAAGATCAGTTGAAGGTCTTTTATAGCAAATCTGATCAAGGAGTATTCTTAGGATACTCTCGAGTCAGTAAAGCCTTCAGAGTCTTTAACTATCGGACTCTTTGCGTGGAGGAAAGCCCTCATGTTGTATTTGACGAGTTTGTTACTGAGAACAGGAAATCTTCAAAGACAAATACTGAGGATGTCAGCAGTCAGCTACAGGATCTCGCACTAAACGACAAAGCTGAAAAGATCCAACATTGTTGGGATGATGAGTCACACGATGAAGAAATACAGACTCAACCAACAGGCGATGTAGCCGACCTGGTTGATTCTAATGAACAGAATCAACAGCAGGTAACAACGGTCGATGAGGAAGCCCCAGTGGTAACTGAGACCTCTACTGAGAATATAAACTAAGGGGGAATGACTGATGTTCCTAAGCGAAATGCCCCTGAACCTGGAGACTCAGTAGATCCTGACCTTCTTACTGAACTAATGCAATCACAGAACAGTACAACTGAAATGCCTACCACACCTATTGACTGTGCAGAAGTAGTATCAGAAGAAGAAGCCAGACTCAGACGTTTATGGCTCGACGCTCATTCTTCAGATCTTATTATTGGAGATCCATCAGCAACTATCAGGACAAGATCTAGACTAAGTCAAGGAGAAAGCTCACTTTATTCTTGTTTCTTGTCTACAGAAGAACCTTAGTCAATAGAGGACGCACTCAACGATGCTGACTGGATCATTGCCGTGCAAGAAGAGCTGAACCAGTTCGTTAGAAACGAAGTTTGGGAGCTTGTTGACAGACCTAGACATCAGCACGTGATTGGTACTAAGTGGGTCTTCAAGAACAAGCGTGATGAAAACAACGTCATTGTCAGAAATAAAGCTCGACTAGTTGCCAAGGGATACTGTCAAGCAGAAGGAATCGACTTTGATGAAACGTTCGCTCCAGTCGCCATATTGGAAGACATTCGTCTGTTCCTAGCTTATGCAACACATCAAAGATTCAAAGTATATCAGATGGATGTAAAGTCAGCTCTTCTGAATGACGTACTGAAGGAAGAAGTCTATGTGGAACAACTGCCCAGCTTTCAGCAGGGACATCAGGTGTATAGACTTAAGAAAGCTCCGTACAGGTTAAAACAAGCACCCAGGGCTTGGTACGATACCTTATCAGACTTTCTACTTCAGAAAGATTTTCAGAAGGGGACAGTAGATCGCACCCTATTCAGCATAAAGTCAGGAGATGACATTTTACAGGTGCAAATCTACGTGGACGACATCATTTACGGATGCAGAAACGTGACTATATTTCAACAGTTCGAGAAAATGATGAAGGAGAAGTTCGAGATGTCCATGATGGGCGAAATGAATTATTTCCTTGGATTCCAAGTGAAGCAATCACCTGAAGGAATATTCATCAATCAAGCCAAGTACACTCGAGATCTCCTGAAAAGATTTGGTTGCGACTCGAGCAAGCCAGTCAAGATCCACATGAACACTAATTTCAAAATCGATCTAGACAAAGAGGGAGCTTCTGTTAACTCAACTGATTATAGAGCTATTATTAGCTTCTTATTATATTTAACAGCAAGCAGACCTGACATAACTTATGCCGTAGGTATATGTGCAAGATTTCAGGCGAATCCCAAGCAAAGTCATCTAGACTCAGCAAAGAAGATTCTGCGATATCTGAAAGGAACACCTGACGCAGGGTTATGGTATCATGCTGATGATAATCTTATACTAACAGGTTATTCTGATGCTGATTATGCAAGATGCAGGATAGATCGAAAGTCAACTTCTGGAACGTGTCAGTTCCTAGGCAACAAGATGATATCTTGGTTTTCAAAGAAACAGCATTCAGTGGCAACGTCCACTACTGAAGCTGACTACATGGCTGCTGGAAGTTGCTGTGCCCAGATCCTTTGGCTTCGACAACAACTGCGAGACTATGGTATATCTCAGGATGAAGTGACCATCTACTGTGACTCCACTAGTGCTATTGCTATAACTCAGAATCCAGTTCTCCATACGAGATGCAAGTACGTGGATATTCGACACCACTTCATCAGAGACCATGTCGAGAAGAAGGACATCAGGATCGAGAAAATCCATACTGACAAACAAAGGGCAGACATACTGACCAAACCACTAGCTGAGAACAGATTCAGAGAATTATCAGTTGAGCTAGGTCTACTGGATCCTACTGAATCTTATCAGTAGAAGCACAACAATTGAAACAGTAGAAGCCAACTACTAATGATAACAATTGGTGTCAAGTGCAGAAATTAGTACGACAGGTCAGAAGACTCAGTACTTAATTCAGTCGGGTGAATCAGACAATACACAGTAAGGGGGAACGTGTTTATCAGCACATCCGTTGTCCTCCTGAGTCAAAACGGTAACCAGCTGATCGTAAAATCAGCTGAAGAGGTTTGCGTAGTTTTATATACTTAACATTATCAGAAGCATGCTTGCATTTATTATATCAGTCGCTTGCACTCAGTAGTTAATGAGCATTTATTTCCCGCCATTAATCCTTTAAGGTTTAAGTCAGTAGGAAACCGTTTTCATTTAAAAGGCTTAGACTTTAATGCTGCCTGCAGCACATTTAATGTATGTCTTCTCAACTTACCTTACTGCATATGCCTACGTGGGTCTAGGTTAGAGGCGGCTTGTGTAATCATTCCTTTTATAACATCAAATCTCAGTCGTCATTTTAAAAACGAGATTAAGTTTCAGCCGTTCGATCAAAACCGCATGATATGCAAATCTCATAAAATCTCGCGCTTACATCACTAACTGCATCTGTTCGCCATTTTCACATTTCAAGAGCTTTTTGCATTCAGTTTTCTTTCAATCTCCCGTGTTCTTAAACTGCTCTGCATTATTTCCAAGCTCTCCGTTATTCGGTAATTTTCATGAATCTTGCTTTAAACTACCCTAACTTACTCTATTTTGAAGTGCTAACGAGTTTTTCGCAGATATTCATGGCGACCGTGATGACCCCACCAAACATCGACGAGATCATCTTGTCTCGTATTCAGTTCGAGCCGATGATGGCTCTGCACCAGGCGGAACTTTCGTTTCTTGAGCCCGTCTTCACGGCTCTTGAGACTTCTGGCCTTGAGCTTCTTGTCGCCAAGCAACCCAAAGCTTATTTGCCTCGACAAGTTGCGGAGGTATACTACAATTGGAGATCCGATGAGGATATAGGCGCGGAGATGTCATGTTTCTCATACATGAAGGAAGTGATCCCTCAGACTTGGGAAGCCAGTCATCACGTCATCGATCTCCGAGCCGTCGTGGAATTAACTTTTTCTCACCTGTTGGATATAAGGAGAAGGACATTAACTCCTACGTCCAGAGGTTCTACGGCAGAGACGACATTGTCTTCAAGTCAGCGCTGCCGAAGAATCAGTTGCTACCAGAATACCGCGTGCTCGCCTACATCGTAACTCATATTCTTACGAGCTCTACTGGTTCATTTGATCAGCTATCCAAGCCTCGACTCCAACTGATGATGATTATAGATGACGGAGTCCGAGTCAACTGGACTGATTTTTATGTGAATGAGCTTAAAGCTCAGGCTCAGAAGTTCACAGCCACACCCACAGGAGAGAGGAGACTAATTAGTGTGGGAAAGCTGTTGTACGGGACGAAGATGTCTGTAATAATTGAAGAATCTGTATCGAATCACTCAGCCTTTGCTGATTCGAGATACTTTGACAGCAAACTCATCAAATTCAAGACTAGAGCCGCTGCTGAAAAGTCTATCAGAGAGGGCCACCTGAACAGAAACGTGTCACATCTGACTTGCCCCCTCGTGACGACCCTCCCAAGAGGAAGAGGCTCAGCAAGATCGGACCTTCTAAGGTTCCAGCAAAACCTGCCTCTCCTCCACCCACTCAGGAGGAACCAATACTTGATGCGGACACTGGCATAGAAGGTGCCACCTTGAAGGACAAGGTCCAGTGCATCAGTTCTGAAGAGACCCAGTCGGGCACTACCGGACCGATTGAGGAAACTTCCTCTGAATGGACGACCATGCAGTCGACCCGCCTCCGAGCCACTAGAGAGGTCACTGCTCAGATCCCCGAGATTGCCGACCATAGGGATCTGGTCGAAATTGCTATAAGGGCGAGGACTCAGATGCTACTGAGATTCCTCAGCTGGGACGTCCTTGAGGAGCTGATTAGGACGGAGTCAGCTTTGTCCCTACTGACAGAAGAATAGAGCTTGCAATCATCCATTGGGTTTGGGGAACCCGCTGATCTAGCGTCATTCGAGGATCTTCGCGCTGCTATGCTCTATCTACTGGGCTTAAGATCCTCAGAACCTGTCAACAGCCCTTCGCCACCATCTCATCACGACAACGATGACAATGATGATGATAATGATGACATGGATCAGG
Source organism: Lavandula angustifolia (assembly GCA_028984105.1). NCBI lineage: Eukaryota > Viridiplantae > Streptophyta > Magnoliopsida > Lamiales > Lamiaceae > Lavandula > Lavandula angustifolia. The sequence continues at coordinate 21,959,851 of CM054823.1, forward strand.
TACCACCCAAGGAAGCAGATTTGGGAGGATCTGCAGAGGGTAACACTCCCCACGAGCAGGGCGAATCACCACCACCTTCTACATCAGGTGATGCCCCAATTGCCTCGAAGCCGAGTCGAGCGCAACAACTCGCGACATCTGAGCAGAGGCTCGGGACCAGCAGCTATCAGATATAACCTATTGGTTCCGTGACCTCCAAGTCAGTCAACAAAGCCATCAGGCGACAGGGAGACAAGAATCGTCTCCTTGCCAAGGACGTACATCTCAAATGGGCTCTGTACACCAAGGTCCAGAACGAGAAAGTTGACCGACTTGCAGCAGAGGTGAAGAAGGTCTTAGAAGGTCCTACTCCTTCTCTCAATATTCAGGAGATAGTCGAGACCGCCCTCGCAGCTCAGAAGGCGGACTTAGCCGCTCAGAGTCAGCAGCTTCTACTCTCTCAGCAAAAATTATTCTCTGAACAGCTGACTCAGAGTCTTGCGGCAGTCCAAGCCACAATGGACGAGCGCAACAAAGTGGCCTTCTCCTACCTTAAAACAGCTATAAAACAACAGGCGGAGGCCCTCAAGCTTATTCAGAAGGAGATGGCAGAATCTCATGATCAGTCTCTCCTACAACTGAGACAACTGCTGAATCCTCAGCTCAACATATCAAGGAGGTCGTACAGTTCGTCGACCAAGAGGACGAGCCACTGCCACCGCAAAGGCCGGGGAAGGAGATTACCACTGAAACTACTCCTCCATCTTCCCCGACGCCTAAATTCAAATCATAGGCGGAGCAGGAGGCATTCGATCAACGTGTTGCTCAAAAACTTCAAGATGAACTCGATTATGAGCAACATATCGAAGAAGAAGCTAAGAATGGAAAGAAGCCCAAGAAGCCTATTGACAGAATCGCCAAAAGCAAAGCCAAGAGGCTCCTGGATGGAGAGAAGAGAAAAGCACAAGAGGAGCTGGCTAAAACTTCTACCACTAAAGTCCTACCCTTGGCTCAGAGTACTGATATTCCTACACTCACTCCAGAGCAAGAGGCAGAGGACAGAGCCACCTGGGAGGCTACGCTGAAAGGACTGAATCTCCGGAGAGGAGACACTGGATCAGCAGCCCTTAGAGAAAAGAAGAGATTGGAAGATCTGGCCAAGATCATAGAGATGACTGACAAGATGGCCAGTGAACCAGACGTAGATTGGAAGAGACAAATTCCAAGGTCATCCAAGTTCTACAGGAGAGGCGCTCCCAAAGGAATTTATCTGAAGAAAACCCCTTCTCATCATGTAGACAAATGGGTACCTTTGGAGCTAAACGAGCAATGGGAGGAACTGAAGGAGGAATTCATCAAGGGATACTATGTATGGGGTTTCTATCCTTCTGGGATCCCAGCGGATCAACTGTTCGACGAATTTATTCATCAGTATAATGCCCGGCTCAGAGCTCAAATTCTGCTGATCCTAGAGAAGGAGAAGCTACCTCTCAGAGCCCCTGCATTCAGATGCATCCCTCCTCCAAGGACGACTCGTGTCGTATTATGTACAAAGGAGATAGAAGACGAGATCAAAGCAACAACTTATCCCCATGACCTTAGTTCTGATCTACCTGCTGATCTCGAGGAAATCCAAACTCTGCGCTCAAGGATCTATAAATACTATGGTTAGGACCCTCCAGCTGATAGGTCTGCAGATTTCCGGAGCAGAACCAAGAAGTTTAGACGTCAGCAATAGTCTTCTGATCCTTTCCTTCTTTTGTATAGAGATAGGAACCTTGTAATGTACTTGCTCATATATATCAGTTCCTATTTCTAGCCAGATAATTACTCATTATCTTACGGCCCTGGTTTTTGTTTGTGTTATCACAACTGATCACTGAAGTGATCTGACACACACTCACACATAACCGTTTCTCTGATTTTGCCTATCTCTCACTGCTGACCTCATGAGTTAACTGATTTAGTTTTACTGAAGTCTTAGGGGGAATTGTGTTGTATCATCTAGAGGTTTTGGCATTATCAATTAGGGGGAAATTGTTGGGTTATGAGTCAGTAGGAGATACTCAACAGTTAATGGGTTAAAATAATATTGGGGGAAATCGTAGTAGTACTATGGAATTGAAGATCCCAAAACCCAGCTGCTATCAGTAGTGCAGTGTCGATAGGACTAGATGATGTATAGGCTAGACTGTTTTTATTTTGTTTATCCTTCTGTCTATGTCCTGTACGGGGTAAAATGTTGGATTGATCTTCTGTCGAAGTTACTTTCCAAAACCCCACGTCATCAGTGTAATTGCTTGCATTCTTAAGTCATCAGCTGATCTTCGCCTCAATAGAAGACAACTCATCAGCTGACAGACATCAGCAGAAGAACTCTATGCAAGCTCAGTACCTTCGCAGTCATCAGCTGACCATACTCAAGAGAATATCTCTTGTCAACCGACTCAGACGAAGAAGACAGAGACTGCTTGAAGTCTACTGTATCCTACAGGAAACGACCTAGTTGTTCAAGTCTTTTTGAAAGTCAGCAGAAGACCATACGAGGATTAGGGAGAGTCAACTCCGATGTCTGACACATCTCACCTACCACAAACCTCGACCAATGAGAAGCCGCCAAAGCATATCTGCTCTGACCAACTAAAGTTGCTCTCATGTACAGTGTCCAACAACTCTGCTGCAACAATTCGAATTTATGGTCGTTTTCTTTGGAAGCTTGTGACACGTGGCATCGTCGTCTCCAACGGACATATGCCTAAGTCACAACTATAAATAGAGAAGAAATCCGAGCTTCACGCATGGGATATCAAGGGAAAAATGCTCAAACTTTCAAACGACTCCAGCGCATTCAAGATCAATCCAGCGAAGAACTTGCTCAATAGAAAATTATTAGTTCTTCTCTCTAGAGTTCTTTAGATCCCTCTTCTCTAGCTAAGCTCATTGCCAAATCTATAGCTTAGAAATTCGAAGGAGTTCACTTTTAGTGATTGTTCTTATTGTAAGGACTCCTTCCTAGTTGGAGATTATCCCCTCCTCTTCAAACTTAGGTTTGAATTGTAAAGTCGCTAAGGACTCTAACTTAGAAGGGTCTGTCCAGCGCACATACTCCTTGTTGAGGCTTGCTTAGATAAATCAACAAGACCTCCTGTTCAGCAGGACCGTGGACTAGGATCTTGCGTATCCGAACCACGTTAAAAATTGCTTGTGTTATTTACTATTTTATTGCATTGCATACAAACTGATTACAAAATCATAACTTTGCATAAAACGTATTTCAAAGCGCACTAGCCAAAATACTTTATCTTACGAAAACACGTTTTCAAACTGAGACGAATCTCCGGGCCCCACACTCTTATCCGCACAATGTCTGCGACTGAGTTTCAAAGTACTGACAAAATTCAGTAGGAGAGCTTAGTAGTTGGCACACTTCTGACCCGCGATCGAAGGTTACTATTTGGCATTGTTCATCAGTTGCAACCTACAGCTCAGCTGTCCTTCGCGTTTGAGAAAAGAAACTGTGATCAGGTGTATTCACCCCCCCCCCCTCTACACCTGACTATCGTCTCCGGACTAACAAATAGTGTAGGCCCAATTCAGTTGAGTTGAAAACGTTTTTAATAAAAACTGTTTCAGTAGATTAATGCACTCAGTTAAGCGTTTTACTGAAACTCTCTTAAATGATTTGTAAATGGTTTTCAGAATGAACAGTAAATCAATGTAACAGTAAATGACACAGAGATTTTAAAGTGGTTCGGATATTAACAATCCTACGTCCACTGTCCCGAAAAGATCAGGAGGCTATTTTATTATACTGAGTTAGTCTCAGTTGGTTTGTACGCTGGACAAACATGACCTTGGAGATTATACTGAGCAAGTCCCAGTTTACAAGGTTCAAACAAAGATGTTTGAAGGATTTTCCAACAGTGAAGGAGTTCTTTACAATAAGAACAATTCAAGATATGAACTCCTTCGGTTCTAAGCTATGGATATTTCAGTGGAGCTTAGGTTAGAGGGAAAGGGAACAAGAAGAGGCTTCTAGAGTGAAGAGCAATGAGGAATAATCTCTCTGGGTTCGTGTTCTATCACTTGAATGCTAGAGGCTTTAATTCTATGAAGCTTGGTTCCCTAGAGCAGTGTAAGTGCCTTTCGCGTTGAGTATTTTCTCTGAATTTCTTTACGGAAAGCTTGTGCTCTTATTCGTTCAATGCTCATAAATTCCGTGTCTTCTTCGATTTGATTTTCCCTCTATTTATAAAGGTGAGCTATGGATAGATCCGTTGGAGATGAACTGTCCACGTGTCACTCTGTTTGGGTAGCTAACAACTCTTTTGAAATCGTGCAGAGTCTACCCTCGTTTTCAGGAAAGTAGTTGACTTGCAGCTTTTTACCAGAACTTTGACCACTGGTTGCTTGTCATTGGTCGAGGTGTAGAAAGTTGTTGAGATATTCAAACTTCAAGGCAGATACTGAAGCTGACTTCTCTAATGTGTACAACCTCGGACAACTCTACTGATTTAACTTGAAAACTTCTAACAGTTAATGAAACTGTCAGGCCGTTGCTGAGTCTGACCTGGGGTTCAGAAGTATACTCTTGCTGAGTCTAACTATACTGAAGATCGACTCTGAGTTCAGTAAACTACTCCTGCTGAGTCAAGTTCTACTGACTCCTTCAGTATGATGCTCCTGCTGAGTCCATCACTACTGAATCTGAACACCTCTCAGAATGCTCCTCCTGCTGAGTCCAACACTATTGAGTCTTCACTCCATGGTACTGAGGCGGATCGTCTACTAAGGGTACAACAGACATAACTACTGAGTCTGGACCATGCTGAAGGCAAGTCTACTGAGTCTGAAACTCTTAGAGACCAAGGCGTTACAAAATACAAAGGAATGGTTCACCGATCAAATTAGGGTTTTGGTATCAGCCAAATCTTCTAAACAATCTACTGTTGAATCATGTCCCATGTTGGGAGATGATTCAGTAGCTTAGTGCTAGTAGATTTGAATGATCCCAAAACCCTACTTTGATTGGTGAACCATTTAGTTGTATTTATATTGCCTTTGTCACTGAGTTTCAGACTCAGTAGACATTCTTTTTGCATGGTTAAGGCGCTCAGTTTTGTCTGCTGACTCTTCAGTAGACTATAAGCCTCAGTACCATGAAGAGAAGACTCAGTAGTGCTGGACTCAGCAGGAGCAACATACTGAGAGGCTTTCATATTAAGTAGTGATGGACTTAGCAAGAGCAACATACTGAAAGGAGTCAGTAGAACTGGACTCAGCAGGAGCAGTTCACTGAACTTAAAGCTGATCTTCAGTAGAGCTAGACTCAGCAGGAGTATGCTACTGAACATAGATCAGACTCAGCAATGGTCAAACAGTCTCTTGACTGACAGTAATCTTATAAGTCAAATTAGTAGAGTCATATGAGGTACAGAGAAATCAGCTTCAGATCTGCCTTGAAGTCTGTTTGTCTCACCTACTTTCTACAGCCTCGACCAATGACGAACAACGAGCTGTCTACTTTCTGATTAAAGCTACAAGTCAACATATTTCCAGAAATGGAGGGAAAAGACTCTGGCAAGTTTCTTTGAAAGAGTCGTTAGCTACCCAAAAGAGAGAGACACATGGATCATCGTCTCCAACGGATCTTTCCATGTCTCTCATCTATAAATAGAGGGAACATTTCAAATCGAAGCTCACCGAGAGAATCAAGAACATATGAGTAATTACGAGCAACTTCAAATCGACTTAAGCTTCCGCAAGATCTTCAAAGAGTTACTCCAAGCGAAAGGCGACATTCTTGCTCAAAGGGAACCGGGCTTAATTAGACTTATAGCCTCTAGTATCCAAGCGACTGAACACAAAACCAAAGAATATACCTCACCGTTCATCGCTCTAGAAGCCTCATTCTCGTTCCCTTCCCTCTAACCTAAGCTCAGCTGACCATATCTATAGCTTAGATCGAAGGAGTTCATTCCTGAACTATTCTTTATTGTAAAGAACTCCTTCACAGTTGGACTGTTTGTCAAACGCTTTAGTTTGATATCTTGTAAACTAAGACTTGCTCAGTATAATCACTAAGACCAGTGTTTGTCCAGTGCACAAACCGACTGAGACTAACTCAGTATAATAAAATAGCCTCCTGATCTTTTCGGGACAGTGGACGTAAGATTGTTGGATCCGAACCACTTTAAAAATCGTTGTGTTATGTATGCTCTGTTTTACTGTTGCATTGATTAATGTTCATACTTAAAATATCTTTCAAAATCATTCAACTGTGTTTCACCAAAGCTTTAAAGACTGCACTAATATACTAAAACAGTTTTACTAAAAATGTTTTCTAACTCAACTGAATTGGGCCTACACATTTCCGCACTCTACTGAACTTCTAATGAACGGTACTGAATTCTGACTTAGTCAGCTAGCAGGCCTCAGTATAGTCAGTCACTTTGCTACGCAATTCAGAACAACTTATTTGGTCTACTGAACCTGTTCAGCAAGACACTCTCCTGAAAATGATTGTTCGTGTTTAAGTTGAGAAAGTTTTCAAGTGTATTCACCCCACCCCCCTACACCTGAACGTTTATCTCAGGACCAACAATTGGTATCAGAGCAGAAGTTCTTTAAGACTCTTGTTATCTAAATCTGGTCTACTTGATCGGATCCCGAAAACGTTTTCACTGCATATCATTCTTCATTCATATGACAATCTACAATGTCTGATATATCAGGAATCAGGATGGTACCCATGTTTTCAGTAGAGAACTACGGGGTATGGCGAGTCAGAATGGAAGCTCATCTGACTTCCCTCCACGACAGCATGACAGAGGTCTTGGAAGACGGACCTATCGTTCCTATGATTTATAGCATCGAAGTCCAGGATCCAGCACAAGGAGGCGGCATGGTGACCGGGAAGAAGAAACCCAAAGACAGAAGCCTTTTCACCCCTGAAGAGAAAAAGCTTCACAATCTAGACCGGGTTGCTAGAAACGCCATACTGACCACCCTGAGTGATTCCTATCTCGGAAGAGTTCAGGACTGCAAGTCCACGAAGGAACTCTGGGATGCTCTGGCGCTACTGAGTCGGGGGACTCAGAAGATCAAGGCGAACAAACTAGCGCTGGAACTTCAGAAGCTGGAGAGACTGTCCCTCATGCCTGGCGACACAATTGAAGATCTCAACAATAGATTTACGGATCTGATGAACACCATCAACGGGCTGGGAAAGACTTTCTCCAACCGAGAAATGAATCTCAAGATTTTAAGAGCACTGTCCGACGGACATTGGACTCCATTCGCTACATTGCTTAGACATTCTGACCTTGATATTGTTTCTCCTGATCATATCTTTTTAGAATTAAAAGCTGAGGAGTTCGAGTTCGGCCTACCCCAAAGGAAGCAGCGAACTGAAGCTGACACTTAAATCGACCATGCCTTCAAAACATCAGTCAACATAGCAGCTCCAACATCTAGCAAGTTTGAGCCTTCAATCAGCGATCTACAAGAAGGAAACCTCGCTAAGAAATATGCATTGTTTGCCGTAAAGTATCAAAAGCAGAAGGAGAGGCACATAAAGCTCTCTAGAGTCGTCAGAGACTCAAAGGGGAAGTCTGAATATACACCCAAGCGCACTCTTTAACCGCATACTTGTGATTGTAGGAAACAGGAGGACTCAACTCAGTCGAAAGACAGTGAGAGCAAAGAGGATAGAATCACCACTTGTTACAACTGCAAGAAGCTAGGACATTACCAATACGACTGTCCTGAGCTCAGTACAACTGAGAGAGTAGCATGAAAAGCTCAAAGGGAGAAGTTCATCAAAAAACGTCAAGCATATATTGCCGGTGAACTCTCAGACGACTCAGATGAAGTCGACTCCTTCATAGATTCATCAGACGATGAAGCGGCATTCATGGCCGTACAGCTTGAAGAAGATGCTGAAAAGTGTCTTATGGCAGGAGAGGTGGATGAGGTAAACTCTCATACTCCATTTAACTCCTCTTCACACTGCACACACGACACCATTTCAGGTGCAGAAGAGAATCTGGACGTCTCGATCGCATATGAAGAACTATTAGATGAGCAGACTAAGATGAGCCTGCAGCTCAGTAAGACTCTTCAGGAATTGGATATCCTGAAAGTGGAGAATCAGAGACTTTCTCAGGAGAGTCAGGTTGCTACTAAGTCAGAAGGACTTGTGTTGAGACTCAGGGAGGAGATTAACTCTCTGATGGCCAAGTCTCAGCATCAAGAAGATCAGATCTCAGTACTGACCAATGACTTGACACAGAAAGATATTGAACTGAGTCTACTGAAGCAAAAGTTCTCAGAACTACAGACCGAGCATTAAATGATTAAGAAGAGTGATGGTGTCTGGAGGAATCTGATGATAGAGCAATACATGGGCGCTGAAAAGAAGCTTGAGGCAATGCTAGCCAACAACAAGCTAAAGCATTGCAAGGAGGGACTCAGTTTCAGTCATGGAGCCTCCTCATCTGCCCCTGTACGCTCAGAAAACCGGCTGAATGATAGGTTTGTTCAAGGGGAGACTACCAATGCTAAGATCCTGAACCTCCTAGCAAAGAACAAATAGAAGATGAAGGTACCTCATCCTAGCTATCAACATTCTGACAAGAAGATTAGCTCAAAATCACCCCAGTTCAGTCAAGGGAGAACCAGCAGAGTTAAGTGGGCTAATCAGTATGGACCTCCGTGGCTGACACATCCAACTCAGTATGGGTCATATTACTATGATCCTATAGTCAGGAGAGGATCCAAAAGTCGAAGAAGAAGAAGAAGAAAGCCGTTCAGAAGGCCAAGGTCAGCAGTCCACCAACTAAGAAGATCAGGACTCCTTAACCAGTAAAGCCTCAGAAGTCAGCATCGACCAGTCCAGTGGTCAAGTATATTGATCAGAGTGGGAAGAAACTGTCTGAGACCACCAGGGTCGTGAGACAGATTTGGGTTTCCAAAACTAACATCTAAGGACACAAAATCAAAAATAAAAGGGTACCTGAATATAATTCTGTTTTGCAGGTGCACAAGGACCTTTATTACGTGGATAACGGATGCTCAAGATATATAACGTACCAGAGGAGCCTACTGAAGAATTATACTGCTGAAGAAGGACCCAGAATCGAGTTCGGAGATAATGCAAAAGGCTATACCAGAGGCTACGGAACACTCAGTATTGGAACCGCCACAGTTCTAAGAGTGTCATATGTCGAAGGACTTCAACATAATCTTCTCTCTGTTAGTCAATTTTGTGATAACTCGAATAGAGTGATTTTTAACGCTTGTTTATGTGATGTCATTGATAAATCTAAAGGGAAAACAGTGTTATCAGGTTCGTGTAAAAAGAATATCTATGTAGCTAACTGGAACTCAGCTGAACCTGAAGCATGCTTGCTGGCGAAGAACGACAATAGAACGGGGTGGCTCTGGCATGGAAGACTCAGCCATCTCAACTTCAAGACGCTCAACAAGCTAGCTAGAAACGCTCTGGCAAGAGGACTACCGAATGAAGTATTCAGCAAAAACACTCAGTGTGAAGCATGTCTGAAAGGGAAAGCAAACAAAGAAGCAAAATCTGCCTGTTCCATCGCCTTCCACTGATGGAATCCTTCAACTGCTACATATGGATTTATTCGGTCCAGTCTCTCCTGTGACGATCAGAGGCAAGAAGTATGCTTTCGTGGTCATTGATGACTACTCGCGCTACACATGGGTCATATTTATTGCCAACAAGTCTGACGTCAAAACAGAGTTGCCTGCGCTTCTAAAAAGGCTCAGTGTCGAGAAGAACACCAAAATCATAAAGATACGTTCAGATAGAGGAACAGAGTTCCTGAATTCGATGGTGGAAGAGTTCTGCAAAGCTGAAGGCATAGAGCATGAGACGTCTGTCGCACGCACGCCTCAACAAAATGGGATTGCTGGGAGGAAGAACAGAGCACTCAAAGAAGCAGCAAGAACCCTGCTCGCAGACTCAGGGCTCCCATCTAAATTCTGGGAAGAAGCAACTGACACTGCATGTTACACTCAGAACAGATCTCTACTGACAAAGCAGCATCAGAAGACACCATATGAATTATGGAATGGCATGAAGCTTGTCTTATCTTATTTCCATATTTTTGGGTGTTCGTGCTTTACCAATAATAATGGAAAGGACCAGTTAAAGACTTTTGATAGCAACTCAGACCAGGGAGTCTTCTTAGGATACTCCCGGGTCATCAAAGCCTTTAGAGTTTTTAACTAGCGGACCCTTTGCGTGGAGGAAAGCCCTCATGTTGTTTTTAATGAGTTTGCTACTGAAGACAGGAGCAGAAACTCAAATTCAATAACTGAGGACATCAGTAAGCAGCTACAGGATCTGAGCTTAAAAGATAATGTTGAGAAGATCCAGCTATGTTGGGATGATGATTCAGAAGAGGAAACTGAAGATAAGACTACTGAATCTCAGCCAGTAGCAGACGTAGCTGAATAGATTGACTCTACTGAACAGAGTCAATCCCAGGTAACTCAGGTCAATGAAGAAACCCAAGTGGTAACTGAGACCTCTACTGAGGATAATAATTCAGGGGGAACAACTGAAGTTCCTGAGCTGAATGCCCCTGAACCTGGTGACTCAGTAGACCCAACTCTAGTAACTGAATTACTTCAATCTCAGAATAGTACAAATGAAATGCCTAATTTGCCTACTATCTGTGTTGAATAAATTTCAGATGAAGAGTTAAAACATCGTCGATCGTGGCTGGACGCTCACACTTCTGATTTAATTATTGGAGATCCTTCAGCTAGTGTAAAGACAAGATCCAAATTTTGTCAGGGAGAAAGCGCACTATATTCCTGCTTCTTGTCTCATGAGGAGGAGCTGAATCAGTTCGTGAGAAACGAAGTATGGGAGCTTGTGGATAGACCCCGACATCAACATGTGATTGGAACTAAATGGGTCTTCATGAACAAGCGAGATGAAAACAACGTCATAGTAAGGAACAAAGCGAGACTCGTGGCAAAAGGCTACTGTCAAGCCGAAGGAATAGATTTCGACGAAACTTTCGCTCCAGTTGCAAGATTGGAGGCAATCAGACTATTCCTTAGCCTATGCAACACATCAACGCTTCAGAGTTTATCAAATGGATGTGAAGTCTGTGTTCCTGAACGGTGTGATGAAAGAAGAATTCTATGTAGAACAGCCTCCCGGCTTTCAGTAGGGACACCAAGTTTATAGACTCAGAAAGGCTCTGTATGGGTTAAAACAAGCACCCAGGGCTTGGTACGATACGTTATCTAAGTTTCTTCTTCAGAAAGGTTTTCAGAAGAGCACTGTAGACCACACATTATTCAGCATTCGACTGGACGACGACATATTACTTGTGCAGATCTACGTAGATGACATTATATTCAGTTCAAAGAATGTCATCATGTGTCAGCAGTTCAAGAAGATGATGAAGGATAAGTGTGAGATGTCAATGATGGGAGAGATGAATTATTTCCTCGGATTTATAGTCAAACAATCGGAGAAGGGAACATTCATCAATTAGGGCAAATACACTCGAGACCTCATCAAGAATATCGGTTGCACATCCTGCAAACCAATCAAGATTCCGATGAACACGAGTATGAAAATCGATCTTGATAAAGAGGGAATATCAGTAGACCATACTGAATTTCGCACTATTATTGGTTCTTTATTATATCTAACTGCTACTCGACCTGACATAACTTATGTTGTAGGTGTCTGCGCTCGATTCAGGCGAATCCTAAGCAGAGCCATATGGACTCAGCAAAGAAGATTCTTCGCTATCTCAAAGGCACACCTGACATGGGTTTATGGTATCCAACAGATGATAATATTGAACTAACTGGTTATTCTGATGCTGACTATGCAGGATGTAGGATTGACCGAAAATCAACTTCAGGAACTTCTCAGTTCCTTGGCAGTAAGCTGATCTTATGGTTTTCAAAGAAACAGCATTCAGTAGCGACGTCAACTATTGAAGTTGAATACATGGTTGCCGAAGTTGCTGCGCCAAAATCCTTTGGCTGAGACAGCAGCTACGCGACTATCACGTCATTCAGAATTAAGTGTCTATCTTCTACGAGCTCCAGTACAATTGCAATCACTTAGAACCTTGTACTTTATACTAGATGCAAGCACGTGGACATCAGACATCACTTCATTCGTAATTATGTCGAAAAGAAGGATATATGGATGGAAAAGATCCATACTGACCATCAAAGGGCCGATATTCTGACCAAGCCTCTAGCTGAAGCAAGATTCAGAGAACTTTCAGTAGAGCTAGGTTTGCTGGACCCTACTGACTCAAGTCAGTAAGTGGATTCAAGAGAGGAGCATTCAACAAGGGGGAATGTTCACTCTCAGTACTGGACTCATTCAGTACATGGAGATTCAGCAACCATCTACACGAGGTATCAGCTGACTACGATGTTCAGCTGACAGGTTTGCGTATCTCTACTCAGTAGCCAATATCGTATTTAATGCATTAATTATTTAGATTCAACATCGTATTCAATGCCTTAAGAGAATGTCAATTAATATAACGTTTTTCATTAAAAGCACGACATTCTATGCTATGTTTGCTAAATTCTGCCGCACATTAAATGCATGTCTAATCAAGTTACTTCTTTGGGTATATACAACTGTAAGTTGACTTAGGTGGCTAGTTTGGTCATTACCTATTTTACAACATTGAATCCTGGCCGTCCATCTCATAAAGCAGATTTAAACTGAACCGTTGATATAAAACTGTTCATCTTCTTGATCATATAAAACACTTTCAAAGCCTAAAAACCGTCATTTTCGCTCTGCAAATTAAAACCCTAAAATTTTCTGAGAATCAAGTTTATCATTTGCATACTGTTTTCAAAACTTCTCAGAAATTATTACGGTAAAATTACATGCATATTCAGTATCCTATGTTTATTTGTGATATTTTTTTTCGATACTGATATCTCGTTTTGCAGATTATAAACATGGCCTCACAGTGTGTTGTTGTTGCTGCCCTGGCCAACATCGTAGAAATTTTGGAGAAAGACCATGTTTGGTGCGAGCCAATCATGGAGTTCGACTCCTGTGATTTGGAATTCATGGCAGAGATATTCGAGGCGCTGAGGGCGTCAGGTCTTGAAGGGTTCTTATCTCGAAAGCCAGCCTTCTTCATCCCGCATCAAGTTTCGGAGTTGTACTTGAACTCCAACTCAGTAGATGGTGGAGATATTGTGGGACGATTTCTCATCTACCATGTGATCGATCTTACCCGTGCTGACCCTGAGATCAAACAGATGTCCATAAAGTAAGCTCTTCAGCAGACCTTTCAGCTACCTAGTTCTGGTATCAGTGTGACTGGATATAAGGACGACATACTTGACAAATATTTGGAGATTTTCTGTGGCGAGCCAATGTCTTTCAGGGCTGCCTTCCCGAAAAACTCCATGCTGCCGAAGTACAAAGCACTGGCATATATAGTCACGCAGATTCTGACTAGCCAGACGGGCTCTTTTGATCAAGTGTCCAGACCGAAGCTCCAAATGATGATGGCGATCTATGACAGAGCTCAAGTCAATTGGACGGAATCCTTTCTGAAAGAATTCATGACTCAAGCCGCTAATTTCGATAAGGCCACGAATAGCCTAACTGTCAAAGGGAAGCTTCTCTACGGGATGAAGCTGACATTTATGATATAGGACTTCTGTGGTGCTGACCACATCACCTACGCGGAGAAAGCTTATTTCAATCCGAAGAAGGTCTATTTTCACAGCAAGGCAGCAGCCCTACAGCAGATTGGGGCCGGGCCTGCTGAGCCTAAGAAAGGGAAAAAGTCCACTACTCCGACCAAGAAGAGGTCGCCTCCCAAAGCTACTCAAAAGACTCCGTCGAAGAAGCAGAAGACGGTTTCTAAGGCAGTAGTTGTTCCTCGACCCCATTCAGACTGCGCGATGAAGCAGACTCTTCTGAGAAGACTTTCTCAGCAGAGAAGTCTATATCTACTGAAAAAGGAGAGACAGTGGAACAGGGGTCCGATGCTGAGCCGACTACTCCTATTACTCAGACCCCACTAGATGTTCCACCCCTCAGTAGTATCCCTTCTGCTGAGAAAGAGATGTCTCCAATTGAGGTGGAAGACTCGGAGACAGCTTCAGAAGCCGAGACCATCGGGATAGAGGCTACAGCTCTTCAGACCAGAGCCTCCCGAGAAGTCTCAGAGGCCATACCAGAGATATTAAGTCACTCTGACTTGGTTGCTCTCGTAAGGCAGCCCAGGCTTCACATACTGATCAGGTTCCAGGAATGGTTTGCTCTTAACAAGCTGATCCGACACCATACCTGCGACCAGTTACATGAGGAGGAGTTGATTATTCGCGAGAAGATAGGCTATTCTGAGCCTGCGGACATCAGCTCCATAGAAGACTTAAGGGTGGCAATGCTGGCCATGCTGAATGACCGCGTCCCTTCTATAGCAGCCGTGCCTTCTGTTGGGTCTGATCCTAATGATCAGGACCCGCCTAGTGATACAGGCCCTGAGAAGCCTATTGAGGGAACTCAACTAGAGGAGGGTGCCCAACCCTCAACTGCTGAAGTTCCACTCAGCATCCTCCCTCCAGTAAAGTCGGTAGCTGGTACCTCTAAGGCCGCGGACCCAGTACAGCTGTTGCTGGGGTCTGCTTTCGAGGTAGCGCCCAGCCCGAAAAGCCGACGGTCCAAGACTGTAGCCAAGGCCATAAAAAGTCAGGGAGCTCAGAATAGACTTTTGGCCAGGGCTGTCCATAAGACATGGAAATAATCTACTCTAGCTCAGAATAAGGAGATGAAGGAGCTGAGGTCTTCCATTCAAAACTCGAGCAGCTCCTGACTTCTCACCTATTCTCACAGATGCTTTATCCACTCAGAGAGCAGAGTTCGAGAAGCAACAAACATCGCTGGAAGCTGCCCAGAAGCAACTATTGGAAGATTTTAAGGCAGCTCACTCAGCACACACTGAATCGATTTCTTCATTGAGTCAAGCTTCAGAGCTCAGACTCCAATCAATTCAGAAGACTCTTGAAGAAAAGATTGATGCCAAGTTGCAGGACATTTAGACCTTGGTGGATTCCTCGCATAATAAGTACAGTGATGATCTCATCACAGAAAGGAATGACCTCCACCTACGCCTTGAGAAAATGCAGACATCCTTGGATTAGTTGGCCACTGCATATGACGGTCTGAATAAGAAAGTTCAGGTCCCTACCCCTGGCTCTGCTGATGATGCCAAAAAGGGGGAAAGGACACCAAGGACACCAAAGGGGACTAGATCAGTACGTGGAGTAGCTGGAAGTTGATCAGCTCCCACTGATCCCCAAGGTACTCCAGGTCAGGCCAAGGGTGTCTCAGTAGCGGGTGATGTAGAGCTTGTTGAGACCGGCCCAAGCGGCTCAGGACAGAAGGATTCAGTAACCCAGACCCTTCCAGAGCATATTCAGGAGGTTGCTAGATTCGTTGAGGAGGATTCAGACGAAGAGGAGACCCCTCTACCTCCTCCAGTGGCGGGTAAGGGGAAGAAAGAGCTGAAACTCCCAACCCCACCACAGAAATGAGCCAAAAGGTACATAAGCCCTGAGGAGAGAGCTCATATTGAGGTCGATGAAAAGCTTGCCCGGGAGATTGCTGAAGCAGAAGCTGCCAATAAACCTAAGAAAGCTCCTTCAAAGGGTAAGACCAAGATCTCAGGGGGAAAGAAGCCAGGGACTAGGCCTCCCCCTAGGAAGCTCAGAATCGGCGATGAGGCTGACAAAGAGAAGGAATTTGAACAATAACAGCAACAGCAGCAAGAAAAGTCCAAGTCTGGACAACATGGTGATACTTCAGGTTCCAAATCCAAATCACAATCACCTACTGAGTCAGAAGAACATGTTCCGTCGTATGTCCCTTCTAAGGAACAAGAATTGGAAATGAAACAGATGTGGGATGCGATGGAAAGAGCCTTGGACAGAACGGCAGAAGCAAGACAAATTAGAGAGGCTCGTGAGAGGCTGTGGCAGGCTGACTTAGAAGCATTGAGACTGAGGACTGAGAAAGAGGCGCGAGAGAGGGTACCTGACAAGGAAGCTAAAATTCCATATAAATATAGACAAAGCAGGAAGCCCACTGATCTGAAGATTCACAGATGGCCAAGGATTGACCAATGGATGCCATGGGAGCGGACTCAGAGATGATAAACTCTCAAAGCTGAATTCATTAAGAGGTACTTTGTCTGGAAGTACGGGCCCGACATGAACAAGATAAATGCCTTTGCCAAATGGCTTTTGGTGAGCGATCCTGAAATTTATGCCAGAATCTAGAAAACCTTAGCTGAAAAGGAAAATGTCTGAGTCCCAATTCCTAGACCACTTCCTCCTCCACTGAAGCTTGATGGATCACTACATATTGGAGTTATAGAAGGAGAAGTCAGTAGTGCCTTCAAAGCCTTAGATCTTGATGAGTCTGACTCTGCTGATATGCTGAAGATACAGAAGCTTAGGAAAGACACCTTCCAGAAGTCCAGAGATTTCAAAGCACGGATCCAGCAGTTCAGGAGATAGATAGATAGCTTCTTTGTATCCTATTCTTAATTCCTAGAATAGCAAGTGATGTAATGTACTGAATTCTCTTATCTATAAAACATCTTTGTTGTTCGGCCCGACAATTTCTTATTGTCTTCATGGCCTTGTTTATTTAAGCTTAACACTCAGAATCACCTAAGTGATTACTGACTCACACACACACTGCTGATATCTGTGTTAGTCTGTTTTTGCTCAATCTGATAGATTCCTTGATTAGAAGCATGAGGGAAAGTTATTGTATAAGGATGTTCATGGGGAAATTATTGTTAGATTTCTGTATAGGTTCTGATATTTCTCTCCTGTATTCCCTCAGTAGATTAGAACTTGATGAACAACTCCACTGATTCTACTTGTAATATTTGTAAGGAGTCTGTTTCTGACAGTTTGTAGTGTTAGGTTTTGGCATCATCAAATAGGGGGAAATTGTAGGGAGATGATTCAGTAGCTTAGTGCTAGTAGATTTGAATGATCCCAAAACCCTACTTTGATTGGTGAACCATTTAGTTATATTTGTATTACCTTTGTCACTGAGAGTTTCAGACTCAATAGATATTCTTTCTGTATGGTTAAGGTGCTCAGTTCTGTCTGCTGAGTCTTCAGTAGACTATCAGCCTCAGTACCATGAAGAGAAGACTCAGTAGTGCTGGACTCAGCAGGAGCAGCATACTGAGAGGCTTTCACATTCAGTAGTGTTGGACTCAACAGGAGCAGCAACCGAAAGGAGTCAGTAGAACTGGACTCAGCAGGAGTAGTTCACTGAACTCAGAGCTGATCTTCAGTAGAGCTAGACTCAGCAGGAGTATGCTAATGAACATAGATCAGACTCAGCAATGGCCAGACAGTCTCTTGACAGACAGTAATCTTATAAGTCAAATCAGTAGAGTCATACGAGGTACAAAGAAGTCAGCTTCAGATCTGCCTTGAAGTCTGTTTGTCTCACCTACTTTCTACAGCCTCGATCAATGATGAGCAACCAGCTGTCTACTTTCTGATTAAAGCTGCAAGTCAACATATTTCCAGAAATGGAGGGAAAAGACTCTGCCAAGTTTCTTTGAAAGAGTCGTTAGCTACCCAAAAGAGAGAGACACATGGATCATCGTCTCCAATAGATCTTTCCATGTCTCTCATCTATAAATAGAGGGAACATTTCAAATCGAAGCTCACCGAGAGAATCAAGAACACACGAGCAATTACGAGCAACTTCAAATCGACTTAAGCTTTCTCCAAGATCTTCAAAGAGTTACTCCAAGCGAAAGGCGACATTCTTGCTCAAAGGGAACCGAGCTCAATTAGACTTATAGCCTCTAGTATCCAAGCGACTAAACACGAACCCAGAGAATATACCTCACCGTTCATCGCTCTAGAAGCCTCATTCTCGTTCTCTTCCCTTTAACCTAAGCTCAGCTGACCATATCTATAGCTTAGATCGAAGGAGTTCATTCCTGAACTGTTCTTTATTGTAAAGAACTCCTTCACAGTTGGAGAGTTTGTCAAACGCTTTAGTTTGATATCTTGTAAACTGAGACTTGCTCGGTATAATCACTAAGACCAGTGTTTGTTCAGTGCACAAACCGATTAAGACTAACTCAGTATAATAAAATAGCCTCCTGATCTTTTCGGGACAGTGGACATAGGATTGTTGGATCCGAACCACTTTAAAAATCGTTGTGTTCTGTGTGCTCTGTTTTACTGTTGCATTGATTAATGTTCATACTGAAAATATCTTTCAAAATCATTCAACTGTGTTTCAGCAAAGCTTAAAAGACTGCACTAATATACTGAAACAGTTTTACTAAAAACGTTTTCTAACTCAACTGAATTGGGCCTACACATTTCCGCACTCTACTGAACTTCTACTGGATGGTACTAAATTCTGACTTAGTCAGCTAGCAGGTCTCAGTATAGTCAGTCACTCTGCCACGCGATTCAGAACAGCTTATTTGGTCTACTGAACCTGTTCAGCAAGACACTCTCCTGAAAAGGATTGTTCGCGTTTATGTTGAGAAAGTTTTCAAGTGTATTCACCCCCCCCCCACACACACACCTGAACGTTTATCTCGGGACCAACATCCCAACAATTTCCCCCTATTTGATGATGCCAAAACCTAACACTACAAACTCCTTACAAATATTACAAGAAGAATCAGTGGAGTTGTACGTCAAGTTCTATTCTACTGAGGAACAAAAGGATTACTGAAATAACTCTCAACAATTTCCCTCAAATAGAAGCTCTCCAATCTAAGCAAAAACAGACAAACACAGATAAGCAGTGAGTGTGTGAGTCAGTAATCACTTAGGTGATTCTGAGTGTTAAATTAAAACAGATAGGCCATAGAGATAATGAGATGTTGTCAGGCCAAACAACAAAGATGCATGTATATATATCAAGAGGTTCAGTACAAATACATCACTTGCTATTCTATCAAACAACAAAAAAAATATAGAGAACCTAACAAGATATCTCCTGAAGCGCTGAATTTGTGCCTTAAAGTCTTTCGATTTTTCTTCAGGCAGAGGGAGTCCATATATCTTGAAGGTGTCTCTCCTTAGCTTTTCGATCCTCTGGTTATCTACAGAATCATTAGGATCGAGATCTAAAGCTAAGATTGCCCTTCTGACTTCTCCTCCAATCACGCCGGTATAGAGAGACCCGTTGAGCTTCTGAGGTGGAGGCAGTGGTCTAAAAGCCGAAGTCTGAACATCTTATTTATCTTCAATGGCTTTCTCGACCAAGCTGTAAATTTCAGAATCACACCTGAAAAGCCATTCATTGAAGGCTTCATCCTTATGAGTTTCTGGCCAGTACTGCCAGACATAATATCGCTTAATGAATTCAGCCTTCAGTGTCTCCCAGAGCTGAGTTTTCTCCTAGGGCATCCATTTATCAACCCGAGGCCACCTATGCATCTTCTGATCAGTGGGTTTGCAACCTCTTCTGTATTTTTAAGGAATTTCCCTCTCCTTCGGCAGAGGAGGTCTCAATTTCAGTCGCTCAGCTTTTCTCGCTGCTTCAGCAGCCTTCTCCTTAGCTAGAGCTTCTTACCGTCTATATTCCTCCAGCTGATAATATTCAGCTCTCTTGTCCAAGGCAATGACGCTGAAGTTAATGATTTCTTCGATCATCGGCTCAACTCTCTTCTTCTCTTTCTGCTGCTGAGAGTCAGTAGATGTCTTCTCAGCTTCCTGCTCTTTCGCTTTTTCTCTGTCGGCTTCATCACTGAGTTTTAGCTCTCTGACAGGATGCCTTATTGGTTTCCTGGCTGGAACCTTAGTACGGGCCTTTTTTGGTGCCTTCTTCGGCTTGTTAGCTGCCTCATCCTCAGCCAGGTCCCTTGCTAATTTCTCATCGGCTTCTATCTGAGCTTGTTCAGCTGGGCTGATGTATCGTTTGTGGGATTTCTTCAGAGGGGTAGGAACCTTCAACGGCTTCTTTCCCTTTCCCGATACTGGTGGAGACAGAGGTGTCTCTTCCTAATCTTCTGAGTCCTCCTCTAGGAAATCAGCAACTTCTTTGATATGTTCAGCAGTAGTGATTGTTGTTGTTTCCTTGGGTCCTGAGCCGCTTGGGCCAGTCTCAGCGCCTACATCACCTGCGCTGGAGACACCTTGGGCCTTATCTATTTTCTCAGTCTCTTCCCCTTTAGGAGTTGGGTCAGTGGGAGCAGATTCGATTTGAGTCCCTATCACTGACTTCCTCCCTTTGGCTATTCTTTCCCCCTTTTAGCATCATCTAATACGCCGGGGGTGGGAAGTGAGACTACCTTGGCATTCAGTGCTGAGTAAGCATTGGAAAGCCTATCCAAGGATTTTTAAAGACCTACAAACCTTTCATGCAGGTCGTTCCTCTCTATTATGAGATCATCACTATATTGGCGATGAGAGGAATCAACAAGGTCTTGAATATTCTTCAGCTTCGCATCCAATTTCTCCTCACAGGCTTTCTTAATAGAAGCAATTCTGAGCTCGTGAGCCTCAGTAAGTGTGGAGAGTCTCAACATATGTTCTGACTGCGTTGCCTTAAAGGATTCCAGAAGAGAAGTCTGGGCAGCCATCATGGATGCTTGCTGATTCTCGAACTCAGCTCTTTGTGCGTTTAGTGCTTCTGAGAGAATTGCTAAGAAATTAGGGGCAGGCGAGTTCTGAACTGAAGTTCTCAGCGCCCTGATCTCCTCACACTGAGCTGTCGCAACCTTCTTCCAAATTTTATGGACATTTTCGCCAGGAGGCGGTTCTGTGTCCCTTGACTCTTAAGAGCTTTGGCTACTGATCGAGATTTTTGGCTCTTGGCACTAGGCGCAACCTCATAAGAAGGCCACAACAACAACTATCCAGGGTATGAATCGTGAGAGGTTCCAGCTGTCGCCAAACAAGGAGGGAAGGAGCTGATAGGTAGATCAGCTGAGAGATTAGCTCCCTCCTCCTGTTGAGTACCCTCAGCAGGCTTTTCAGGACATGCATCACTGGGTGGGTCCTGATCATCCGGATTAGATCCCTTTGAAGGCACGGCTGCTGAGGGGATCCTGTCCTCAAGCAATCCAAGCATAGCTGCCCTTAGGTCTTCGAGTGAGCATATGTCAGCAGGCTTGGAGTAACCTATTTGCTGATGGATCTCAAGCTCCTCGGAATTTAGGATTTCGCAGGATTTAAATCTAACAAGGCGATCAAGAGTGATCCAATCTTGAAACACGATAAGCATCTAAAGCCTGGCCTTGTGAGCAATATTCACCAAGTCAGAGTGACTTGTGATTTCTGGAATGGCCTCAGAGATTTCTCGGGTTGCTCTATCTTGAAGAATATCAACCTCATACCCGATAGTCTCTGCTTCAGTGCTTGTCTCCATGTCATCTACATCTATTGGAGACATATTCTTCTCAGCAGAGGGAAGACTGCAGATAGGCTATACATCCAATAGGGACCTGGATGTTGGAGTCGTAACCTCAGGTGCAGTCCCCTGTTCTGCTGAGGTCGGTTTGTCAGCTGAGGCTGCCTTCTCAGACGTAACCTTTCCTACTGAGATTGTCTTCTCAGAGGAGTCTGGATTGTCCCTCAGTCTGAACGGGGCTACTACCACGGCCGGCTCAGAAGCTTTCTTTTGCTTCTTCTAAGGGGTAGCACCCTTCTTGTTGGGAGTAGGGGCCTTCCTCTTCCCCTTCCCTTCCTCAACAGCGCCTGCGCCTATCTGCTGAAGTGCACTCGCACGGCTGTGGAAACGAATCTTCTTTGGGTTGAAGTAGCCTTTGTCAGCATAGGCTACGTTGTCATCTCCACATAAACCTTCAATCATCACTGACAACTTCATCCCATAGAGGAGTTTGCCCTTGGCGCTCAGACACTAAGTAGATCTATCAAACTTTGAGGACTACGTCTGAAACTCCTTCAAGAAGAACTCTGCCCAGTTGATCTTGGCCCTATCGTAGATGGCCATCATAATTTGGAGTTTGGGTGTGGACACCTGATCAAATAAGTTGGCTTGGCTCGTCAGGATATGTGTAACTATGTATGCAAGTGCTCTGAACTGCGGGAGCATGCAGTTGTTAGGAAACGCAGCCCGGAAGGAAGTCGGCTCCTCGCAGAATATCTCTAGATACTCAACGAGCAAATCATCTTTGTAACCAGCTATACTGATGCCACTGTTGGGCAGCTGGAAACTTCGCTGAAGAGCTTGCCTTACAGACATCTGTCTGACTTCAGCATTGGCTCTCGAGGGGTCAACGACATGATACACTGTGAAAGCGCCAATAACGTCCCCGTCTACCTCCTCAGAGTTGAGGTAGAACTCCGAAAGCTACCTCGGAAGGAAGTATGCTGGCTTCCTCGATAGAAGACTCTCAAGCCCTGATGCTCTGAGAGGATCAAACACGTCATCCAGCATATCCAAACCGTTGGAATCAAACTCCATGATCGGCTCGCACCAGACACGATCCTTCTCAAGGATCTCGACCATGTTCACCGGGACGATCACACTAACGTTACTGGGATTTGCCATGACTTAATCTGCAGAGTTACGTGTTAGTACTAGAAGATATAATAAATCAGCATGAATACTAATGAACGTAAAAGTTACCGTAAAAATATCTGAATGTATGATAATGCAGAAGCAAAAGTAGAAAGCTAGGGTTTTTGTTTCAGATAATTTAGGGTTTGAGCAGAGCGAAAATGGCGGTTTTAAAATAGATACGTCGATATATATGATCTTGAAGATGAAAGGGTTTAAGATCGACGGTTCAGTTTAAATCCCGCTTTAAAAGATGGACGGTCAAGATTTAATATTATAAAAGGCAATGATGAAATAAGCCGCCCGAGTCAAGTCCAGTTGGAAATAGCTTATAGGAGTAAGTTGATATGACATGCATTTAATGCAAAGCAAAGTTCAGCAAACATAGCATAGAATATCGTGCATTTAATGAAACCGTTTTTAATAAATGACATTCTCTTAAGGCATTGAATACGATGCTGAATCAATATCATAACAACATTAATTACTGGGTTGACTACTGAAAGAGATACGCAAACCTGTTAGCTGAACATTGTAGTCAGCTGATACCTCGTGTAGTTGGTTTCTGAATCTTTGGTTACTGAACAAGTTCAATACTGAGAGTAGGCATTCCCCCTTGCTGAATGCTTCTCTCCAGCAGACCTAGCTCTACTGAAAGTTCTCTGAATCTGGCTTCAGCTAGAGGCTTGGTCAATATGTCGGCTCTTTGATGGTTGGTGATCGTTGTTTTCACACGAAATAAAACTCCTACATACTAAGAATCTTATGATTAGTATAGAACAGGGTCGAACACAGGGAACATTAGATTAAACTGAATTTCTCCTTAAGATCAAGGGGTTTTCGGTGATGCCACCACGCCTAAATTTGGGGTTTACTAAACTAGACAAGGAAATTGAAATAAGAGATGTAAACAAGTAAAGAAAGACGGATTCGGCTTAAGTAAACTCACAATAGTCACTACTCCGATTACAGATGCAATGATGAATTAATTCCTATGAGACAATTAGTTATAGGATACAATGTTGGACACGTACATACCCCAATTCCTACTTACTTAGTCGGTAATGGCTCGTTGAACAATCCTCCAATTACTTCCCTAGCCTATCCACAACCTAGCTTCTTGAACAATCCTAGCTTTAATGTCTAGACCGCATTTAGACGAAGGAACCCAATTCTATTAACTTCCGTTGTTGCACAAACTGACATAAGTTACTAACCAAATTATCCCGACTACGGTTACGATAGCTTTGCCACCTAAGTTATTGAACAATCTGGCAGTAATCTTTATTATCCTAAGATGGCCAATCTTAAGTAATTCAGATTAAATCTTTCTACCCCATGATAATTTGAATCTCTAGGTATTAATTATTATTTTCCAATTAGATCTCACAGAGATTGGATCAATGTGTGTTTACTCTCGCCGAACCCTAGGAAATTAGTTACGCATAATTAACTTGGACAAGCTGAAAGCATTAACAAACATGATTAAAACTGAAATAGAACGACAAGAATTTAAAAGTATGCAATGGAAGCAAAGTGTGAGAATTAAAAGGAGAAAATACAATAAACCTTAAAACTGATAAAACTGGAATTGAACTTGAAATCTTCAAAAGCGAGAGTCTGAGAGTAATTAAAAACTAGAAAGCGCATAAAAGTGTTTTGTGTTCTTAAGCTGAAAATTAAAACTAAACTATGGGACTAAGATCGAGAATGACTGGAAATGAAACTAAGGAAGGAGGAATGGCGTTAAGCGCCTCGAAGTGGTGGTGTTTTGCGTCGTCTCTAGCCCCCTTTATATAGATCTTGAATCCTATCCTCCAAAGGAATGAATATCTAGGGCAAATCTTGTGAGAATCTTGATCTTCAAGACTCCTTCTCCAAATATAACTCGGCCTTTAAATATCTTCAAGCTTCCAAATCTTCAACAAATCTTTCCTGCTCGATCTAAGCCCCTTTTTTATCTCCAAAACGGCCAAAATAACTCCAAATTAGCTCCGGACCGCCACATCATCATCGACTCATAAACATGCTAAAAATAACATTTTTGGACAAAAAACAACATCAACTTGGATAAGATGAGCATCAGAACTGGGTGAATTCGAGTAGTGTAAATTCCACACATCAATGGTCAGTATGGATCTTTTCCATCTTGATATCCTTCTTTTCGACATGGTCACGAATGAAGTGGTGTCTAATATCCACGTGCTTGCATCTACTATGAATAACGGGGTTCTGAGTGATTACAATGGCACTGGAGCTATCGCAAAAGATCGGCACTTCATTCTGAATGACGTCATAGTCGCGTAGCTGCTATCTCAGCCAAAGGATTTGGGCTCAGCAACTTTCGGCAGCCATGTATTCAGCTTCAGTAGTTGATGTGGCTACTGAGTGTTGTTTCTTGGAGAACCATGAGATGAGCTTACTGCCGAGGAACTAACAAGTTCCTGAAGTTGATTTTCGATCAATCTTGCAACCTGCGTAGTTAGCATCAGAATAACCAGTTTGTTCAATATTATCATCTGCTGGATACCATAAACCCATGCCAGGCGTTCCTCTAAGATAGCAGAGAATCTTCATTGCTGAGTCTATATGGCTCTGCTTAGGATTCGCCTGAAATCGAGCGCAGACACCTACAACATAAGTTATGTCAGGTCTAGTAGCAGTTAGATATAATAGAGAACCAATAATTGCGCGAAATTCAGTTTGGTCTACTGGTACTCCCTCTTTGTCAAGATCTATTTTCATGTTCGTGTTCATTGAGATCTTGATTGGTTTGCCGGATGTGCAACCGAATTTCTTGATGAGGTCTCGAGTGTATTTGCCTTAATGGATGAACGTTCCCTTCTCTAATTGTTTGACTTGAAATCCAAGGAAATAATTCATCTCCCATCATTAACATCTCGAATTTATCCTTCATCATTTTCTCGAACTACTGACACATGATGATATTCTTCGAGCCGAATATAATGTCATCTACGTAGATCTGCACAAGTAAGATATCGTCGCCTAGACGAATGTTGAGTAGTGTACGATCCACCGTGCCTTTCTAAAAACCTTTCAGAAGAAGAAACTCAGACAGGATATCGTACCAAGCCCTGGGTGCTTGTTTTAACCCGTATAGAGCCTTTCTGAGTCTATACATTTGATGTCCCGGCTGCAAGCCGGGAGGTTGTTCTACATAGACTTCTTCTTTCAGTACGCCATTCAGGAACACTAACTTCACATCCATTTGATATACTCTGAAACGTTGATGTGTTGCGTAGGTAAGGAATAGTCTGATTACCTCCAATCTCGCAACTGGAGCGAATGTTTCATCGAAATCTATCCCTTCGGCTTGATAGTATCCTTTTGCCACGAGTCTAGCTTTATTCCTTACTATGACGTTGTTTTCGTCTCGCTTATTCTTGAAGACCCATTTATTTTCGATCACATGTTGATGTCGGGGTCGGTCAACAAGCTCTCATACGTTGTTCCTAGTGAACTGATTAAGCTCCTCTTACATAGCAGTGATCCAGTCAACATCTTTTAGTACATCCTCAATTGACTGAGGTTCTTAAGTAGACAAGAAGCAGGAATATAGAGCACTTTCTCCCTGACAGAATCTGAATCTTATCTTAACACTTGCTGAAGGATCTCCAATGATAAGGTCTGAAGAGTGAGCATCCAGTCATGATCGACGATGTCTTATCTCTTCATCTGAAATTTGTTCAACACAGATAGTAGGTGAGTTAGGCATTTCAGTTGTACTATTATGAGATTGAAGCAATTCTGTGATAAGAGTTGGGTCTACTGAGTCACCAGGTTCAGGGGCATCAAGCCCAGGAACATTATTTGTTCCCCCTGAGTTGTTATTCTCAGTAGAGGTCTTAGTTACCACTTGGGTTTCTTCATCGACCTGAGTTACCTGGGATTGATTCAGTTTAGTAGAATCAATCTGTTCAGCTACGTTCGCTGCTGGTTGTGATTCAGTAGTCTTGTCTTCATTATCTTCTTCTGAATCATCATCCCACAAAGCTCGATCTTTTCAACATTATCTTTTAAGCTTAGATCCTGTAGCTGCTTACTGATGTCCTTAGATTCTGAATTTAAGTTCCTGCTCCTGTTCTAAGTAGTAAACTCATTAGAGACAACATGAGGGCTTTCTTTCACGCAAAGGGTCTGGAAGTTAAAAACTCTGAAGGCTTTTCTGACTCGGGAGTATCCTAAGAAAACTCCCTGGTCTGACTTGCTATCAAAAGTCTTTAACTGATCCTTTCCGTTATTGTGGATAAAGCCCGATCACCCAAAAATATGGAAATGAGATAAGAGAGGCTTCTTGTCGTTCCATAGTTCATATGGTGTCTTCTGATGTTGTCAGTAGTGATCTGTTCTAAGTATAACATGTAGTATCAGTCGCTTCTGCCCAGAATTTAGATGGGAGTCCTGAGTCTGCGAGCAGGGTTCTTGCTGCTTCCTTGAGTGTTCTATTTTTCCTTTTAGCAATCCCATTTTGTTGAGGCGTGCATGCAGCAGACGTCTCATGCTCTATTCCTTCAGTTTTGCCGAACTCTTCCACCATCGAATTCAGGAACTCTGTTCCTCTTTCTGAACGAATCTTTCTAATTTCGGTGTTCTTCTCGACATTGAGCCTTTTCAGAATCGTAGGCAACTCTGTTTTGATGTCAGACTTGCTGGCAATAAATATGACCCATGTGTAGCGTGAGTAGTCATCAATGACTACCAAAGCATACTTCTTGCCTCTGATCGTCACAGGAGAGACTGGTCCAAACAAGTCCATGTGCAGGAGCTGAAGGATTCCATCCATGGAAGGTGATGGAACTAGTGGATTTTGTTTCTTTGTTTGCTTTCCCTTCAGGCATGCCTCACACTGAGTGTCCTTGCTGAACATTTCATTCGACAGTCATCTCACTAGAGTGTTTCTAGCAAGCTTGTAGAGCGTCTTGAAGTTGAGATGGCTGAGTCTTCTGTGCCAGAGCCACCCCGTTCTGTTGTCATTCTTCGCCAGCAAGCATGCTTCAGGTTCTGCTGAATTCCAGTCAGCAATGTATATGTTATTTTTGCGTGAACCTAATAACACT
Organism: Lavandula angustifolia; assembly: GCA_028984105.1. Classification (NCBI taxonomy): domain Eukaryota; kingdom Viridiplantae; phylum Streptophyta; class Magnoliopsida; order Lamiales; family Lamiaceae; genus Lavandula; species Lavandula angustifolia. The sequence goes on from CM054823.1 coordinate 21,987,505, forward strand.
GTTTTCCCTAAAGATTTATCAATGACATCACAGAAACCAGTGTCAAAAATCACTCTATTCGAGTTATCACAAAATTGACTAAAGAGAGAAGATTATGTTGAAGTCTTTCAACATATGATACTCTTGGAACTGTGGTGGTTCCAATGCTGAGTGTTCCGTAGCCTCTGGTATAGCCTTTTGCGTTGTCTCCAAACTCGATTTTGGGTCCTTCTTCTATAAAATAATTCTTCAGGAGACACCTCTGGTACGTCATGTGTCTTGAGCATCCGTTGTCCATGTACCATGGGTCCCTGTGCACCTGCAAAACAGAATTATATTCAGGTACCCTTTATTTTTGATTTTGAGTCCTTAAGCGTTAGTTTTGGGAGCCTAAATCTGTCTTACGACCCTGGTGGTCTCAGACATTTTCTTTCCACTTTTGTCAACATATTTCACCGCTGGGCTAGGTGAAGTTGACTTCTGAGGCTTTATCCTTTCAGGAGTCCTGATCTTCTGAGTTGGTGGACTGCTGACATTAGCCTTCTGAATGGCCTTTTTCTTCTTCTGACTCTTGGAACCCCTTTTGACAATAGGATCATAGTAATATGACACATACTGAGCTGGATGTGTAAGCTGTGGCGGTCCATACTGATCAACCCACTTTACTCCGCTGGTTCCCCCTTGACTGTACTGGGATGATTTTGAGCTAACCTTCTTGTCAGATTTCTGATAGATAGGATGACGTGCTTTCATCTTCTGTTTGTTCTTTGCTGGGGGTTCAGTGTTTCTACATTGATCGTCTCCCCTTGAACAAACCTATCAGTTAGCCGATTCTCTGAGCGTATGGAAGCAAATGTGGAGGCTTCGTGGTTGAACCCGAGTCCCTCCTTGCAGTGTTTAGGCTTGTTGTTGGCTAGCATCGCCTCAAGCTTTTTCTCGGCTCCTATGTACCGCTCTGTCATCAGGTTTCTCCAGACATTGTCACTCCTCTTGAGAGTTTCATGCTCGGTCTGAAGTCCTGAGAACTTCTGCTTCAGTAGACTCAGTTCAGTGTCTTTCTGAGTTAAGTCCTTGGTTAGTACTGAGATCAGATCTTCTTGTTGCTGAGACTTGGCCATTAGAGAGTTAATCTCCTCCCTGAGTCTCATAACAAGTCATTCCGGCTCAGTAGAAACCTGACTCTCCTGAGAAAGTCTCTGATTTTCCACTTTCAGGGTATCCAACTCCTGAAGAGTCATGCTGAGCTGCAAACTCATCTGAATCTGCTCGTCGAGTAGTTCTTCGTAGGCGATCACGACGTCCAGATTCTCATCTGCACCTAAAATATTATCTTGTGTGCAGTGTGAAGAAGACTTAAATGGTTCGTGAGAGTTTACCTCATCTTCTTCTCCTGCCGTTAGACACTTTTCAGTATCTTCCTCAAGCTCTTGGGCCATGAAGGCAGCTTCATCATCAGATGAATCCATGAAGGATTCGACTTCTTCTGAGTCATCTGAGAGTTCACCAGCAATATAGGCTTGTCGCTTCTTGATGAACTTCTCCCTTCGAGCTTTTCTTGCAGCTCTTTCAGTTGTACTGAGCTCAGAACAGTCGTACTTGATAGTGTCATAGCTTCTTGCAGTTATAGCAGGAGGTGACTCTACCTTCTCTACTCTCACTGTCTTTCGAATGCATAGAATTCTCGTATTTCCTGCATTCAGAAGTTTGTGGTTCAGGAGTGTGTTTAGGTGAGTAATCAACTTACTCTTTGAGTTTTTGATGACTCTTGACAGTTTTCTGCGCCGCTCTTTTTGCCTTCTGATATTTGATTGGTAGCAGTGCATATCGTTTAGCTAGGCTTCCTTCTTGTAAGTCACTTGTTGAAGGCTCAGCTTTGCTAGACGTTGGAGTTGATGTGCTGACTGATGCTTTAAAGGCATGATCTATTTAAGTGTCAGCTTCAGCTCGTTGCTTCCTCTGCAGTAGACCGGCTGGATAGATTTTTTCATCAAAGAATTCACACTGCAGTCAGCCAAATTTGATAAAGCATCTAACCGGCTGAGCGCCAAAGGAAAGCTCCTCTATGGACTCAAACTCTCAGTGATGATAGAGGATTTCTACAAATCTGACAAAGTCACCTTCGCTGACAAACAATACTTAAACGTAAAGAAAGTCAGATTTCAGAATAGGTCAGCAGCCCTTCAACAGATCGGCTCAGGGCCCGCTGCACCTACGAGTGGGACTCAATAGACCTCGACACCGAAGAAGAAGAGGTCCCCACTAAAATCCACACCAAAGACGCCAACCAAAAAGCAGAAGAAGGTCAACCAGGTTGCGTCCACTGAAACTACAGTAGAAACAGAGGCCGTCATTGCTCAGCCACCACTTCAGCTGAGAGACGAGCCTGAGTCTTCTGAGCGGAATTAATCAGTGGAGAAGATCGTCTCCACTGAATATGTAGAGACAATGGACCAAGGGGTCCAAGCTGAAGAGATCCAATCTGAAGTCCAAACTGAAGAAGTCCAGACTCTGGATAATCCCTTGGACGTCCCTCCACTCAGTAGTATCCCTACTGCTGAGAAACAGGCGTCCCCTATCAAAGTTGAGAGCTCGGAGACTGCCTCAGAAGAAGAATTTGTCGGGATGGAAGCCTCAGTGCTCATATCCAGAGCCTCCCGGGAGAGTGCTGAGATGATACCGGAGATCGCCAGCCACTCAGACCTTGTTACATTAGCGAGGCAGGCGAGGCTCCATATGCTGATCAGGTTCCAGGAATGGCCCAATCTGAAGCGCCTTGTCCTCTACCATACCTGTGAACAGCTACATGAAGAAGAGCTGCTGATAAGAGACAAGATTGGCTACTCAGAGCCATCTGACCTCGGAACGCTCGAGGATCTGAGGGCGGCCATGCTCGCATTGCTGAATGAGAGACAACCCGTCTCAGCACCCGCACCCTCAGATAGGTCTGACCCCGATAGTCAGGACCCACCCCATGATTCAGGCCCTGAGAAGCCTGATGAGGGAACTCAACAGGACAAGGATGCCACTGCATCTACTGCTGACCCTCCACTCAGCATCCTTGGTCCTGGACAGACGGTGGCTGGTACTTCGAAGGCAGCTGATCCTGCTCAGCTTCTTCTCCAATCTGCTTTCGAAGTAGCACCCAGCCCAAAGAGCCGTCGCTCAAAAACACTGGCCAGGGCACTGAAGGATCAAGGCACACAGAATCACCTTCTTGCCCGTGCCGTCCACAAAACTTGGCGGCAAACCACTGAGGCACAGAGTGCAGAGCTGCAGGGACTCCGTTCAGCCATTTCTTCATCTCAGGTCCCTGACTTCTCCAGCATTCTGACGAATGCCTTAGCTGCATAGAAAGCTGAATTCGAGGCTCAGCTTAAGACTATTCAGGAAGGCCAAGATCAATTGCTGAATCAATACAAGGCCGCTCAAACCGCTCATACTGAATCAGTCGCAGCCACCTCTCAAGGAAATGAACTCAGACTCCAAACTGTACAAAAGGCCCTTGAAGAGAAGGTTGAACAACAGCTGAAAGAGTTCAAGGCTGCAGCAGATCTCTCACACAAAGAATACAGGAATCAGCTGACCAACGAGAGAAATGAGCTGCATGAGGCGCTGACCAAGATCCACGCCAGACTAGATGATCTGTCAACCTCCTACAAAAGCTTGAACAAGAAGGTATCTGCTCCAACCCCAACCCTACTTGCTGATGCCAAAAAGGGGGAAAGTTTGGCTAAGGGAGAAAGTCTAATAGAAAAATCAATTAAGGGCGAAGCTGCCAAGGAGCTGATACTGAAGGCTCCGAAGAGAGCAAGGTCAGTAGCAAGGGCAACAACTCAGACATCCGCCCCTACTGCACCTACTTGGCGGCGAGGCCCAGGGTGTCTCAGTTGCAGCTGCAGCATCAACTGAGACAGGCCCAAGTGGCTCAGGAGCCAGAGAAGTCGCGACTCAGGCAACTCAGACTCCTCTTGATATCATTAGAGAAGTTGCTGAGTACGCTGATGAGGAGGACTCAGAAGAGGAAGAAGCTCCTCTTCCACCTCCCATTCTTAGGCAAAGGCAAGAAAGTACTGAAACTCCCAACACCTCCCTCCAAGAAGAAAGGACCCAGGAGGTTCATAACCCCGGAGGAGGCGGCTCAGATAGCCGCTGACGAGAAGCTGGCAAGGGAGATTACCGAAGCTGAAGCAGCCAAAAAGCCTAAATCGAAGCATGTCGAAGGCAAAACCAAAGCTCCAGCTGGAGGCAAGAGAACAAGGTCAAGGCTGCCTCCCAGAACACTTAAACTCAGCGACGAAGCTGACAAGCAAAAAGAAAAGGAGCAACAGCAACAAAAGTCTACTGAGCAGCAGGGCACCTCCAAAGAAAAATCTTCTACTCCTGCTGACTCAGAAGAAGAGCCACCTCATAAGCCTTCCTATACTGCCTCTAAGGAACAAGAACAGGAAATGGAAGAGATTTGGGCTCAGTTAGATAGATACTTGTAGAGAGGTGAAGAGGCCAGGCAGATTGAAGTAGCCAGGGAAAGATTACATATAGCAGACCTTGAAGCCCTCAGGCTGAGAACAGAAAAGGAAGCGAGTCAGAGGATCCCCTCAAAGGCTGATATCCCATACAGATACAGAAGATTCAGGAAGCCTACGGATCTGAAGACTCATAGATGGCCTAGAACTGATGAATGGATGCCAGTAGAATTCACTCAGAGATGGGAAGCACTGAAGATAGAGTTCATTAAAAGGAACTACTTCTCTGGCCTGACAAGCGCAAGGCAGAAGCTTACACTGAATGGATGATGAGAGCCGACCTAGACATGTATACCAGATTGCAGAAAGTTGTCAATGAACATGTTGAAGTCAGAGTTCCAGATCCTAGAATCTTGCCACCCCCACAGAGACTTGATGGATCCGTTCACTATGGTGTTATAGAGAAAGAAGTGAAGGACGCTGCTGAAGCCAAATTTTTAATGAAGAAGATCCAGCGGACTTTACTGAGATACTGAAGCTGAGAAAAGTCACCTATCGCTTGTATGGAGTGCCTCTACCTGAATCTCAATCCCAAGATTTCAAAGACAGGATTAGGCAGTTCAAATGACTCTTTGCTTCTGTGTTCTCTTTGTATCTTTTTCTTGTTTTCTAGCTTAGCAGAGATGTAACTGTACTGAACTTCTTTACATATATATAATATATCTCTGTTTGGCTTTGACAATATCTTATTGTCTGAACATCCGTGTTTATTTATGCTTAACACTCATAATCACTGAAGTGATTACTGAGTCACACACTCACTGTCTGATTACTTATTGTCAGTTGTTACTTAGCTAGATTCTGATAGACTTGATAGATAAAGGGAAAATATTGTTAAGACAGGGGGAAATTGCTGCTCAGACTCTGTATTTATTCTGAGCTTCTGCCCTGATCCCCTCAGTAGTCTAGGACTTGAAGAACAACTCCACTGATCTTACTTGTAATACTTGTAAGGAGCTCTGTTTCTGATAAGTCATAGTGTTAGGTTCCTTGTTTAGCTATTAGGTTTTTGCATCATCAAATAGGGGAAAAATGTTGGGTGATGATTCTACCCTTAGCAGTGTCGATAATAGTGGGAAATGATTCAGTCTTCTATGCTGTGAAACTGTCAGTAGCCCTGTGCTCTGAATGTATTTATGAAGATTTGAAGATCCCAAAACCCTATATTGATTGGTGAACCATTACGTTGTATTTTGTTTTGTTCAGACTCAGCAGACCCTCTGCTCTGGTCCAGGCACTCAGTAGATTATCCGCCTCAGCACCAGAAGTAGAAGACTCAGTAAATACTGGACTCAGCAGGAGCAGTATACTGAAAGGAGTCAGTAGAACTGGACTCAGGAGGAGTAGTTCACTGTACACAGAGCTGATCTTCAAGTAGAGCAGACTCAGCAGGAGAATGCTACTGAATCAGAGATCAGACTCAGCAACGGACAGAGTCTTCTTACTGTCAGAATCTTTGAAGTCACCTTTCAGCAGAGTCAATACGAGGAAGAGAGAAGTCAGCTTCAGATCCCCTTGAAGTCTATTCTGTCTCAACCACTTTCTGAACCTCGACCAATGACAAGCAGACACGTAACCTATATCTACTTAAAGCTGCAAGTCAACAACTTTCCAGAAAATGAGGGAAAGGACACTGCCACCATACTTCAAAAGAGCCGTTAGCTACCCAAAAGTGAGAGACAAAGGTTCGTCATCTCCAACGGATCTATCCTAATCTCTTCTCTATAAATAGAGGGATAAATCAAATTTGAAGCTTACGAGAAAAATGAACACGAATACGCGAAAAAACAAACTACCAAGAACACACAGAGCATTCAAACGAGCTAATCCGAAAAGCCAAAGTCTTCCGCAAGAAGTTCGAAGAATCTATCTCCGGCGAAAGACTACATTCTAGCTCATAGGGAACCAAGCTTAACTTTTTCATACAACCTCTAGTATCCAAGCGACGATACACAAACCCAAAGCTATATTCAGCTGTTCGTCGTTCTAGAAGCCACCTTCTTGTTCCCTATCCCTCTAACCTAAGCTCAATAGCATATATCCATAGCTTAGACGAAGGAGTTCATCTTTGAACTAATCCTTATTGTAAAGGACTCCTTCACAGTTGGAGAGTTTTTCAAACACTCAGTTTGATAACCGTGTCAAGTGAGACTTGCTCAGTATAAATCTCAAGACCAGTGTTTGTCCAGCGTACAAACCAACTGAGACTAACTCAATATAATAAATAGCTTTCTGATCATTTGGGACAGTGGACGTAGGATTTTTGTGTCCGAACCACTTTAAAAATCTATGTGTCATGTGTTATGTTCTTAACTGTTGCATTGATTTACTGTTCATACTGAAAAACCTTCTTTAAATCATTCAACTGAGTTTCAGCAAACTAAATAGACTACACTAATCAACTAAAACTGTTTTGATAAAAATGTTTTCTAACTCAACTGAATTGGGCCTACACTATTCCGCACCACTGAACTCTATCTGCAAGATACTGAATTCTGACTCTCAGTCAGCTAGCAGGTCTCAGCAGAGTCAGTCACTCTGCCAACACGATTCAGAATAGCTTATCTGGTCTTTTGAACTTGTTCAGTACGACATCATCCTCAAAAAGGACTGTTCGTGTTTAAGTTGAGAAAATCGATTTCAGGTGTATTCACCCCCCCCCCTCTACACCTGAACGTGCTCTCGGGACCAATATTAGACTTTTGAGTTGTCACCAAACTCAATTATGGGACCTTATTCTTGTACATAGTTGGTCAGCAGGCTCTTCTGATAAGTCATGTGTCTCGATCAGTCGTTGTCCACGATCCAAGGGTCCTTATGCGCCTGTAAAATAGAAACAGTTTTAGGTACCCTTTGGTTCAATTTGATCCTTATGCGTTAGTCGGTGGTTTCGCAACCTTAATTTGTTTGGCGACCTTGGGGGTCTCAGACTCTTTCTTCTTCTGAACGTTCTTGTCAGTGCTTTTCTCCAGTGAACATGGAGGTACTGACTTCTTGGCAAATTTAGGTTCAGGAGTTTTCTTCTTCTGATATTTCGTGCTCCTCTTGACCCTGGGCTCATAGTAGGAAGAACCATATTGTGCAGGATGTTCGTACACTGGTTCACCATATTGCTCTGTCCATTTGACCTTTTTGGTTCCCCCTGAGTTGGATCTGGGTGTCTTGGGGATTGAACCATGGGTCAATTTCTTGTTGATGGGTTGAGGTGCAATCATTTTTTATTTGTTTTTCGCTTGAGAGGTGACAAGTTCAGCAATTTGAACTTTCCCTCTGACAAACCGATCAGCCAGCTTTTTTGAGCCTTTCGAGGTAGAGGTTGAAGCTTCATGTGTGTAGCCAAGTTCTTCCTTAGCGGAAACTGGCCTCTGAGTTCTAAGCATACTCTCCAACTTCTCCTTGGCTCCTAGGTATTGCTCTGTCATCAGACCTCGTCATACTTCATCAACTCTTCCTGAGTGATTCATAATCTCTTTCAACTTCTGCGAGTTTCTAACTTAGCCTAGCTATCTCAGTACCTTTCTCATAATTGTCCTTAGTCAAGACTGATATCTAAGTTTCTTGATGTTGAGAGTTAGTCATGAGAGATTTAATCTCTTCCTTTTGTCTCACAACAAGACTTTCTGAATCAGTAAAGACTTGACAATCAGAAGAAAGTCTCTGATTTTCAGCTTTTGCCTGTTCCAACTCCTGAACTGTTCTACTGAACTCCCTGCTCAACTGAATTTGCTCCTCTAGCAAATCTCCATAAGCTTGAATCACATCTAGTGGTTCACCTGTAGCTGAGCAAGTGTCGTGTGTGTTTTGTGAAGAGGATGTTATATTCAGTTTAGAGTTTACCTCAGCCTCTTCTCCAGCCATTAGGCATTGTTCAGTTGATGTATCAGGATATGATTCTCCGACCTCAACAGCTACAAATGCAGCTTCATCTTCAGAAGAGTACATGAATGTATCTTCCTCTATAGAGTCGTCGGATAGCTCCCCAGCAATATAGGTGTGCCTCTTCCGGGCAAATTTATCTCTTCTGGCCTGCCGTTCAGCTCGTTGGGCAGCTAAGAGCTCCGGACAATCGTACTGATAGTGTCCGTCATTCTTGCACTTATAGCACATAGATACTTGGCCACCTTTTTCAGATGTGCCGTTGGATGGACTGGCAGCAGGCTCTGCATTCCTGCATTTAGGAGAAAGTTTAGATTCTTCCCTTTTATGATTATCTTTCTTACCTGAGGGAGAATCTTTGTGGTATTTCTTCAGCTTTCTGACTCTTTCCTTCTCCCTTTGATATTTTAGAGCCAGAAGCGCGTGTCGTTCAGCAAGAGGAGTCTCAGTTGATTTCGCTACTGATGTTCCAACCGACTTCCTAGCTGAACCAGGGCTAGCTCTAGATGTGTTGACTCTTGCTTTAAAAGCATGGTCAATTGGTATGTCAGCTGGAGCGCTAGCGCACCGCTGGGGTAGACTATGCTCGAACTCCTCCATCTTTAATTATAAAAATATAACATCATGAGTTAAAGCATTAAGATCATAGCGACGTAAATAAGTAGCAAAAGGAAGCCACTTCAGTCGAGGCAGCGCTCTCAAGATCTTGGTGTTCATCTCTTTGTTAGTGAACGTTCTTCTAAGCCCATTAATCACATTGATCTGGTTTGTGAATCTTACGTTAAGCTCGTCAATGGATTCACTAGGCTCCATGGCAAATGTTTCGAACTTTTGAAGCTCTAGCTCGAGCTTGTTTTCTTTGATCTGCGGGGATCCTTGGCTCACTACAGCCAGGGCGTCCCAACGTTCTTTTGCCATTTTATAGTCTTGCACTCTCCCGAGGTGAGAATCACTGAGCGTCGTCAGGATTGCATTTCGCGCTACTCGGTCAAGATTGTGCAATTTCTTCTCTTCAGGTGTGAAGGTGGCTTTATCTTTGGGAACCTTCGCCCCAGTTTGTGCTCCTACACCGCCCACAGCAGGAAATTGTACACTGTTGATCATGGGAATGATTGGTCCTGTTTCGAGGACATCAGTCATGCTGTCATGCAGCGATGTACGGTGCGCCTCCATTCTCACGCGCCATACCATATAATTCTCAATGGAGAACATAGGTACCATCCGAATACCTGACATATCAGACATTATAGGAAAATAGTAAAAGGATGAATGAAGAGATGCTTGTGCAGTGAAAACATTTTTCTGGATCTGTTCGAGTAGACCAATGAGTTTTTAAAAAATGATGATCAAAAGAACACCGCTCTGATACCAATTGTTAGTCCAAAGATGAGTATTAGGTGTTGAGGGGCGGGGGTGAATACACCTAATTGAAAGTTTTTCTAAACGCGAAGGTCATCTAAATACTGAGTTTTGCTACTGAACGGGTTCAGTGCCAGATAACCCTTCTGATCGCAAGGCAGAGTGATTCGGCAGCTGAGTTCTTTCTACTGACTGAGGTCAGTATAGAGAAGTTCAGTCGCAGAATATTGTGCGGATAAGTGAGGGGCCCAGTTTAACTTTGTCTCTTTGAAAACGTTTTATGCAAACCACAACTATTTTGGCAGGTGCACTTTTCAAGTCAGTTTTATTGAAAGTATGATTTTGTAAACAGTTTGAGCACATATGCAATAAAACAGTAGACGACACAAACAATTTTTAATGTGGTTCGAATATGCAAGATCCTACATCCATGGTCCTGCTGAACAGGAGGTCTTGTTGATTTATCTGAGCAAGCCTCAGCAAGGTTTCTGTGTACTGGACAAAACCTTCTAAGTTATAGTTCTTAGCGACTTTACAAATTCAAACCAGAGTTTGAAAGATGATCTCCAACAATGAAGGAGTTATTATAGTAAGAACAATTCACCAAAAGTGAACTCCTTCGAAGGTTCTTAGCTTAAAATATTACAATGAATGCTTAGATAGAGAAGGGAAACTAGAGGTTCTTTAGAGAGAAGAACTAAAGAAAGATAATCTTCAAAGAGTAAGTTCTTCGTTGTATTTAGCTTTGAGTTCGCTAGAGATTGTTTGCTTGAAATCTTGTGTTCCCTTGTTGTCCCGTGCGTTTGCTTGGAGACTCTTCTCTATTTATAGTTGTGACCCAGGCATATATCCGTTGGAGAGGACGATGCCACGTGTCACAAAACTCCAAGGAAAATAGCCATATATTTTCAAAATGTTGTATCAGAGTGGTTGGCGTCATGTGCACGAGAGCAGCTTTTGTGTCAGAGCAGGTAAGCAAGCATTGCTTGCTTCTCATTGGTCGAGATATGCGGCGGTAGGTGAGACTTGTCAGACATCAGTCTTCTACCTGAGCTGACTCTCTAAACCTCGAATACAGAATGTTCTCTACTGACATTTGACTGATAAAGGTCAGGCAGTCGATTTTTCTTGTACGGTCTGCAACTGGGTCGCAGCCTATCCGTAGATCTTCTATTGAATGTTGTCAACTTCTGACTCGAAGACAATCAACTGAGCTCTTCACTTAATCAGCAGATCAAGGGTGATCGTACTGGGTCTTCTTCCTAAGTCTGCTGAAGAGAATCTTCTGCTGAGTGTCGTCACCTACTGACTCTGAAGACTACTGAGCTCTACTGAACCAATGACTTGGGGTTTTGAAACTTTAACTTCTCTACTGAAGTTCAGTCCAACAATATACCCCTTACAAGACTTAGACTAAAATAAATCTATGACTATCAAGGCAAGTTTAGCCTATTACATCATAACGGCTCATCACACACTCAGGGGTTAGGACAGGGGTTTTGGGATCTTCAATTCTATATAACAGTACAATTCAGTATTCATATAATTTCCCCAAACTATATTACAATAGCATTCCTACAGTTCACATAAATTACTGACTTATATCCTTACACATCTATTGAGTCAAGTTCTATGTACCCCTAGCAATGGTCTACTAGACCACTGACTCATATCCCTACAATTTCCCCCTAATTGATGATGCCAAAACCACTAAGTACTAAACTACTAACCCAAAAATAATAGCAACTAAAAGAATTAAGCACAGCTTAACAGCTTACTAAGATAGACACATCACAAGAAATCGGGATAGGGAGTGTGTGTTTGATCACTTCAGTGATCAGTCAATGTTAAAAATAAATAACACATCCATAAGATAATGAGTGGTTGTCTGGCCAAGTGAAATACTGATTTTATAGATGTAAAGAGGTTACAGTACAATTAGTACACCACTAAGAGAGAAAAGAGAGAGAGAAGCAAAGACACAAAGATGGCTAAGTCTGCTACTTCAGAGATATGAACTTCTTGATTTTGGATTTGAAGTCAACAGATTTGGCCTCAGGAGGATCAAGCCCATATGATCTGTAGATAGCTTCCCTCAGATGCTTGATACCTGGAAGATCTAGTTGCGACTGGGAGGAAAGATCAAGTTGTTTCTTGGCTATCTCCACCTCATCCTCTATCTCCTTGGTGTAGTTGGCACCTTGAAGAGTCCTAGGAGGGGTCAGTTCACGGTATGTATGCACATCAAATGGCAATTTCTCCTTGTATAGGAGCAATTTGATCTGAGCTCGGAAGTTGGGGTCGTAGTTGTATAGGTATTGATCGAACAGTTTGACCGCCGGAAGTTCACTTGAGTAGCATTGCCATACATAGTATGCTTTCATGAAATCTTCTTTCAGACGTTCCCATTCCTCGTTCAAGTTCCAGGGGATCCATTTATCTACGCGGCGGAATGGAGTTTTCCTTAGATGTGGCTTCTGCCCACCGCATTTATAGAACTTGGAAGTCCTTGGGATCTCTCTACTTTTAACTGAGGCTGCTTCCCTGGCTACTTTTTCAGTTCGTGCAATATGCTCTGCCAGTTCAGCTTTTCTCAGCCTCTCTCTGGCTTTAGCTGTCGGCTCTCTCTGGCTCTGAAGTCGAGGCCCATCTCAACTGCGTCCCAAAAGGCTTTCTCCTCCGCAATTTGTTCTGCTGCAAGCTTGGGAGTCTTCTTCTTTAGCCTTTCAGAAAGTGGTAGGTTGTCAGTGTTCGAGTCTTCAGTAGACTCAGAAGCTGATTTTTCAGTAGGTTTCTACTTCTGCTGAGTTTTTTTAGGAGGTGTTGGCTTCTACTTCTGAATTCTCATTCACTGAGCCTGACTCCTTGACGACCTGGGCACTGGGACTTTTGGCTTTCTCTTCAATTTGGCATCTTCTTCGAGTCGGGCTTCATGATCGAACTTCTTCCTGAGTCTGCTGAAGAGAATCTTCTATTGAGTGTCGTCAGCTACTGACTCTGAATACTACTGAGCTTTACAGAACCGATGACTTGGGGTTCTGGAACTTTAACTTCTCTACTGAAGTTCAGTCCAACAATATACCCCTTACAGGACTTAGACTAAAATAAATCTATGACAATCAAGGCAAGTCTAGCCTATTACATCATAACGGTTCATCACACACTCAGGGGTTAAGACAGGGGTTTTGGGATCTTCAATCCTATATAACAGTACAGTTCAGTATCCCTATAATTTCCCCAAACTATATTACAATAGCATCCCTACAGTTCACATAAATTACTAACTCCTATCCCTACACATCTATTGAGTCAAGTTCTATGTACCCCCTAGCAATGGTCTACTAGACCACTGACTCATATCCCTACAAGAAAGATTGAGACTAGCTGAACTAAAAGCTCTAAAAATAGAACTGAAAAGGAAGCTAGAGTGCGCGTTCCTAAGAAGAGCAGAGAAATCCCAACTACATCAAAATTCTTCTGACAAGGAGCATAGAAGAATCAATTGAAAAACACTATATACCCTCGTACTGATAAATGGATGTCGTGGAAGCTGAATCAGAGACGGGAAGAAATCATAGTAAATTTCATCAAGAGCTTTCACATCTGGAAATCATAGGAAATGTCAAGTGATACTGATCAGTTGTTTGAAGAGATACTATCCATCGTTGAACCAGACCTCTACATTGAAGTTAAGGAGCTACTTTGAAAAAGTTGGTCTGCCACTGAAAGTGCCTTAGAAGGAAATATTTGCATGAAGGAGATATAAGAAGAAGTCAGAATATCTATGGGCAAGTGTTGGGAATATGATTTAGTATTATAAGATTTGAAAATCTCAAAAACCCAGTTGTATGATGAACCATATAATGTAATAGCATAGTTGAGTTCAGCATGTTAGGAACTCAGTATGCTAGACAGAGTTCAGTAGCTGATAGGCTCAGTAGTATATCTATGTCTCAGCTAGATAAACTCAGTATCGAAGACTCGTTATGATTGTCCAGAACCTACTAAATGTATGTTGGACATCAGCAAAGGAATTGACATACAACTGAATATTTCAGAAGAATGTCAGTTGAGGACAACTTAGTAAAGGTGTCTGAGGTATCAGAGGAAGTCAACTCAGTATCTGTCTTAAAGTTAACAAGCCTCAACTACCATTCAACCTTGACCAATGAGGAGTTGTTAGCACTTTACTTGCATCAACAAAAAGCTGCCCTCAAGACTGAAAAAAAAAAAAAAAAAAAACTACAGTAGCATTCAAATTCGAGATGGTGTTTTCCTAGTCGCTTTCGATACATGGCAAGATCTCTTCCAACGGATCTTTCCCTGGATCATGACTATAAATAACGATCAATCTTCAAGCATTAAAGACAAGAGCAGGAACACAAAGCATTCACACATTCAAAGCTCTAGTATTCTCAATGCAAATTCAGCGAAGAACTTTATGCATAGATATAATCCCTTATAGTTATTCACTCTAGAGTAATCTAGTTCACATTCTCTATTCTAATTTAACCTTGTTAGATCATACGCTTAGACATCGAAGGAGTTCATTTGTTGAACTATTCTTATTGTAAAAACTCCTTAGTTGGAAAAGCTCAAACCTTGTATTTGAAACCCTTGTAAAGTCACTAAGACTATAACTAGAGATATGTCAAGTGAACGGATCGATTGAGACTTGCTTAGTATAATAAATTCAAGCCTTCTAGTTATTCAAGACAGTGGACGTAGGATCTTGTGTATCCAAACCACTTTAAAAATTATCTGTACATTTACTGTTTTATTGGTTTATTGTTCACTTTGCATAAAATCTATTTGCAAAAATTCACAGGTCAGATTTTTTTAGTAAAACCGAATATACGCACAAGCATTACTTAATTAATTTCAGTAAAAATGTTTTTCAACAAGAGAGACGATAAAATCGGGCCTACACTTCCGCACATCGTCTTGTACTTAGTCTAATGTAGACTGACTGAAGTTAGTATACGGTATCCAGTATCTTGAACCACTTTACCCACTCGATCAGAATGCTAAGTTGGCCAGCTGAGTTATTCAGCGAGCACATTTAATATATACTGACTTTTGTGTCTGAGTTAATACTTGGACTCGGGTGTATTCAACCCCCCCCCCCCATACCTAAAGACTCGTATCTGGACCAAGAGCAAGAAATCTCTCGTCCTGAACTGCAAAGAAGATCAAGCAGCCATCAAGCAACTCAGGACAGACATCTTCAAGGCATATGGTCTTGAACTGCCATAGGCAAAATCAGCTGACTTTAAAGCTAAGCTTCAGAAGTTCAGATGTATGAAGAGTGACTGATTATTCGTTGTTCTTTTTGTTTCTATAGAGATAGCATGATTTCTGTACTTATAATTTTCACATCATTAATGAAATGAGTATAACTTTTGGCCAAGACAACTACTCATTGTCACTATGGCTACTGCTTTATTTAGAACACTACTGATCACCCAAGTGATCAACACACACTCACATATATGCGTATAGCCTATTATATTTATGATGTCTTGAGGATATTGTTTAATTTGTAATGGTTTTGGCATCATCAAGTAGGGGAAAATTATTGGGCGATGATTCAGTATAAGATTTGAATATCCTAAAACCCCTAGCTGAGTGATGAACCAATATAATGTACTCCCTCTGTCCCACCAATCTTATAACATTGGGGTTTCGGCACGGATTTTAAGATAATAGGTGTAAATGTATAAAGTAGTGGGTGTAAATGTATAAATTAGGGGTGTGAAGTACAAAAATAGTGGCGTTCACTTGTTTAAGTGATTGTCGTCCAGTCATTTTCTTTCTATTTTAGGTAATGTTGCAAAATTGGTAGGACAGCCTGAAAATGAAATTGCAAGATTGGTGGGTTGGAGGGAATAATAACTTAGTCGAGTTCAACCTGTTAGGCACTCAGTAGGCTAGATAGAGTGTAGTAGTTGTAGGCTCAGTAACATACCTTTTTCAGCTGGTTGGACTCAGCATTGAAAACTAAGTATGGTTGCTCAGAACCTATTAAATATGTGTTGGACATCAGTATAATGGGGATCGATCTACAATCTAAATATCTCAAAAGAATGTCAGCAGAGGACAACTCAGTTAAAGTGTCTGAGGTATCTGAGGAAGTCAACTCAGCATTTGTCTTGAAGTTTGAACAAGACTCACCTACCATTACACCTCGACCAATGAGGATCTATTAGCATTGTACTTGCACTGACATAAAGCTGCCCTCAAGACTGAAAAAGAGAGAATCTCTACGTAACATTCAAATTTGAGATGGTAGTTTTTCCTGTTATTTTTGACACGTGGCTAGGTTCTTTCCAATAGATCTTTTCATGAGTCAAAACTATATATAGAGATCGGTCTTCAAGCGTTGAAGATATCTAGAACATCAAGCATTCAAGTACTCAAAGCTCTAGCATCCTCAAAGCATATTCAGCGAAGAACTTTCTGCACTGATAGACACCTTAAAAAGTTATTCACTTTAGAGCATTCTAGTTTTTATTCTCTATTCTAAGTTAACCTTGTTAGATCATACGTTTAGACATCGAAGGAGTTCATAACTTGAATTGTTCTTATTGTAAGAGCTCCTTTCATAGTTGGAGAATCTCAAACCTTGTGTTTGAATCCTTTGTAAAGTTGCTAGGACTATAACTAGTGATATGTCCAGTGAACGGATCGACTGAGACTTGCTCGGTATAATAAATTCAAGACCTCCTGATAATTGCTTATCCGAACCACTTTAAAAATTGCTTGTGCAATTTATTATTTAATTGGTTAACTATTCATCCTGCATAAAATTGATTTGCAAAAATCATAAGTCTGGGTTTTCAGTAAAAGATGAATATATGCACAAGCATATCCTGAACTGTTTTAGTAAGAACATTTTTCAAAAAGAGACGATAAAATTGGGCCTACACATTCCGCACAACCTCTAGTAATGAGTTTACTGTAAACTGAGTGAAGTCAGTAGACATTGTTCAGTATCTTGAACCATTCTGCCCACGCGATCAGAAAACTAATTTGGCGAGCTAAATTTCCAGCAAGTATATTCAGTAACAGACTGATTTTTCACGTTTGAGTTTGAACTTGGACTCGGGTGTATTGACCCCCCCCGCGTCTACACCTGAAGACTCATCTCTGGCCAACATTACTCAAGAGTTAAACTTCGCTGAGTATGCTTTTAAGCTTTCAATAGTTTGTGAGCTTGAATGCTTTGTGTTCCCGGTGTATTCAGCGCAATGAAGATGATTTTTATTTATAGGGGTGACTGGTAAATAGATTCGTTGGAGAGGGACCTAGACACACGGCTAGTCAACGGTCTTGTTCAATTTGAAGTACTATAGAGATTCTCTCTTTTTCAGGGTTTAGAGGTTGACTGCAGCTTTATGTCAGGATGGGTACAGCGATGGTAGCTCCTCATTGGTCGAGGTTAGATAGTAGGAGAGGCTTGTTCAAACTCAAAGATTGATGCTGAGTTGACTTCCTCAGATACCTCGGACAATTTCACTAAATTGAAATCTACTAACATGCATCATGTCTTCAGTAATTGATTGATGCTCTTAAGACTACACCACTCCCATTTAGTAGGTTCTAGAACTCAACGGAACCATACCGAGTCTTTAGACGGCTGGTCTTCAGAAACTGCTGAACGAAAACTATTGTGCTAAAATCTGAGCAGCTGCTGAAAAACACCAAGAAGCCTACTAAGCTCCTAACAGGCTGAGCTCAGCTAAGATGAACATCTATTACATTATATGGTTCATCATTCATCTAGGGTCTTAGGATCTTCAAATCTTCTATATTTATCATCACCCAAAAGTACCTGCATTGGAGTTTGAACTAGCCTCACCTATTACGCAGACTTCGACCATTCGATAGTCGTCTAGCTATAGTGCTATTCAAACCAAATATAAGACTATTTTCTAGTCGTCTAGCTATAGTGAGAAGGTCATCCTCCAAATGATCTATTCACCAGCCATGACTATAAATAGAGAAGATCTTCATTGTATGGAAAAATAAAAACGGGAACACAAGCGACCAAGAATACATACTCTAGTATTCTCAAAGCATACACAGCTAAGAACTTAGAACAAGTCTTTATCTCTTTAGTTCTTAACTCTAGTTCACATCTCTATTTCCCTTATTAGCTAACCTTGAACCATCATATCTTAGATTCGAATGAGTTCATTTATTGAACTATTCTTATTGAAAGAACTCCTTCGGTTGAAAATACCCTCAAACTCAGTGTGTTTGAACATTGTAAAGTCACTTAAGACTATAACTAAGTCATGGTCTATCATGTGCATAGACTTATTGAATTTGTTCAGTATGAATAGAAGCCCTCGTGGAAAGAGAAAAGTGGATGGCCGAACCACTCTAAAATCGTGTGTTCTTACTATTTTATTGTATACAAATCATTCTGCGCTGAACTGTTTTCATAAAAACATACAAGTGTTAGATTTCAGTAAAACCCTTAAGACACGTACAAGCATATATCTAAACGACTTTATGATGTTTTACAAACGAGACTATAAAACTCGGGCCTACACATTCCGCACGTTCCTTATACTAAATTATTTGTGGACTGGCTTCAGTTAGTGAACAGTACCAAGTAGACAATACACTTTGATAACACGATCAGGAAGCTTATTTGACGAACTGAATCTCATATTCAATGAGTGTCATTCAATACCATACTGACTTCCGCGCATGTGTATACCCCCCCCCACACACACACACACACACTTGAAGTCCCGTCTCTGTACCAACACTCTCAAGGTGTGGGTGAAGTACACTACTTTCTCGGCATTCAAGTGTCTCGTTGCAAGTCTCAGTTTCGATTGTGACAATCGAAATACATTACGGAGCTTCTAGCCAAAACAAATCTTCTTGACTGCAATCCATCGTGTCTTCCAATTGTTGTCTCTCCAAATGTTCAAGATAGATGGTGCACAATCGTTTTGTGATCCTACGTTATATCGTAGCATAGTTAGGGAACTTTAATACCTAACTACTACGAGGCCGGATATTGCTTTTGTTGTTAATAAGTTAAGTCAGTTTTTACAAGCTCCATTAGACAATCATTGACAAGCTTGTAAGAAATTGCTTAGGTATCTCAAAGGGTCAATTAATCTATGTATTAATTTTTCTTCAATTCTAATTACAACCTTGGTTGGATTTAAGTTGTTTTGATGATAAATGCTCAACCAATAGTGATTGTATTTTTCTAGGGAATAATCTAATCACTTGGAGTTCTAAGAAGTAAGAGGTTGTCTCCCGCAGTAGCGCCGAGTCAGAATATCGATCGCTTACTAATGCTATTGTTTATCTTCTTTAGCTTCGTAGCTTATGTCATGAACTTGGTGTTATGATTGAATTGCCTTCTAAGTTATGGAGTGACAAGAAAAGTGCTATTGTGTTGGCCAGTAATCCCGTGTTTCATGCACGGACTAAGCATATAGAAGTTGATGTTATTTTTATTCAGGAGAAAGTGTTTGCTATTCACATTGATTGGGCTATGTACCAAGTGAAGATCAAGTGCGGATATATTCACCAAACCTTTATCGTCTTCATCTTTCGATAGGCTACGTGGACATCTAAATCTTTTCTCTTCGAATCCTGGCTAGGAGTACTTTGGGGGAGTATTAGATATTATTTATATATTCTTATTATGTACTTAGGTTGCAGTTAAGGGCACGCATACACGTTCCTATCTAGCATGCAGTTATGATTTTGAATAAGTGTTATCTTCATCCTTTTTATATTGTGTCATTGAGTATTGTAAACTTGCGATGATATACAAAATTACTATATAAAAAGTGTCAAATCTATTAATATCTATTTATTTAAATTAATTCCTAAACAACATTAATCGATAGTTGCAACAATAATATAGACTGTAGACCTAACTGTTTGACTACTAATTTGAGAGAGAGAGAGTGCCTTTAGTTTTCTTAGCAATTTATTTTTGCAAGAAAGCAAATGACCAACACAAGAACTATTGTGCGGCCTGACTCGGATCCCGGTCCATTTTGCACTTTTTTAAAAAAAATTTAAAGTTTTTTTTCCATTTTTTTAAGGACGAGAGAGTCATTTATTGTGAACAACAGTGTCATTTACTGTGAAAAAAAGTGTTACTTGTTGAGTATTATTTGTTTCGAACAAAAGTGTCAATTTCAATTTTGAACACTTGCTACCATCACTGACGTAAGTGTTATTTATTTTGAACAAAAATATCATTTGTTGAATATCATTGATTTCGAATAAAAGTGTCATTTGTTTTTTCAAAAAAAAATATCATTTATTGAGTATCAATTATTTTAAAAAAGTGTCACATGTTTATTTTTGCAAGAAAGCAAATTTATTTTAAAAAAGTGCCTTTAGTTTTCTTAGTAATTTATTTTTGCAAGAAAGCAAATGACCAACACAAGAACTATTGTGCGGCCTGACTCGGATCCCGGTCCATTTTGCACTTTTTTAAAATATTTTTAAAGTTTTTTTTTCCATTTTTTTAAGGACGAGAGAGTCATTTACTGTGAACAACAGTGTCATTTACTGTGAAAAAAAGTGTTACTTGTTGAGTATTACTCCCTCCGTCCCATTATTTATGTCCCATTGGGACTGGGCACGGTAATTAAGATAGTGGAGATAAAGGTGTAAAGTTGTGGTGTAAAAGTATAAAGGGATGAGGTCCAATTGCTTAGATTGATTGTGGTCCATTCATTTATTTCCTTATTTGGTATGGGACATAAATAATGGGACAACCAGAAAAGGCAAGTGGGACATTAATAATAAGACGGAGGGAGTATTTGTTTCGAACAAAAGTGTCAATTTCAATTTTGAACACTTACTACCATCACTGACGGAAGTGTTATTTATTTTGAACAAAATTATCATTTGTTGAATATCATTGATTTCGAATAAAAGTGTCAGTCGTTTTTTAAAAAAATATCATTTATTGAGTATCAATTATTTTAAAAAAATGTCACATGTTTAGGAAAAAATGTCAATTGTGTCAAGCAAAAGTGTTTAACAAAAGTGTCAGATGTTGAGTATCAATAATTTAGGAAAAATGTGTCATTTGTTTTGTATAAAAGTATCAATTGTTTTGACCAAAATTATCAAGTGTTTTGGATAAAAGTTTCATTTATTGAGTATCAATTGTTTTGAAAAAAATGTCATGTGTTTAGAACAAAAGTGTTAGTAGAAAATTACAAAAAATACATGCACATCAGAAGTTAAAAATTAGTCTCCCCAACTTGCAGAATATATCAATTGTTTGAGAAAAATGTCATTTAAAGATTACAAAAAATACATACACATCTAAAATTAAAATTAGCCTCCCCAACTTGCAGAATATATTAATAGCACAAACCAACACCAAAATGAATGTAATTCAATAAAGAAACACAATAACCAGTAGGAACAACGAAAACACAAAGATTTACGTGGAAAACCTCCTTCAATGTGAATAGGTAAAACCCACAAGATCCTTAGGTCTAGTTAAATCAGTATAATCAAGTAGAGAGTATAATCCAGCATGTACAGTATGATATCTAGCCCTTAATAACAATTACGAATGCACTAGAATTACAAACTGAAAAACAAAGACGTAAAACATCCACAAAACTAGCAAGATAATTCCGAAAAATGTAACTCAAAATTTAATCGTTAGAATTAAAATTTATTTGGTTAGAATGTAGAACGACATGTCTTCTAAAATCAGTTAAAATTTCAGACCGATCAGACAACATGAGTTTCCGATCGTCGAAAACGCCAAAACTGTAAAAGCCTGGAAGCTCCTCGGCAACTTATAATTCTTACGAACTACATTCATGGTGAAGAGATGAAAATCTCTTGATTTTGAACCAAAATTAGTGATATTTGTGGCATAGGAATATAAGAGGGGATTTGATTAGTGGTGATTTTTTTTTGGACCGATTTGTGTATACAACTAGATTAGTGGAAGTAAGCGGTTTAAAAAATCTTATCAATTTTAAAAACATGTCAAATTTACCCTTAAGTGCGATTGATTATTCTTTAAAGTGCAATTCCCTATTTTACAACTCAAACTAAGGGGGTGTTTGCAAATGCTTATTTTAAGCACTTATCTGTTTATTGGCAGCATAAACAGTTTTTTTGTGTTTGATAAATCTGCTTATTGCAGTAGCTTCTCTAAAATTAAGCAACTAAACTGCTTAACTAAGCAGTTTCTTTTAAGCATCTATTGAGATGCTTTTGGGTGCTTAAAGCACCATAATTTCTTAAACTACCAAATATATCTGCTTTTTATTATTGATACCAAAAACTACCTGCTTTTGCTTAAAAGTAATTATTTTCAACTTTAATAAAAAACAAATAAAAAGTGCTTATGATAAGCAGTGGCAAACACCCACTAAGCATTTTTTATTTATTTTTGCTTAAAGTTGAAAATAATTGTTTTTAAACAAAAACAGCTAGTTTTTTGTATCAATAATAAAAAGCAGATATATTTGGTAATTTTAGAAATTATGGTGCTTTAAGCACCCAAAAGCATCTCAATAGATGCTTAAAAAATGCTTAATTAAGCACTTTAGTTGCTTAATTTTAGAGAAGCTGTTGCAGTAAGCAGATTTAACAAACACAAAAAAACTGCTTATACTGTCAATAAGCAGATAAGTACTTAAAATAAGCATTTACAAACACCCCCTAAATCTAAACCGTTCAGTAAATAACCAACCTATATATATATATATATATATATATATATATATATATATATATATATATATATATATGGGGTTGGTTCACGTAAGAACACCCTCTTACCTCTTATAGTGTGAACATAAGAACAAATCATAATCTTTAATTTTAAGTAATAAACGGTTTAGATTTGATTAGTATTGTAGAATAGCGAAATGCACTTTAAAGAATAATCAATCTCACTTAAGGGTAAATTTGACTTTTTTTTATAATAGATAAGATTTTTGCAACCGCCTACTTCCACTAATCTACCCAAAAAAATCACAACCGATCAAATCTATCCCTTTATCTCCACTAATGAAATATATCGTATGTTTATGTGTACTAGGGGTGTAACGGTTTGGTTCGGTTCGGTTTCTTATGCATTTTAGGAACCGAACCAAACACATAGAAATGGTTCGGTTCGGTTCGATGTATTTTTAAATATCGGAACCGAACCGAACCGAACTGCTTATAAATGGTTTGGTTCGGTTCGGTTTACCGGTTCACCTTTTTATTTTTTATTTATTTTTTAAATCCTAAATAATGCAAGAATAATAGTTTATAGGATGTCACTCGTTCTAAACTCATAAGTATAGAGTTGTTACTCATTTCTCTTCTTTTGTATAGATTAGAATTGATATTAACTTAAATCTAATATCTAAATCCAATAACATTCTCATATAATAAAGACAAATATTAAATAAAAAAATAAAAAATAAGATATCGGTTCGGTTCGAACCGTTCAAAAATTATTGAAACCGCGAACCGGACCGAATATAAACGGTTCCTAAAAAAATAAACCGAACCAAACCGCGAAGCCGAACCGAACCACATTTTTCGGTTTGGTTCGATTCGGTTTGATCGGTTTCGTGGTTCGGAGCGGAACCACTTACACCTGTGTACAACAATTTAATTTTCATTGAAATGCACTTTGTTCATAATTATCCTGCAATTTATTCGCAATCGAACTGCATTCCATTCACAAATAAATGCAAAAAAAATAGTAATTAAACTGCACTTTGTAAACAATTGAATTGCACTATATTCACATCCAAAATGCACTTTATTCAGAATTAAACTGCACGTTATTCAGTATCGAACTGCATTTCATTTACAAATAAATGCAAAAAAATCAAAATTAAATTGCACTTCGTAAACAATCGAATTGCACTGTATTCACATCCAAAATGCACTTTATTTAGAATTAAACTGCACTTTATTCAGTATCGAACTGCACTTTTATCACATTCGAACTGCACTTTCATCACAATTGAAATGCACTTTATTCATAATTAAACCGCACTTATTCACAATTAAACTGCACTTTATTCACAATCAAAATGCACTTTAATCATAATTAAACTATACTTTTTTTACAATCGAATTGCACTTTATTCATAATTAAACTGCACTTTATTTTAAAATGTGATATATGTAATCTTAATTCGGATTGCAAGTTTACCTGATGAACAAACCATCATTTAATATGAAGATTAACGAAATATCTTAGGAAATAAAGATGAGAAATTTAAGGAAGATAAATTTAAAGATAGAAGCGGTTTTTAAAATTGTTGAGAAATTTAAGCGTGAATGAAGATACACTTATTGAAATAATATTATTGTGAATGAAGAGCGGTTATCAATACAATAATTTAGATTATGAATATAGATATTTAAAAGCAAATTACTTAATTAACCTTTAAGTGCAATATGAATAAACTTTAAGTGCAGTTCGTCAATTTAAGTAAAAAAGTTAAATCAGACCATCCGTTCAAAATATGAAAGATATAGATTTGTTCACACGTTTACACATAAATAGGCTGTTCACATTTGAACCTTAGCCTATATATATATATATATATATATATATATATATATATATGAGTTGGTTCATGTAAGAATATTCTCTCAGTGTCTGAACCAACTCATATATATATATATATATATATATATATATATATGGTTCACTTATGAAAATGAGGCTAGTTCGGCATCTGGTGCGACCCAATTGCAAATGCAACCAACCGCAACATATACCGTCTCAATGACCAAATATCTACAGTAAGAGTCTTGGTTTAAATAGTTGGCCGTCTTCCTTTCTGTCTTGTTTGAAGGTAAGATGTGAATGGTAAGAGATGATTACAATAGAAATTTGACAAGGCATTAACCCAACTTAGAGAGCCGCTGGATAATCATCGAAGAAAGCATCCTCGTCCCTGTTAATACACGGAAAACACACACACAAGTTTGCACATGAACAGTACTCTCGCCAAATTGCGATTTCGAATAGTCAGCTCATGATCATCACATAAAAACTTATCATGAAACAAAATTGCAGTAATGAATTTAAGCCATGTTTGTACCAACAATTGAAACAGAAATCAAGTCCATCACCCTTCAGAAACAAAGTTTGTAATCTTTCATATGGTGCACGACGAATAGCCAACATAAAGGACGAGGTTTACAGTAGCATACAAACATCTTTCTGCTTCTTCTTAGATACATGAATTTTCAGTGAGATTTGAACGAACTTCCAATTTTGTAGCAGAAAGACTACATATTTAGATGTGCATCCAAATGTACAGCCTTTCCCAACCTTCACATACTATATGCAGCGAGGGAAGAATGTTTGTCCAACATAGCCACCAGACATCGCTCTCCTAACATTAGATTCAAACATTTTTGGGTTGTCTCTCAAAACAGCAGCAGCATCATGGTTGAGTGGATCCTCATGATTTGGTTCCTGCATGCAGATATCATAAGAGAAAATAAAGCTGAAAATATATTATGTTTTGCAGAAATTGATATTTCTATACCGTGAAAAGGTGATATAACCCATAAATGATGGTGTTTATGTTCAGAACAGGCTTCCAGTCTTCGCGAAGAATGTTTAGGCAGACATTTCCTTCTAAGTCAATATTGGGATGGTAGACCTACAATAATCCAGGGAATTGACAATAAGATTCAGAATGACCATTTCTTACAATTTCTGAAAATTCGTTTTAAAAATACAAGAGACCACAAACCGACTACTGAGATTATTTACCTTTGTCTTGCATTTAACCTTTGGTGCCTCATGGGGATAGATGGGTGAAATCTGAAATGAGAAAACAAATGTTCCACCCCTGAACAGAGAAGAGTACTAATATCAATGAGTAAGTGAAAAAAAAAACAAACAAACAAACCATCACACAAGCTTGGCAATAAACTAAGATCCCAACTTCAAAATAAGTACTTACAGATAATATCCTTCATCTGGGCGAATGGTAACTTCAAAGTTCATGAGCTCATCCTTGCCATTAGGGAATGAGATGCTACAGGTTTTCGGCAGATTCAGTTCACTAATATCTACAACAAGAGTGTGAAAAGAAGTAACCACTACAGGTTTTAAGAAAGCAAGCACCTGGCTAGAGAGAGAAAAAAAAAGTACTTAGCAGTTAGCACAAGGGAACTGTTCCAGAACTCTACTCAAATATTTAGCACATAAAGATCATCTCTATCCCTTGGTATAAAACATTTATTATATTAACATGTCTGTACATGCAACCTGTTAGCGCGCAAGATGCAGCAGAAAAGATTGTTAGGTTTCAATCAGTGCAGCATGTATATCTTCATAGAAACCAGAAAGGAGATGCAACTTCTAACATTCTGGATATTTCTGCAAATATCAATGATGGTCCATCTGCCTTTGAAGAAATAAACTGTTGCTGGAGAAGATTCAACTATCTTGAAAAAAATGAAGCATTAATTGAAGATGATTGAGCCAGTAGTCAAAGTTAATATGCATACTTTAATTCATGCATTTGTGGATTATCTTGTTTTCATGCTCTAGTAATTATTATAGCTATTAAGTGTGGAAGTTGGAAGGGTATATTTGAGCACTATATAACTGCGCAAAGATAATTTCTAACTACTGGCTCGCCATTTAAAAAATTATATATGCATGATCTTTAATTGTTAGAATGTGTTGTTTTAGAAATTATTGAAACTTGTTTTATTTATTGAGAAGATTTACAAAATAAGTTAATAGTTTCACGAAATATGATAAAGACTTGTTCTCTGTAGTGAAAGAAATAGAATAAAATGTATGCTTGTGTAAATGCTGCAAAATGCAATTATATAATTAGAAAAAAATAATGAACTTCTGACAAGCATTGATCTACAGAAGAGTGCAAGACTAGTACATCGAAGCTACAGGAAGATGAATTTAATCTAATATGAGATACCAACAAAAAAGGTAGCTTGCAAACATCCATGAATTCAGCTTCATTTGAGCTTATCACACCAATGTTACATTTTTCTCTTTGGTTAAGAAATTCAGGCAAGATTCACGAGTTCATAAGATAACACTAATAACACAAAACTATCCAAATGTTTTAATAAGTCAACAAATCAACAGTTTTCTTCTTTACCACCTCTTTCTCATAATCATTTGCACCATTACTTTGAAGCCAATAAAAGAACTCCAAAAGGAAAAGAAGAAAATAAAAAAAGTGCCAGCTATGCGTTTGATTATGAAGAAAAAGAATCTGTAAATCTTTAAATATTTATCAAAATAAAAGATCAAACCTTTCTGAAGACGTAGTTCTCCAGCACTTTGTTTCTTGACTGGAGGCTTCCCATTAGCACTTTCTGCAAGTTCTCTCTGTTTCTCCTTTACTTTGAACAACCTAATCATGGTGCCTAAGGGTACAATGCAGGAAATATACTACGTGAAAAGATTGAGTACAGAGACAATATGAGAAACTTAAGAGGAATCTTCTAGCAGAAATGCACAAGTAATGTGGATGTCAGAAATCAAGCAGGTTTATGGCTCAAGAACTTCATCCAAGCAATACAAACTCAACAATCAATCAATTACAAATAATTCTGTAACTAAAAACTAATTTACGGCATAAAAATTGCCTAAATTAATTATGAGAATAAGCAATATGAAACTCAAGAGATAGCATGTTATGATTACAATCTTTTGATCTACAGCTTTAGACATCTAGAAAAAGTAATAAGTTAAATTAACATTCCAAGTAAAAGAAAGTAGGCTAAATAATGTATATTTTGTATCAGCAAAGACAGGGCATTTATCATGAGATACTGTAACTCAAAACTTGGTTGAACAATGCACCACTGCTCAAGGTGAAAGTGTTCATTAGGCACCAAATATGCACCCAAATAAGCTGAAGTCAATTACAGCAGTCAAGGAATCAAGAAACGTATAGGTTTATTTGTTATAAAACAAGTAATAACACAAAACCCCAAAAATGGATTCTCAATCAGTTAACAAAAACTCCTCTGGTTCCGCTCAGTTAATGATCATATAGATACTGTAATGGATTCAAAAGTGCCAACAACAAAAAAAATGCAGACACACACACAAAACACCCTAAGAAAAAGCTAAAGCCCAAGCTACAAAAACTTTGCACTGGGACACTAAACGTAGAATATCAATAGTTCAAAAGTAACCCAGCCCAAAATCAAATTACATCACCACCAACAAATTTCTGCTACAGGAATCTGATTGGATACAAAGAACAGAAAGCCGATGATAGGTAAACTATAATCAATACACAAAAATCCCCAAATTACTAGGCACAGATGTACACGGTAGATAAAGGATTACTAGCAAGAACTCAACGATCTGAGCAATAACTAACCAAGTCTATATGCGGGATTAAATCTACGAAAACCATCCAACTCAACAAAGAAAAATCTAAGCAACCGTGACGCAGAGATTTAGAAAAATACGGATTCTTACGAAATAATTGAAGATAATCGGAAAAAGATACCTGTTATGGAAAAACCTGAAAATATAAAGGGGTGTATCTGGTTTCGAGGGTTTCAGATTTCAGGAGGAGGGCGTCCCGTCTTATCAAAAGTGGAGAGAGAGGAAAGAGGGAATAATTTAAAGAGAGAGAGAGAATCTGAGAAATGCCGCTGAAAGCAAAGCTCCATTTTATTTATTTATTCATTGTTTACTTTTTTCTCTCAATTATTGAAAGAAAATGCATAATTCCTTCCTTTTCTTTTGCGCTTTTTTTTGTTATTTTAATAATTAATTTGTACAGTAAATGTTTTGAACTCCCTCGCTGGTTCCAAAATTTTTGATATAAAATGCATTGCATATCTATTCATGCGTGTTATCAAGTGTTTTGTTCTCCAAGTCGTGTCTTAAAAATTTAAATAAAAAATTAAAGCATTTATCTTATTTGTTATTAAATTATTTTTGTTATGTAAATTTATTTTGAACTTTGAATGTGTTTGTTTATATCATATTATGATTATATTGTTTATTTATTTATCAAGAAATCATGTTAAAATTATTAGGCAAGAATAATATTTATTTATTTTGGATTTCATAAACCTACTAGGATTCATGAAAGGATATAATATTTTATATTGTATTAAGTTATTAGGAGATAATTTGAAATTATGTTTTGTGAATAAAATAGATATTATATTTGTGCTATACATTTTTTAGGATAAAATATCTTTATGTTTATCCATATCCTAATTTATCTATGATTGAATCTTTTATATGGTAAGTGATACACTAAATTATATATAAATTATATAAGTACAAAAATAATTATAGATAAAATATATTTGATACGATTAGGAATCTTTAGATAATGATTTCTAGACCTATAAATACACCCTTAGTCGTCCATAATTTAGTTTCACAATAGATTTTTGAAAATCTGCCAGCATATCTGCGAACTGTTTCAAGTATTATTTACACATCTTCCCGTCCTCATATCATCGTGAAAATTTAGCATCATCTTCCTCGGTATGCTTAGTATACTTTATTATTTTTGTAGAATTTTCCAAGCATGATAAATATTTGTTAAAACTTGTTATGCGTAACCTGCCAGTTTTTGACAGCATGTCCATAAGTTTGATAGAAATTTTTTTTTTCATGTTTTCTTTGAGTTGTTTTCGACCATGCTGGATATTAATAGGATATACTACATGTCAGGTCATTCATGTTAAAAATATAGAATTTTTAGGATACGTTTACTATTTATTTGTT
The DNA here is from genome assembly GCA_028984105.1 of Lavandula angustifolia. Taxonomy (NCBI): domain Eukaryota; kingdom Viridiplantae; phylum Streptophyta; class Magnoliopsida; order Lamiales; family Lamiaceae; genus Lavandula; species Lavandula angustifolia. Next base: position 22,017,004 of record CM054823.1, read on the forward strand.
AATTTATTTCTTGTTATGCCAATTCTTTTGTCAACATGAATGTAGATTGAAACAAAAAAAATCATGTTACTATTAAATGAATTATTGATCATGATAAGTTTTATTATGATGGAATATGTATTAGGTTGTTCATGTTAGAGATCTATAATTTTTAGAACAAAACTTTTGTTATTTCATTGACTTATTTCATGAATTGCCAAATTACTCAATGCACGAATGAATTGTCAATATAAGTAAGATTATGTTTAATATATTGCATGTTAATAAGTAGATTATCTATAATATAGATTGTTGGTCCCGAGAGTGAGTTCAGGTGTAGAGGGGGGGGGGGGTGAATACACCTGAACCCAAATTTCTCAACTTCGAACACGAACAGTCCTATTCAGGGAAGATGCCGTGCGAAAATGATTCGGCGGACCGCACAACCGTTTCGAATCGAGTTAAAGGCTAAAAGGCTGACTCGGCTGAGATCTGCTAACTGACTAGGTCAGAATTCAGTATCGATCATCAAGAGTTCAGTGCGCGGAATAGTGTAGGCCCAAATCAGTTTTTATGAGAAAACGTTTTAAGTCTCAGTTCAGTAGATAAGAAGTTCAAGATATCGAGACGGTTAATTGATTTTAAATACGATGTTCGGTATGCACGAGTAAAATCAATGTAACAGTAAGTAAACGACACGAGAGATTTTTAAAGTGGTTCGGATATCAACAATCCTACATCCACTGTCCCGATAGATCAGGAGGCTATTATTTATACTGAGTTAGTCTCAGTCAGCTTGTACACGTGGACAAAGCCGTGGCTTGGGGATTATACTCGAGCAAGTCCCAGGTTTACAATACTATCAAACTTAAAGTGTTTGACAAACTTCTCCAACGAGTGAAGGAGTCCTTATACAATAAGGATTGGGTTCAAAGGTGAACTCCTTCGTCTAAGCTATGGATATATCGGTTGAGCTTAGGGTTAGAGGGATGGGGAACAAGAATGTAGCTTCTAGAGCGACGAACGGCTGAGGTTTAGCTTTAAGTTCGTGTCACGTCGCTTGGATACTAGATGCTTTGTTGACGGTTCAGCTTGGTTCTCTTATGAGCTTAAAGGTAGTCTTTCGCCGGATATAACTCTTTCGATTCTTGCGGAAGACTTAGGCTTTTGGAATTCGCTCGTTTGAATGTTCGTGTGTGTGTTCGTTTCTTCGTTAGCTCTTGAACTCGTTTACTTCAAATCTTGAATGATCCCTCTATTTATAGAGAAGAGATTGAGAAAGATCCGTTGGAGACGATCTTCTTCTCTCTCTCTCTTTTTGGTAGCAAACGGCTCTTTTGGCGTAGGTAACAGTGCCTTTTCCTCCTTTTTCGAAAAGTGTTGACTTGCAGCTTTAGTAGGTAGGATGACACGTGTATGTTTGTCATTTGTCGAGGTGGATAGAGCGGTTGAGACAGCACAGACTTCGAGACAAGCTGAAGCTGACTTCTCTCATCCTCGTATATGACAATGCTGATTGTCTTTCAAAAGATTCTGACAGTCCTGAAGACTATCTGCCGATGCTGAGTCTGACCTTGTATTCAGTAGATAGACAACTGAGATAAGTCTACTGAAGATCAGCTCTGAGTCCAGTGAACTACTCCTGCTGAGTTCAGTTCGACTGACTCTCTCGGATATCTTGCTCCCGCTGAGTCCAAGAGTCACCGAGTCTTCTACACCGATGCCGAGGCAAATAAGCTGCGAGCGCCTTGACCGGAGCAGAGTGTCTACCGAGTCCGAAACCTCGAGACAAACAACATATACAACGGAATGGTTCATCAATCGGATAGGGTTTTGGGATCTTCAAATCTTCTCAATAGTTCGTAGTACATAAAGCTACGAGCTTGGTTCGAGATAGAAGATAGAATCATTTCCCACTGAGTGAAACAAGGCTTGAGGATATAATCATCACCCAACAATTTCCCCCTATTTGATGATGCCAAAACCTATCATCTATGCTAACACTAAACAGAGACGAAACAAATCTCCTTACAATTTTACAAGTAAGATCGAGAGGAGATGTTCCATCGGTTCTAGACTGCGAAAAACAGGGCAAAAATAATTTCCCCCATTACATAGAAGCAATACTAGCGAGAATCTAACAAAGCAATAAACTCGTCAAGTAATAAAGAAGGTGAGTGTGTGTCGGAAATCACTTTAGTGATTCCGAGTGTTAAAGCATAAGAAAAACACGGCTATTTAGACAACAAGTTGTTGTCGAGCCAAAAGAAGATTTGTATATATAAGAGTGATTCGGTTTAGTACATTACAAATCTTGCTAGACTATGAAGAGAGAATACTAAGACTATGGGCGCCTAAACCGCTGAATCCGGTCCATGAATCCTTGCGATTGTGTCTCGGGCGGTGGCACACCCATACATTCGGTACGTGGTCTTTCTCAGCTTCAAGTATTCCGCGAAGTCAGCTGGGTTATCATCTTGTAAGAATCTTTGATCAGCAGCGTCCTTCACTTCAGCTTCAATAGTCGCAACATGAATTGAGTCATCCATTCTTCTTGGAGGTGGAATGATTCTGGGTCCGGGAATCTGAATCTCTTTCCCTTCTGAAATGGCATTATACAAGTGGATGTAGAGATCCGCTTCAGTAAGCATCATCCATTCAGCATAAGCTTCATCTCTAGACTTGTTCGGCCATAATCTTCAGAAATAATAGCGTTTGATGAACTCAATCTTCGAATTCTCCCATCTCTGAGTGAATTGAGCCGGTATCCACTCGTCTGTTCTCGCCCATCTGTGAGATTTCAGATCAGTGGCCTTCTTTCTGAACTTCCTGTAACGATAGGGAATGTCAGCTTTAGCAGGGAGTTACGTGCTCGGCTTCTTCCTCGGCACGCTTCCTCGAGCTTCCGGATCGGCCTAAGTGGATTCCCGTTTCTCATAGCCTCGATCCGTCTCGCCTCTTCGCCTCTATATAAGTTCCCGTCCATCCGGGGCGAATATGGCTTCGGTCTCATCATCTAGCTCTTTAGGTTTCGGGAGGCATCTTCCGAGTCGGCGGGGTACTTGATTTTTCTTTCGATGTACCCCGCTTCTCGCATCTCGCTTCTGCTCCTTCTCCTTTTCCATATCCTCATCGTCTTCGATCCTGAGCTTCCTTGGAGGTAGCCTGGCAGGATTTCTTCCTCCTCTGCTTGGAGCTTTAGATTTTCTTTTCACAGGCTTAGGCTTAGGCTTGTTTGCGGCTTCGCTTCAAAGAATCTCCCTTGCCGACTTTTCATCGGCGGCAATCCGAGCCTCCTCTTCAGTCGAGATGTATCGTTTCGTTTTCTTTGCTGAAGGGGTCGGGAGTTTTAGTATCTTTTTGCCTTTGCCCTGAACAGGTGGAGGGAGAGGTGTTTCCTCTTCATCTGAATCTTCAGCAGCCTCCTCAGCATACTCTGCGACTTCCTTAATGATATCAGTGGGAGTCTGAGTCGCATGAGAAGCTTGGATTCTCGAGCCACTTGGGCCGGTCTCGGTGTGCTCGCAGTGGGACACCCCGGGCCTCACCCATTTCGGGCCCGAGTCTTCTTCCGAGTTCTTTGTACCCTTCGATTTTTCGGTTTTGGTGGGGGTCGCCTTCTCGGTACTCTTCTTTCCAGGTACTCTCCTCTTTTCTTTCCTTCTCTTTTCCTTCCCCCTTTTTGGCATCATCAATTGCAGCCCGGGGTTGGGATGAGTCTTCGACCTTTCCAAACTTTTGTAAGAGGTTGACGGATCATCAAGACGATTATTGATCTTAGTCGAGCCTCATGCGGCTCGTTCCTCTCATTGGCAAGATCTTCCTTGGCTGCTGGTGTGAGAGGTCAGCCGCTTCATTGAACTCTTTCGGCTTGTCGAGATCTTATCTTCCATGACCAACCGAATGTTGTCTAATCTCGATCTCAGTGGCCTGGGCTTGTTCAGCGAAGAACTTAGAATGAGTAGACAAAGATGCCTTGAACTCTGCAAGAAGCTTAGCTTGTCCTTCCTGGAAGATCCTGAGCTGATCATCAAATTTCGTCTGCTGGCGAGCCGGGGCTTGAGTGACAATGGCGAGACATCGGGGGCGGCCGATTGGGACATAGAGGATTTCGGCCCCCGAAGCTCGGTAGCGGTGGCTTCAATAGCCTTCTTCCACACGTTGTGGACTTGCCTTGGCGAGGGCACGGTTCTGAGTGCCTTGGCTTTTAATAGCCCTCGCCACATACTTGGAACGTCGACGATGCGGGCTGGGCGCTACCTCGAATGCAAACTCCAACAAGAGCTAAGTGGGTTCTGTGGATGCTGAGGTACCAGCCGTCGACTTCACAGGTCCAAGGATACTGAGCGGACGCTGAGCTTCTTCAGTATGTTTATCCTTGTCCTGGGGATTTCCCTCATCAGGCTTTCCAGGGCCTGAATCACTGGGTGGGTCGTCATGGTCTGACCCATCTGAGGGTGCTGGGCCTGAGGCAAGTTGTCGATCATGTACCATTGCCAGCATTGCAGCCCTCAAATTTTCCATTGAGCTGAGGTCTTCAGGCTATGAATAGCCTATTTGTTCCCTCAATCTCAGTTCTTCTTCATGAAGCCGCTGACAGGAAAAGTGGAGAACTAGGCGTTGTAGACGAGGCCACTCCTGATGTCGCAGCAACATGTGGAGTCTTGCTGATTTGGCAATAAGCATCAGATCAGAGTAGTCAGCAAGCTCCGGAATCAGTTGAAGAATTTCTCGGGATGCTCTGGATAGAATCACTGACGCTTCCATCCTGATTGTTTCTTCTTCAGACGCCGTCTCAGATTCCAAGTCGATTGGAGACGTCTGATGTTCAGCAGGTGGCATACTGCTGAGTGGAGGAACTGTGAGGGGCCGTGTCTAGGCGTTGAATTTCTTCACCGTGAGCTTCGGTAGCCTCCCCCTTGTTCCATCTCTATTGGTTCTTCGGTGGAGACTCCCTTCTCCACTGATTGAGTCTTCTCAGAAGACTCTGGCTCATCTATTAGCCGCAAAGGCTGAATAGGTTGCCTGAGTAGCCCGTTCGGCGAGGAGTTTCGGGAGATACCTCGGATTCGAGCGGCACGTGCCGGGATGGCTTTCTTCGGTTTCTTAGCCGGTGCCTTAGATATTTTCTTTGGAGGTGTTCTCTTCTTTGAAGGTGCGGCCTGCCGAGGCTTAGTCGGTTGATCTTGGGGACTCGACCCTATCTGGCCGAAGGGCGGCCAGATCGGTTATGGAAGCGCACCTTTTTCACATTGAAGTACTCTTTATCATCAAAGGTAACTTGATTTGAACCACAGTGGTCTTCAATCATTACTGAGAGCTTCAACCCATACAGTAATTTCCCCTTCGCGCTCAGGATGCGTGTTGACTTGTCAAACTTGGCCGCTTGGATCATGAATTCTCGGATGAAGAAATGCGTCCCGGGTTGATCTTAGCGCCATCGTATATCGCCATCATTAATTGGATCTTAGGTCGGAGACCTGATCGAATGAGCCAGCTTGGCTTGTCAGCAGCTGAGTGACAATGTAAGCCAAGGCTCTGTATTGTGGTAGCATGGCGTTCTTGGGAAAAGCAGCTCTGAAGGTTGTTGGCTTTCCGCAGAATATAGATAGGTACTCGTCTACTGAGTCGTCATTGTAGCCTACGGTGCTGATTCCTTCAGATGGCAAGTCAAAGCTGTTCTTCAGTGCTTCCTTGATAGATATACGTTTTAGCAGTTGGGAAGCATTGTTGATGGAGTAAGTTCTGAACCTCCCAATGATGTCTCCAGAGATGGAGTCTGAATTGAGGTATATTTCAGCCACCTGTCGAGGAAGGAAGAACGTTGGCTTCCTCGATAGAAACTTCTCCAGACCGGACTCCCGTAGAGATGCGAAGATCTCATCCATGTAGTCTAGGTCGCACGCATCGAATTCCATGACTGGTTCGCACCAGACACGGCCTTTTGCAAGAATGTCCTCCATGTTATGAGGGGCATCTACAGTTATGTTCGCCATAGTACCTGTTACATAAGAATCTTATTAGTATCAGTTTTAGATACAACAATTTATATATATTGATACTGAAGAAACAGAGAATACAAGAATGGGTTCTAATAAGCATACCAATAAAATCGAGATAAGATATGAAGATGAAGTTGTAAGTAAGGATTGCTTTTGAAAATCTCGGATTTTTCGGACTTGAAAGATTTGAAGTATGTTAATGGCGGTTTGAGAAGATATGATCAAATATATATATCAAACGGGAAGATGAACAGTTATTTGATCAAAGGTTGAGTTTAAACTGCTTTATAGAATGGACGGTCAAGATTATAAGATATATTACAGGTAATGATCGCATATGCCGCCTAAGTCAAAGCCAGTTGTAAAAATAGCCTAAGTAGTAACTGTGAAAAGACATGCATTAAATGCGCGCAGAGTTCAGCAAGCTTATGTATGGAATGTCATGCATTAAATGAAATCCGTTAATAATAAAGACAAACCAAGAGATATTAATATCATGCTGAATCTTTGCCATAAATGCAAGATTCTGTAATATAAATTACTACTGAGTAGAGATACGCAAACCCGTCGCCCGAACATAGTAGTCGCCTAATACCTCGTGTAGATGGTTTCGAATCTCTATGTACCGAATACATTCGATCGAAAGTGAACATTCCCCCTTACTGAAATGGTCCTCTCCTGAAACCTTTTACTGACTGGGGTCAGTAGGGTCCAGCAGACCTAGCTCTACTGAAAGTTCTCTGAATCTGGATTCAGCTAGAGGCTTGGTCAGTATGTCAGCCCGTTGCTTGTCAGTATGGATCTTTTCCATCCTGATATCCTTCTTTTCGACATGGTCACGAATGAAGTGATGTCTGATGTCCACGTGCTTGCATCTCGTGTGTAGTACAGGATTCTGAGTGATTGCAATGGCACTGGTACTATCGCAGAAGATCGGCACTTCATTCTGAATGACGTCATAGTCTCTCAGCTGCTGTCTCAGCCAAAAGGATTTGGGCGCAACAACTTCCGGCAGCCATGTATTCAGCTTCAGTAGTCGACGTAGCTACTGAGTGCTGTTTCTTTGAAAACCATGAGATCGGTTTGCCGCCAAGGAACCGACATGTTCCCCGAAGTTGATTTTCGGTCAATTCTACATCCCGCATAGTCGGCATCGGAATAGCCGCTTAGTTCAATATTATCATCACTGGATACCATAAACCCATGTCGGTGTTCCTCGGAGATAGCGGAGAATCTTCTTTGCTTGAGTCCATATGGCTCGCTCGGATTCGCCCCGAAATCGAGCACGCACACCTACAAGATAAGTTATGTCGGGACGAGTAGCCGTTAAATATAATAATGAACCAATTATAACACGATATTCGGTTTGGTCTACTGATACTCCCTCTTTATCAAGATCTATCTTCATATTCGTATTCATCGGGATCTTGATAGATTTGTCGGATGTGCGTACCGAATCTTTTGATGAGGTCTCGAGTGTATTTACCTTGGTTGATGAACGTTCCCTTTTGGATTGCTTGACTTGAAAACCAAGGAAGTAGTTCATTTCTCCCATCATTGACATCTCGAACTTATCCTTCATCATCTTTTCAAACCGCTTGACACATGATGACATTCTTTTATCCGAATATGATGTCATCCACGTAGATCTCGCACAAGTAATAAGTCTTCTTCCGGTCGAATGCTTTGAATAGAGTGCGGTCTCATCGTGCCTTTTCGAAAACCTTTCTGAAGAAGAAACTCAGACAGGGTATCGTACCAAGCCCTGGGTGCTTGTTTTAACTGAGTCTATATACTTGATGTCCCTGCTGAAAGCCGGGCGGTTGTTCCACATAGACTTCTTCTTTCAGCACGCCATTCAGGAACGCAGACTTCACATCCATTTGATAAACTCTGAATCTTTGATGTGTTGCGTAGGCTAGAAATAGTCTAATTGCCTCCAATCTTGCAACCTGGAGCGAAAGTTTCATCGAAATCTATTCCTTCAGCTTGACAGTAGCCTTTAGCCACGAGCCTTGCTTTGTTCCTTACTATAACGTTGTTTTCATCTCGCTTGTTTTGAAGACCCATTTGGTTCCAATGACATGTTGATGTCGGGGTCTATCTACAAGCTCCCACACTTCGTTTCTCGTAACCGATTCGGCTCCTCCTCGCATAGCTATGATCCGGTCAAGATCCTTTAATGCATCCTCAATGGTCCGAGGCTCTTCGATAGACAAGAAGCGAGGAAAATAATACGCTTTCTCCTTGACAGAATCCGGATCTTGTCTTGACATTAGCCGAGGGATCTCCAATGATTAGATCGGCGGTGTGAGCATCGAGCCACGATCTACGAAGTTTCAGCTCTTCATCCGAAATTTGTTCAACACGGATAGTAGGTGAGTTAGGCATTTCGGTTGTACTATTCCGAGATTGAAGAATTTCGGTGATAAGAGTATGGTCTATCGAGTCACCGAGTTCGGGGGCATTCAGCTCCGGAACATTACTAGATGTTCCCCCCGAGTTGTTATTCTCGGTAGTGGTCTCGATTACCTCTTGGGTTTCTTCATCGACTCGAGTTACACGGGGATTGATTCCGTTCGGGAGAATCAATCTCGCTTCGCCTACTTGCTCGCTGGTTGAGATTCGATAGATTTGTCTTCGGTTTCTTCGTCCGAATCATCATCCCAACATAGCTGGATCTTTTCGAGTTTGTCCTTTAATCTTAGATCCCGTAGCCGTCTACCGATGTCCTCGGATTCGAATTTGAGTTATTGCTCCTGTCTTCGTAGCAAACTCATTAAAAACAACATGAGGGCTTTCCTCCACGCAAAGAGTCCGATAGTTGAATACTCACGAAAGCTTTGCTGACCCGAGAGTATCCTAAGAATACTCCCCGATCCGACTTGCTATCAAAAGTCTTCATCGATCTTTCCCATTATTGTGGATAAAGCATGAACAACCAAAGATATGGAAATAAGATAGAGAAGGCTTCCCGCCGTTCCATAGTTCATATGGTGTCCTCTTATGCTTTGCTTTGTCGGTAGAGATCTATTCCGAGTGTAACACGCAAGTATCCGTTGCTTCGCCCGAAATTTGGATGGGAATCCCGAATCTGCGAGTAGAGTTCTAGCCGCTTCTTTGAGAGTTCTCGTTCTTTCGTTCGAAGCAACTCCATTTTGCTTGAGGTGTGCGGGCGGCCGATGTCTCATGCTCTATTCCTTCGCTCCGCGAAACTCCTCTACCATGGAATTAAGGAACTCGGTTCCTCCGTCTCGAACGTATTTTTCTCGATCTTGGTGTTCTTCTCGACACCGAGCCTTTTCGAAGCGTTGGTAACTCTGTTTTGACGTCGAGACTTGTTGGCAATGAATATGACCCATGTGTGGCGCGAGTAGTCATCTATGACCACTAATGCATATTTCCGCCTCCGATCGTCACTGGGAGACCGGACCGAACAAATCCATATGTAGTGCAAGGATTCCATCGGTGGAAGGAGATGGAACTGTTGGATTTTGATTCTTTGTTTGCTTTCCCTTCAGACATGCTTCACACTGAGTGTCTTTGCTGAATATTTCATTCGGCAGTCCCCTTGCTAAAGTGTCTCTTGCTAGTTTGTTGAGCGTCTTGAAGTTGAGATGGCTGAGTCTTCTATGCCATAGCCACCCCGTTCGATTATCGTTCTTCGCCAATAGATAAGCTTCAGGTTCTGCTGAGTTCCAGTCAGCAACATATATGTTCTTTCTGTGCGAACCTGATAACACTGTTTTCCCTGTAGATTTTTCAATAACATCACAGAAACCAGCGTCAAATACCACTCTATTTGAGTTATCACAAAATTGACTAACAGAGAGAAGGTTATGCTGAAGTCCTTCAACATATGATACTCTTGGAACTTTGGCAGTTCCAATGCTGAGTGTTCCATATCCTCTAGTATAGCCTTTTGCATTGTCTCCGAACTCAATTTTGGGTCCTTCTTCAGTGATTTAATTCTTCAGTAGACTCCTTTGGTATGTCATATGTCTTGAGCATCCGCTCTCCACATACCATGAGTCTCTGCGCACCTGCAAAACATAATTATATTCAGGTACCCTTTATTTTTGATTCTGGGTCCTTAGGTGTTAGTTTTAATAACCCAAATTTGTCTAACAACCCTGGTGGTTTCAGACATCTTCTTTCCACTAGAGTCAACATATCTGACCACTGGACTGGTCATAGGTGACTTCTGAGGCTTCTGAGGTTCAGGAGTCCTAATCTTCTGAGCTGGTGGACTGCTGACCTTTGCCTTCTGTGCGGCTTTCTGTTTCTTCTGACTTTTGGAACCTCTTCTGACTATAGGATCATAATAATATGACCCATACCGAGCCGGGATGTGTCGGCTTTGGAGGTCCATACTTGATCGGCCAATTTTGATTTCTTTGGTTCCCCCCTTGACTGAACTGGGGTACTTTGGCTTTGATTTTTTTGTCAGAATGCTGCTGAGTAGGATGAAGTGCTTTCATCTTTTGTTTGTTCTTTGCGAGGGGGTTAAGTATATCAGCATTGATGGTCTTTCCTCGAACAAACCTATCAAGAAGCCGTCCTTCTGAGTGTACTGGGGCAGACGAAGAAGCTCCCTGGCTGAATCCAAGTCCTTCCTTGTAGTGCTTTGGCTTGTTGCTTGCTAGCATAGCCTCCAATTTCTTTTCAGCGCCCATGTACCTCTTAGTCATCAGGTTCCTCCAGACATCATCACTTTTCTTCAGTGCATCATGTTCGGTCTGAAGTCCTGACAGTTTTTGCTTCAGCAGACTCAGTTCAGAATCTTTCTGAGTCAAGTCATTGGTCAAAACTGAAATCCGATCTTCTTGATGCTGAGACTTGGCCATCAGAGAGTTTATCTCCTCCCTGAGTCTCACCACAAGTCCTTCGGCCTCAGTAGTAACCTGACTCTCCTGAGAAAGTCTCTGATTCTCCACTTTCAGGGTATCCAACTCCTGAAGAGTCTTGCTGAGCTGCAGACTCATTTGAATTTGTTCATCTAGTAGATCTTCATATGCGGTTGTGATGTCCAAATTCCCATCTGCACCTGAAAGAGTGTCATGTGTGCAGTGTGAAGAGGAGTTGACTGGTTCATGAGAATTTACCTCATCCTCGTCGCCTGCCATCATGCACATTTCAGTCGATTCATCTGCTTCATGCTCTAAGGCCATGAAGGCTGCTTCATCGTCAGATGAATCCATAAAGGAGTCGACCTCTTCTGAGTCGTCTGAGATTTTGCCAGCTATGTAGGATTGTCCTTGCCTTACGTGCTGCGCGTTCAGCACTACTGAGCTCAGGATAATCATATTGATAATGTCCCGGCTTTTTGCAGTTGTAGCAAGTGATGACTTTTTCTTCTTTGGTTGCACTATCCCTTGAGGGTGCTGAGTCATCTTTCTTTCTGCATTCAGAAGATTGTGAGTCAGGAGAGCGTTTTGGTGTATATTCTGACTTACCTTTTGTGTCTCGGTACGCTTTAGTCAGCCTTCTACGCCTCTCTTTATCCTTCTGATACTTTACAGCGAGCAGCGCATACTTCTGAGCGAGACTTCCTTCTTGTAGATCATTGAGTGAAGGCTCAGTCTTACTCGTCGTCTTGCTCGTCACGGGAGATCTTTGTCTTGACCGTCGTTGCTTTGAAAGCATGGTCGATCTTTGTGTCGCCTTCGCTCTCGGCTTTCTTTGAGGTCCGTCGAACTCAAACTCCTGCACTGTAATTACGAAAAGATATGGTCGGGAGAGACAACATCTAAATCGAATGTCGCAATAGAGTGGCAAAAGGTGTCCGAGTGTCCGTCCGAAGCGGTGCCCTCGGTATCTTTAGATTCATTTCTCGGTTCTTTGAATGTCTTTCCCGGCCCGTTGATTGAGTTCATCGATTGGTAAAATTTGACGTTCAGATCTTCAATTTTGTCACCAGGTATGAGAGACAAGCTTTCCAGCTTTTGGAGTTCTAGCGCTAGTTTATTCGCTTTAATCTTCTGAGTCCCTCGACTCAGTAGCGCTAGAGCATCCCAGAGTTCTTTAGCGGTTTTGCATTCCTGAACCCTGCCAAGATAAGAATTGCTAAGAGTGGTTAGTATGGCATTCCCCGGCGACTCGGTGCCTAGATTGTGAAGCTTCTTCTCTTCGGGAGTGAAGAGACTTCTGTCTTTAGGGATCTTCTTCCCAGTCACCATTCCTCCTCCTTCAGCTTGAGTTACAACACTATCGATTATGGGAACGATAGGTCCATCTTCAAGCACTTCAGTCATACTGTCATGGAGGGATGTCAGATGTGCTTCCATTCTGACTCGCCACACTCCATAATTCTCCACCGAGAACATGGGTACCATTCTTATACCTGACATATCAGCCATGAAGAATAATGATATGAATGTAGAGTGATATGCAGTGAAAAACGTTTTCCTCCGGATCCGTTCGAATAGACCAGTCTCAAAGTGACAAGAGTCTTAAGGAACTCCTGCTCTGATACCAATTGTTGGTCCCGATAGTGAGTTCAGGTGTAGAGGGGGGGGGGGTGAATACACCTGAACCCAAATTTCTCAACTTCGAACACGAACAGTCCTATTCAGGAAGATGCCGTACTGAAAATGATTCAGCGAGACTGCATAACCGTTCCGAATCGAGTTAAAGGCTAAAAGGCTGACTCGACTGAGATCTGCTAACTGACTAGGTCAGAATTCAGTATCGATCAGCAAGAGTTAAGTGCGTGGAATAGTGTAGGCCCAAATCAGTTTTTATGAGAAAACATTTTAAGTCTCAGTTCAGTAGATAAGAAGTTCAGTATACTGAGACAGTTAATTGATTTTAAATACGATGTTCGGTATGCACAAGAAAATCAATGTAACAAGAAGTAAACGACACGTGAGATTTTTAAAGTGGTTCGGATATCAACAATCCTACGTCCACTGTCCCGATAGATCAGGAGGCTATTATTTATACTGAGTTAGTCTCAGTCAGCTTGTGCACAGGACAAAGCCGTGGCTTGGGGATTATACTGAGCAAGTCCCAGTTTACAATACTATCAAACTTAAAGTGTTTGACAAACTTCTCCAACAGTGAAGGAGTCCTTATACAATAAGGATTGGGTTCAAAGGTGAACTCCTTCGTCTAAGCTATGGATATATCGGTTGAGCTTAGGGTTAGAGAGATGGGGAACAAGAATGTAGCTTCTAGAGCGACGAACGGCTGAGGTTTAGCTCTAAGTTCGTGTCACGTCGCTTGGATACTAGATGCTTTGTTGACGGTTCAGCTTGGTTCCCTTATGAGCTTAAAGGTAGTCTATCGCCGGATATAACTCTTTCGATTCTTGCGGAAGACTTAGGCTTTTGGAATTCGCTCGTTTGAATGTTCGTGTGTGTGTTCGTTTCTTCGTTAGCTCGTGAACTCGTTTACTTCAAATCTTGAATGATCCCTCTATTTATAGAGAAGAGATTGAGAAAGATCCGTTGTAGACGATCTTCTTCTCTCTCTCTCTTTTTGGTAGCAAACGGCTCTTTTGGCGTAGGTAACAGTGACTTTTCCTCCTTTTTCGAAAAGTGTTGACTTGCAGCTTTAGTAGGTAGGATGACACGTGTATGTTTGTCATTTATCGAGGCGGATAGAGCGGTTGAGACAGCACAGACTTCGAGACAAGCTGAAGCTGACTCTCATCCTCGTATATGACAATGCTGATTGTCTTTCAAAAGATTCTGACAGTCCTGAAGACTATCTGCCGATGTTGAGTCTGACCTTGTATTCAGTAGATAGACAGCTGAGATAAGTCTATCGAAGATCGCTCGAGTCCAGATGAACTACTCTCGCCGAGTTCGGTTCGACCGACTCTCTCGCATATCTGCTCCCCGCCGAGTCCAAGATCACCGAGTCTTCTACACCGGTGCTGAGGCAAATAAGCTGCGAGCGCCTTGACCGAGAGCAGAGTGTCTACTGAGTCTGAAACCTCAGAGACAAACAACATATACAATGGAATGGTTCATCAATCAGATAGGGTTTTGGGATCTTCAAATCTTCTCAACAGTTCAGAGTACATAGGCTACTGAGCTTGGTTCAGTATAGAAGATAGAATCATTTCCCACTGAGTGAAACAGTGCTGAGGATAGAATCATCACCCAAGCAGGACCGTGGACGTAGGATCTTGCGTATCTGAACCATGTTAAAAATTGCTTGTGTTATTTACTGTTTTATTGCATTGCATACAAACTGTATACAAATTCATAACTTTGCATAAAACGTATTTTCAAAGTGCACTAGCCAAAATACTTTATCTTGCGAAAACACATTTTCAAACTGAGATGAATCTCCGGGCCCCACACTCTTATCCGCACAACGTCTGCGACTGAGTTTCAAAGTACTGACAAAAGTCAGTAGGAGAGCTCAATAGTTGGCGCACTTCTGACCCGCGATCGAAGGTTACTATTTGGCACTGTTCATCAGTTGCAACCTACAGCTCAGCTGTCCTTCGCGTTTGAGAAAAGAAAATGTGATCAGGTGTATTCACACCCCTCCCTCTACACCTGACTATCGTCTCCGGACCAACAATTGGTATCAGAGCAACGGTGTTCGTCTGATCATCGGTTCTGTAACTACTGGTCTACTCGAATAGATACTGAAAACGTTTTTCACTGCACAAGCATCTCTTCATACATCCTTATACTTTTACCCATAATGTCTGATATGTCAGGTATTCGGATGGTACCGATGTTCTCAGTAGAGAACTATACGGTTTGGCGTGTGAGAATGGAGGCGCACCTCACATCGCTGCATGACACTATGACGGACGTCCTTGAGACAGGACCCATTATTCCCATGATCGACAGTGTACAATTTGCTGCTGCGGGAGGTGTAGGGGCACAGACTGGTGCCAAGGTCACAAAAGATAAATCTGCCTTCACACCGGAGGAGAAAAAGCTGCACAACCTCGACCGAGTTGCACGTAATGCTATCCTGATAACGCTCAGTGATTCACACCTCGGGAGGGTGCAAAACTGCAAAACGGCAAAAGAACTTTGGGATGCCCTAGCTGTACTGAGCCAAGGAACCCCGAAGATTAAGGAAAACAAGCTCGAATTAGAGCTTCAGAAGTTTGACACCTTTGCTATGGAGCCCAACGAGACCATTGACGAACTAAGTGTCAGATTCACAAATCAAATCAATGTGATCAACGGTCTGGGGAGGACGTTCACCAACAAAGAGATGAACACAAAGATCCTAAGAGCGCTACCTCGACAGAAGTGGCTTCCTTTTGCTTCTTATTTACGTCGCTCAGATCTTAATGTTCTAACTCCTGATGTTATCTTTTCAGAACTAAAGACGGAGGAATTTGAGCATAGCCTACCCCAACGATGTTCAAGCGCTCCAGCTGACACTCAGATTGATCATGATTTTAAAGCAACAGTTAGCAAAACTAGAGTCAAACCAATTTCTTCAAGCAAGGCAGTAGCCACAACAGAAGCAAAGTCCTCTGAGACCTCTGCTATTGACCAACTTTCTCTTATGGCTCTCAAATATCAAAGAGAAAAGGAGAGAGTCAGAAAGCTGAAGAAATATCATAGAGATTCTTCCTCAGGTAAGAAAGATTATCAAAAAAGGGAAGAATCTAAACCTTCTACTGACTGCAGGAACACAGAACCTGCTGCTAGTCCATCCAAAGACTCAGCTGGAAAAGGCAGCAGATCATCTGTCTGTTACAACTGCAAGAAGGAGGGATATTATCAGTACGACTGTCCCGAACTCTCAGCTGCTCAAAGAGCAGAACGGCAGGCCAGACATGAAAAATTTGCCCGAAGGAGGCAGGCCTACATAGCCGGAGAGATATTCGATGGAAGATACATTCATGTATTCTTCTGAAGACGAAGCTGCATTTGTTGCCGTTGAGATCGGAGAAACAGATCCTGAAGAAAATGCAGAATATTGTTTGATGGCCGGAGAAGAGGCTGAGGTAAATTCTAAACTTAATATAACCTCTTCTTCTCACAGCACACACGACACGTGCTCGGTCACAGATGAGCCTCTAAACGTGGTACAAGCCTATGATGATCTACTAGAGAAGCAGATTCAGCTGAGCAGAGAGTTCAGCAGAACCATTCAGGAACTGGAACAGGTAAAGGCTGAGAATCAGAGACTTTCTTCTGATTGTCAGGTCTCTACTGAGTCTGAGAATCTTGTTGTGAGACTCAAGGAAGAGAATAAATCTCTTATGACTAAGTCTCAGCTTCAAGAAACTCAAATATCAGTTCTGACCAAGGACAATTATGAGAAAGATACTGAGATAGCCCGACTCAGTCAGAAGCTCGCAGAAGTTGAAAAGGATTATGTGCCACTTCGAAGAAGTGATGAAGTTTGGCGAGAACTGATGACTGAACAGTACCTAGGAGCTAAGGAGAAGTTGGAAAGCATGCTTAGAGCTCAAAGGCCAATAGCCATGAAAGAAGGACTTGGCTATACTCACAAAGCTTCCACTTCAACGTCAAAAAGCTCAGAAATGCTGGCTGATAGGTTCGTCAGAGGAAAGGTTCAGGCTACTGACTCAACACCTCAGGCGAAGAACAAACAGAAGATAATAACACCTCAGCCGAGCAACAAGAAACTACTGACCAGAGGTTCCAGCCCCAGGACACCACGATCAAACTCAGGGGGAACCAAGAAGGTCAGGTGGGCAGCGCAGTACAGTGAACCACTATATGAACATCCAGCTCAGTTTGGTTCGTACTACTATGAGCCCAGGGTAAGGAGAAACACAAAGCATCAGAAGAAGAAAGCTCCTGAACCCAATACCGCCAAAAAGTCAGTATCTCCAAGTCCTGTGGAGAAGAAAGCTGACAAGGTTCAGAAGAAGAAGTCTCAGACTTCTAAGGTCCCTAGACAAATCTGGGTTCCGAAATCGCCCACTAACATGTAAGGACCCAACTGAACCAAAGGGTACCTAAAAATGTTTCTGTTTTGCAGGTGCATAAGGACCCTTGGATTGTGGACAGCGGGTGCTCAAGATATATGACATATCAAAAGAGCCTGCTGACCAACTACGTACAAGAAGATGGTCCCAGAATTGAGTTTGGTGACAACTCAAGAGGCTATACAAGGGGATACGGAACACTGAATATTGGGACTGCCTCAGTTCCAAGAGTAACATATGTTGAAGGACTTCAACATAATCTCCTTTCTGTCAGTCAATTCCGTGACAATCTCAATAGAGTTATCTTTGACGCTGGTTTCTATGATGTTGTTGATAAATCTACAGGGAAAACAGTGTTATCAGGGTCGCGGAGAAAGAATATAACTTCTTTAAAGGTCTAGAGATTCTATTCTAGACATACTTGATAAATACTTAAATTCAAAACGCTAAAAAATTGTAAGTCTAGTAGTTCGAGTCTAGACTTTCTTAAAAAGAAAATCTTTAGGTCCAAAGCGGAACGAACTGCTCTGATACCATTATGTCACGCCCCAGCTCCTCAGGGAAGTGACAAGTGCCGGGACGTGACGGGGTGGGGTATAAAGAAGCGGGGAAGAGAAGGGAAAAAACGCTAAAAGAAGCAAGAAGGATGATCTTCTAACAATGTAAATAAAAACTCAAATAGCATCAAAAGAAAACTTCATAATATAGTCATTTCCTCATCGAGCAAAAGAAGGGATTGAGGAAGTTAGAGAATAACATTTGTCTTAATTACGGTATAGCGGAAGTATTTCAATAACATAAGGCTATAGGGACAAAACAACATGATCAACACCAACTCAACCATCCACCTTGCACCGTCCATCTAACCTGAAAACATTTTGAAAACAATGGGGCTGAGTACTAATGTACTCCGTGGGTTAAGCCTTTGATAAAAACATTAGTCAAATCTTTGAAAATGGAATGTTCATGTGAAACGGTATAACATAGAAAGTTTTAAAACAAAAGAGCGTTCTATGAATACCAAAACATTTCATTTGGCCATTCTTTCCTTTTCTCAACTATTGGTGCATTCTATACTTCTAGTTAAACTCAGGGAAACACATTCAACTGAGAGTAACCTCGTTCCCTTCATTAGGCTCGGGAAAAATAGATTCTCCCAAGGCTAACTTCGTAACGTTTGGTGTACACTAACTCTAACTAGAAAACCTTTTGCCTAGTTAGAGCCCGATCGTTTCCTTTCTTATTGGCGGAGCCAATATCATTCAAGTAGAAGCATTTAAGCCAATAGAGAGTAAAAACATGAACATCCATAATTTGCGTAAATAACAGAGCTTAATAACTCAAACAATACTTTTATAGAAAAATATAAACCCACCTTGAATAGCGCTGAGTTGTTCTACGAGTATTCCCGACACCAAAGGCTATTGCTCTTCCACGATAGGTCCTACAACAATACCCTCTAAGTCTTAACAACTTATTCTAGTAGCAAGTGTACAGCTCATGATCTATAAGCGATACCTAATAGTTATTATGTTAAAACAATGTCGTAGCTTTAATCCGTTAAACTCGTGTAGAAGTCCTATTTTGTAAAAATTCAACAGAGCATGGTTTCACTCCATAAATTCTAATATCCCATGTATATCATCCTTAATGAGTCTTGGTTATACTGGAATTGGTTTCGTAACAAAATAATCAGTATTCTAGAAGTTATCACCAAAACAGTGCTCACTGTACGAACAGGGTCCGTTTCTGTCCAACTATAGTTTATCTACGGTTTGTGGGACCAACACTGCTCTAAAAATTCTAATATTCCACAAATGCTTAGGAAACATGCATAGTGATGTCATGTCAAATTCCCAAAACTTATGGATAAGTGATGGATTCAGAGTATACATATTAGTTTTCACTCAAAACTACTCCACAGAATGCAAGTCTTTGCTTAACCATGGACGGTTTGTAATAAACTGCTTTTACATGCATGGTTTAAAATTAGAAAATAAATATTTTCACAAGTACCTACGTGTATAGAACATTTATAAAAAGGAATCAAGTCAAAATCATTTTTGTGGAGTGAGATATAAATGTTTTACTAAGCTCTATCCCGCATGCATGGTTTTTCGGCAGTATGAATTTCAAAATTTTATTTAAAATATAAAAACATCTCCAAAAATTACCACATTTTACAGAGATATTAAAAACATCCTAAAGTTTGTCTCTATAATTTTTATGGATTTTTTTCAAGTGTCAAAAGGTTGTATTTTGTGGTCATGGAAAATCACGGCAGAGCAGGGAATTTCAGGACAGCTACTGCCTTAACACAAATTTACCAAAGTCGCACCATGCATTCAATCCAGAACACCTATAACTTCTTAATTGAAACAATTATTGTTCTTAGGATAACATAAAGTTGGTTAGAGTCTTTGCATGCCACATGCATGAACTTAATTTGGATTCGAACATGCGAATAGAAAAGTGAAAGAGATATGTACTTCAAAATTCATTTCTTACTTGCAGATCAACACATGCACTACACTTCCTTACTAAAGAGATTTAGATCCAACATTTTCAAGAATTCTCCTAGGTCAGATCGTTCATGCAATTGTTTCCCCATACACTTGTTGACGTTCAACATATATCCACAAGAAAGAGAGTAAAAAGTGAGTCAAATCCACTTCTTGGCCAAAGATTTTCACATGCAATTCCTCCTCAACCAAATTCCTTCCCTATTTTAGCAATCTAGCTTCTATTAGTGATCCAATGTTAAGATTTTACACAACAAAAGGGCCAAGAGGTCAAGAATTATGGATAGAGAATTCCTTACTTGTCTTATGCGTACTTGCAACTTAGAAAAGAGGAGCAAAATCCAGCTGCTGAAGTGGCGTGGTTGGGAGCCTACAAGGTTGTTGGTGGACATTTAAGGTGTTGATGGTGTGTAGGATTCTTTGGGTAGGAGGTATTTGAAGTGGAAAGTTAAATAGGAAGGGGTATACATACATATATAATCGTTGATGGAGGATGACAAGGTGTAGTTGGTGGAATGTGATTTAACCCCTTGCATGTATCTTAATGCTTGTGAACTAGTGGAGGTTATGATTGCTATAGATGCCTAGGTCTTCAGCCATGCATCTTGCATGTATGACACGTAACCATGAGGAACTTTGCATGTCTTCTACATTAATGAGAAGTGATACTATCCCTCCATCATAGAAACTTGAAAAAGGCATATCATGTCATGGTGTTACTCATATGGAGGACGTGGCTCCCTCTACATTAATACCATAATGGTTCTCACACACATATATATTAAAGTGTGAAACACTTGTTGGAAGGAGTCTCCTAATTACAAGTACTTATAATGGTAATGTAAATTTACTATATTTATCAAAACTACACACTTACACTTAAGAAATTAATTCGTTCCTTGGAGATAGAAATTCTCGTTGCAATATTCTATGTAATTTAAGTAATTAAATAAATTCTATATATACTAAATAAATATGCGGGTTATTACACTTTCATAGCCAACAAATCTGATGTCCAGACTGAGCTGCCCAATCTGCTGAAGAAACTCAATGTGGAAAAGGACATCAATATACAGAGAATTCGCTCAAACAGAGGAACATAATTTCTCAACTCAGTAGTTAAAGAGTACTGCGATAAAGAGGGAATTCAGCACGAGACATCAGAAGCTCGCACCCCTCAGCAGAACGGACTTGCTGAACGTAAAAACAGAACACTCAAAGAAGCAGCAAGAACGCTCCTAGCAGACTCTGGACTACCCTCAAAGTTCTGGGCTGATGCTACTGACACCGCCTGCCATACTCAGAATCGCTCACTGCTTACACAGCAATACATGAAGACACCCTACGAACTATGGAAAGGGAGAATTCCTTCTATTTCTCATTTCCATATTTTTGGTTGTCCGTGCTTTATCTACAATAATGGGAAAGATCAGTTGACGGTCTTTGATAGCAAATCTGATCAAGGAGTATTCTTAGGATACTCTTGAGTCAGTAAAGCCTTCAGAGTCTTTAACTATCGGACTCTTTGCGTGGAGGAAAGCCCTCATGTTGTATTTGACGAGTTTGTTACTGAGAACACGAAATCTTCAAAGACAAATACTGAGGATGTCAGCAGCCAGCTACAGGATCTCGCACTAAACGACACAATCGAAAAGATCCAAGATTGTTGGGATGATGAGTCGACGATGAAGAAATACGGACTCAACCAACGAGCGATGTAGGCGACTCGGTTGATTCTAATGAACAGAATCAACAGCAGGTAACAACGGTCGATGAGGAAGCCCCAGTGGTAACTAAGACCTCTACTGAGAATATAAACTCAGGGGGAAAGACTGATGTTCCTGAGCGAAATACCCCTGAACCTGGAAACTCAGTAGATCCTAACCTTCTTACTGAACTAATGCAATCACAGAACAGTACAACTGAAATGCCTAACACACCTACTGACTGTGCAGAAGTAGTATCAGAAGAAGAAGCCAGACTCAGACGTTCATGGCTCGACGCTCATTCTTCAGATCTTATTATTGGAGATCCATCAGCAACTATCAGGACAAGATCTAGACTAAGTCAAGGAAAAAGCTCACTTTATTCTTGTTTCTTGTCTACAGAAGAACCTCAGTCAATAGAGGATGCACTCAACGATGCTGACTAGATCATTGCCATACAAGAAGAGCTGAACCAGTTCGTTAGAAACGAAGTTTGGGAGCTTGTTGACAGACCTAGACATCAGCACGTGATTGGTACTAAGTGGGTCTTCAAGAACAAGCGTGATGAAAACAACGTTATTGTCAGAAATAAAGCTAGACTAGTTGCCAAGGGATACTGTCAAGCAGAAGGAATTGACTTTGATGAAACGTTCGCTCCAGTCGCCAGATTGGAAGCCATTCGTCTGTTCCTAGCTTATGCAACGCATCAAAGATTAAAAGTATATCAGATGGATGTAAAGTCAGCTTTTCTGAATGGCGTACTGAAGGAAGAAGTCTATGTGGAACAACCGCCCGACTTTTAGCAGGGACATCAGGTGTATAGACTTAAGAAAGCTCTGTATGGGTTAAAACAAGCACCCAGGGCTTGGTACGATACCCTATCAGACTTTCTAGTTCAGAAAGGTTTTCAGAAGGGGACAGTAGATCGCACCCTATTCAGCATAAAGTCAGGAGATGACATTTTACTGGTGCAAATCTATGTGGACGACATCATTTACGGATGCAGAAACGTGACTATATGTCAACAGTTCGAGAAAATGATGAAGGAGAAGTTCGAGATGTCCATGATGGGCGAAATGAATTATTTCCTTGGATTCCAAGTCAAGCAATCACCTGAAGGAATATTCATCAATCAAGCCAAGTACACTCGAGATCTCCTGAAAAGATTTGGCTGCGACTCGAGCAAGCCAGTCAAGATCCCCATGAACACTAATTTCAAAATCGATCTAGACAAAGAGGGAGCTTCTGTTAACTCAACTGATTATAGAGCTATTATTAGCTCCTTATTATATTTAATAGCAAGCAGACCTGACATAACTTATGCTGTAGGTGTATGTGCAAGATTTCAGGCGAATCCCAAGCGAAGTCATCTAGACTCAGCAAAGAAGATTCTGCGATATCTGAAAGGAACACCTGACGCAGGGTTATGGTATCTGCTGATGATAATCTTATACTAACAGGTTATTCTGATGCTGATTATGCATGATGCAGGATAGATCGAAAGTCAACTACTGAAGCTGACTACATGGCTGCTGGAAGTTGCTGTGCCCAGATCCTTTGGCTTCGACAACAACTGCGAGACTATGGTATATCTCAGGATGAAGTGCCCATCTACTGTGACTCCACTAGTGCTATTGCTATAACTCAGAATCCAGTTCTCCATATGAGATGCAAGCACATGGATATTCGACACCACTTCATCAGAGACCATGTCGAGAAGTAGTACATCAGAATGGAGAAAATCCATACTGACAAACAAAGGGCAGACATACTGACCAAACCACTAGCTGAGAACAGATTCAGAGAATTATCAGTTGAGCTAGGTCTACTGGATCCGACTGAATCTTATCAGTAGAAGCACAACAATTGATACCAGTAGAAGCCAACTACTGATGATAACAATTGGTGTCAAGTGCAGAAATCAGTACGACAGGTCAGAAGACTCAGTACTTGATTCAGTCGGGTGAATCAGACAGTACACAGTAAGGGGGAACGTGTCTATCAGCACATCCGTTGTCCTCCTGAGTCAAAACGGTAACCAGCTGATCTTAAAATTAGCTGAAGAGGTTTGCGTAGTTTTATGTACTTAACATTATCAGAAGCATGCTTGCATTTATTATATCAGTCGCTTGCACTCAGTAGTTAATGAGCATTTATTTTCCGCCATTAATCCTTTAAGGTTTAAGTCAGTAGGAAACCGTTTTCATTTAAAAGGCTTAGACTTTAATGCTACCTGCAACGCATTTAATGCATGTCTTCTCAACTTACCTTACTGCGCATATGCCTACGTGGGTCTAGGTTAGAGGCGGCTTGTGTAATCATTCCTTTTATAACATTAAATCTCAGCCATCATTTTAAAAACGAGATTAAGTTTCAGTCGTTCGATCAAAACCGCATGATATGCAAATCTCATAAAATCTCGCGCTTACATCACTAATTGCATCTGTTCGCCATTTTCACATTTCAAGAGCTTTTTGCATTCAGTTTTCTTTCAAACTCCTGTGTTCTTAAACTGCTCTGCATTATTTCCAAGCTCTCCGTTATTCAGAAATTTTCATGAATCTTGCTTTAAACTCCACTAACTTACTCTATTTTCAAGTGATAACGAGTTTTTCGCAGATATTCATGGCGACCGTGATGACCCCACCAAACATCGACGAGATCATCTTGTCTCGTATTTAGTTCGAGCCGACGATGGCTCTGCACCAGGTGGAACTTCCATTTCTTGAGCCCGTCTTCATGGCTCTCGAGACTTCCGACCTTGAGCTTCTTGTCGCCAAGCACCCCAAAGCTTATTTGCCTCGACAAGTTGCGGAGGTATACTACAATTGGAGATCCGATGAGGATACATGCGCGGAGATGTCATGTTTCTCATACATGAAGGAAGTGATCCCTCAGACTTGGGAAGCCAGTCATCACGTCATCGATCTCCCGGCTCGAGGTGTCTCACCTGTTGGATATAAGGAGAAGGAGATTAACTCCTATGTCCGGAGGTTGCTCGCGAGAGACGACATTGTCTTCAAGTCAGCACTGCCGAAGAATCAGTTGCTACCAGAATACCACGTGCTCGCCTACATCATAACTCATATTCTTACGAGCTCCGCTGGTTCATTTGATCAGCTATCCAAGCCTTGACTCCAACTGATGATGATCATAGATGACGGAGTCCGAGTCAACTGGACTGATTTTTATGTGAATGAGCTTAAAGCTCAGGCTCAGAAGTTCGCAGCCACACCCACAGGAGAGAGGAGACTAATTAGTGTGGGAAAGCTGTTGTACGGGACGAAGATGTCCGTAATAATCGAAGAATCTGTATCGAATCACTCAGCCTTTGCTGATTCAAGATACTTTGACAGCAAGCTCATCAAATTCAAGACTAGAGCCGCTGCTGAAAAGTCTATCGGATGAGGGCCACCTAAACAGAAACGTGTCACATCTGACTTGCCCCCTCGTGCCGACCCACCCAAGAGGAAGAGGCTCAGCAAGACCGGACCTTCTAAGGTTCCAGCAAAACCTGCCTCTCCTCCACCCACTCAGGAGGAACCAATACTTGATGCAGACACTGGCATAGAAGGTGCCACCTTGAAGGACAAGGTCCAGCGCATCAGTTCTGAAGAGACCCAGTCGGACACTGCCGGACCGACTGAGGAAACTTCCTCTGAATCGACGACCATGCAGTCGACCCGCCTCCGAGCCATTGGAGAGGTCACTGCTCAGATCCCCGAGATTGCCGACCACAGGGATCTGGTCAAAATTGCTCTAAGGGCGAGGACTCAGATGCTACTGAGATTCCTCAGCTGGGACGTCCTTGAGGAGCTGATTAGGACGGAGTTAGCTTTGTCCCTACTGATAGAAGAATAGAGCTTGCAATCAACCATTGGGTTTGGGGAACCCGCTGATCTAGCGTTATTCGAGGATCTTCGCGTTGCTATGCTCTATCTACTGAGCTTAAGATCCTCAGAACCTATCAACAGTCCTTCGCCTCCATCTCATCACGACAACGACGACAATGATGATGATGATGATGACATGGATCAGGCACCACCCAAGGAAGCAGATTTGGGAGGATCTGCAGAAGGTAACACTCCCCACGAGCAGGGCGAATCACCACCACCTTCTACATCAGGTGATGCCCCGGTTGCCTCGAAGCCGAGTCGAGTGCAACAACTCACGACATCTGAGCAGAGGCTCGGGACCAGTAGCTATCAGATAAAACATATTGGTTCCGTGACCTCCAAGTCAGTCAACAAAGCCATCAGGCGACAGGGAGACAAGAATCGTCTCCTTGCCAAGGACGTACATCTTAAATGGGCTCAGTACACCAAGGCCCAGAACGAGAAAGTTGACCGACTTGCAGCAGAGGTGAAGAAGGTCTCAGAAGCTCCTACTCCTTCTCTCAATATTCAGGAGATAGTCGAGACCGCCCTCGCAGCTCAGAAGGCGGACTTAGCCGCTCAGAGTCAGCAGCTTCTACTCTCTCAGCAGAAATTATTCTCTGAACAGCTGACTCAGAGTCTTGCGGCAGTCCAAGCCACAATGGACGAACGCAACAAAGTGGCCTTCTCCTGCCTTCAAACAGCTATAAAACAACAAAGCGGAGGCCCTCAAGCTTATTCGTAAGGAGATGACGTAATCTCATGATCGGTCTCTCCTACAACCGAGACAGGAGTCCGCAGCACAAATCAAACTCATACGTGCTGACCAGGAGAAAGACTGGGAGCACTACTGCGACGCTGTCAAAGAATTCGAAACAACCGCCACCTCCATTAAGAATATATGCTACAATCTGGAGAAGGAGATAATTGCCATCCGCACTCGCCTCTCCCTGGCTGATGATGCCAAAAAGGGGGAAGGAGTAGAGGAAGAAGAGAAAGCTGAGGCGGATCAGGCTCAGGCGGAAGGAGGACCAGAAGTCCAAGTAATAACTAAGGGGGAAGGTTCAGCTGTTCAAGCTGGAACCAGCTCAGTACCCCCTTCTCAAATCGTCCAAATCCCATCTATCCAAACGACTGTGGTTGAGCCAACTGCTGAATCCTCAGCTCAACATATTGAGGAGGTCGTACAGTTCGTCGACCAAGAGGACGAGCCACTGCCACCGCAAAGGCCGGGGAAGGAGATTACCACTGAAACTACTCCTCCATCTTCCCCGACACCTAAATTCAAATCAAAGGCGGAGCAGGAGGCATTCGATCAATGTGTTGCTCAAAAACTTCAAGATGAACTCGATTATGAGCAACAGATCGAAGAAGAAGCTAAGAATGCAAAGAAGCCCAAGAAGCCTATTGGCAGAATCGCCAAAAGCAATGCCAAGAGGCTCCTGGATGGAGAGAAGAGAAAAGCTCAGGAGGAGCTAGCTAAAGCTTGTACCACTGAAGTCCTACCCTTGGCTCAGAGTACTGATATTCCTACACTCAGTCCAGAGCAAGAGGCAGAGGACAGAGCCACCTGGGAGGCTACGCTGAAAGGACTGAATCTCCGGAGAGGAGACACTAGATCAGCAGCCCTCAGAGAAAAGAAGAGACTGGAAGATATGGCCAAGATCATAGAGATGACTGACAAGATGGCCAGTGAACCAGTCGCAGATTGGAAGAGACAAATTCCAAGGTCATCCAAGTTCTACAGGAGAGGCGCTCCCAAAGGAATTTATCTGAAGAAAACCCCTTCTCCTCATGTAGACAAATGGGTACCTTTGGAGCTAAACGAGCAATGGGAGGAACTGAAGGAGGAATTCATCAAGGGATACTATGTATGGGGTTTCTATCCTTCTGGGATCCCGGCTGATCAACTGTTCGACGAATTTATTCATCAGTATAATGCCCGGCTCAGAGCTCAAATTCTGCTGATCCTAGAGAAGGAGCAGCTACCTCTCAGAGCCCCTGCATTCAGACGCATCCCTCCTCCAAGGACGACTCGTGGCGTATTATGCACGAAGGAGATAGAAGACGAGATCAAAGCAACAACTTATCACCATGACCTTAGTTCTGATCTACCTGCTGATCTCGAGGAAATCCAAACTCTGCGCGCAAGGATCTATAAATACTATGGTTTGGACCCTCCAGCTGATAGGTCTGCAGATTTCAGGAGCAGAACCAAGAAGTTCAGACGTCAGCAATAGTCTTCTGATCCTTTCCTTCTTTTGTATAGAGATAGGAACCTTGTAATGTACTTGCTCATATATATCAGTTCCTATTTCTAGCCAGACAATTAGTCATTGCCTTACGGTCCTTGTTTTGTTTGTGTTATCACAACTGATCACTGAAGTGATCTGACACACACTCACACATAACCGTTTCTCTCATTTTGCCTATCTCTCACTGCTGACCTCATGAGTTAATTGATTCAGTTTTACTGAAGTCTTAGGGGGAATTGTGTTGTATCATCTAGAGGTTTTGGCATCATCAATTAGGGGGAAATTGTTGGGTTATGAGTCAGTAGGAGATACTCAGCAGTTAATGGGTTAAAATAATATTGGGGAAAATCGTAGTAGTACTATGGAATTGAAGATCCCAAAACCCAGCTGATATCAGTAGTGTAGTGTCGATAGGACTAGACGATGAATAGGCTAGATTGTTTTTATTTTGTTTATCCTTTTGTTTATGTCCTGTACGGGGTAAAATGTTGGATTGATCTTCTGTCGAAGTTACTTTCCAGAACCCCATGTCATCAGTGTAATTGCTTGCGTTCTTAAGTCATCAGCTGATCTTCGCCTCAGTATAAGACATCTCATCAGCTGACAGACATCAGCAGAAGAACTCTATGCAAGCTCAGTACCTTCGCAATCATCAGCTGACCATACTCAAGAGAATATCTCTTATCAGCCGACTCAGACGAAGAAGACAGAGACTGCTTGAAGTCTATTGTATCCTACAGGAAACGACCCAGTTCTTCAAGTCTTTTTGAAAGACAGCAGAAGACCATACGAGGATTAGGGAGAGTCAACTCCGATGTCTGACATATCTCACCTACCACAAACCTCGACCAATGGGAAGCCGCCAAAGCATATCTGCTCTGACCAACTAAAGCTGCTCTCATGTACAGTGTCCAACAACTCTGCTGCAACAATTCGAATTTATGGCCGTTTTCTTAGGAAGCTTGTGACACGTGGCATCGTCGTCTCCAACGGACATATGCCTAAGTCACAACAATAAATAGAGAAGAAATCCAAGCTTCACACATGGGATATCAAGGGAAAAACGCTCAAACTTTCAAACGACTCTAGCGCATTCAAGATCAATCCAGCAAAGAACTTGCCCAATAGAAAATCATTAGTTCTTCTTTCTAGAGTTCTTTAGATCCCTCTTCTCTAGCTAAGCTCATTTCCAAATCTATAGCTTAAAAATTCGAAGGAGTTCACTTTTAGTGATTGTTCTTACTGTAAGAACTCCTTCCTAGTTGGAGATTATCCCCTCCTCTTCAAACTTAGGTTTGAATTGTAAAGTCGCTAAGGACTATAACTTAGAAGGGTCTGTCCAGCGCACAGATTCCTTGCTGAGGCTTGCTCAGATAAATCAACAAGACCTCCTGTTCAGCAGGACCGTGGACGTAGGATCTTGCGTATCCGAACTACGTTAAAAATTGCTTGTGTTATTTACTGTTTTATTGCATTGCATACAAACTGATTACAAAATCATAACTTTACATAAAACTTATTTTCAAAGCGCACTAGCCAAAATACTTTATCTTGCGAAAACATGTTTTCAAACTGAGACGAATCTCCGGGCCCCACACTCTTATCCGCACAACGTCTGCAACTGAGTTTCAAAGTACTGACAAAAGTCAGTAGGAGAGCTCAGTAGTTGGCACACTTCTGACCCGCGATCGAAGGTTACTATTTGGCACTGTTCATCAGTTGCAACCTACAGCTCAACTGTCCTTCGCGTTTGAGAAAAGAAACTGTGATCAGGTGTATTCACCCCCCCCTCTACACCTGACTATCGTCTCCGGACGAACACCTTATTTTATAGCATAACATAATTCTAATGGTATCTAATCGCTTCCAATTTATTTGGGCTCATTTACTGTTAAAAAGTAAAGATTAACAAATACTTAGAGCATAAAATTTTTATTTTAAAAAATTTATAGAAAGTAAGAGTCAATTTCTAAAATAACACTCCTTAAAAATAATAATCACTAAAAAAATCTATCTAATCTCCTTTTTATATTCAAACCACTCTTTTGCCACGTAGATTGTCCACGTGGAAAAGTCTTGGCGTGAACCTTCTGGGAGTCAATGTGGCAATATGTATGGTAAAAGGATGATTAAGTGCGCAACTAAAAGATTAAATTGAGAAATATTTGTAGGGTTGTTATTTTGAAAATTTTATCTAAGAAATTATGACTTTGTACTTATAACTTATCAACCATGTCCACGAGAATAAAT